>JAJEOX010000119.1:0-163410 GCA_020740385.1 Mylabris phalerata
ATATGCAACACATCATACAACATTTGAGAATGTTTACTTGTAAGTATCAAAATAAGAAAATAAGGTACCCACGCCCTACATTTCGTTGGTTAATATGAACGACGAAAATATTCTCAGATGCTAATCTAGAAATGTCTATCTATTAGAATTTTTTATATCTGTAAAGGCCCACCATGTGCAATACAGCATGTATGTGCTGTGATCTACTTGTCGCTTCAAGCGCCTCTACGGACAAAATTTGTACTTCTTTTCGACAGGTTCAAATTAAATTCAGTCGATCAAAGAAAACAATGGAATGTGCTGGATTTTTAGTATTACTAACCAAATTGTGTGAATTTTAAAATTTTAATTGACCATCAGTTTTAGTGATTTTATTGTTTTCTTGTTTTTAGGTAGAATGAGTTGATAAAATCCCCGAGGTCAGCTAATATTTTGGTACTATGAACACACAAAAAAAAAAAAAAAAAAAAAAACACACAAAAAAAACACGCTTAATTGTGTATTTGATGAAGCCAATGATCAAATTACAAATTGTTTAATTGTAAGTTCTACATAATTTCCAGTATTTATTATTCACATATTATAATAATTACAGTCGAAATTATAAAAAAGATAAGTATGTGTGATTTGTTGGTGAAGTAAAATTGATAAACAAACAGCTCAAATTCAATTAACGAAATCAAAATTATCACAAACCACTTTATTCTGATGATGAAATTGTACAATAAGATTTGTAATTTTAATTCTGTTGAGGTTAAGAAATCTCCGATAACAACCCCTAATTTTGGACGTAAAATGGAAAATGCAACACCAAGGTACAGGTTAATTTTGTAGAAATTTTAAATAATTTCCAGTTCATTTTAGTGCTAGAGATTCTTCAAATTCTAATAACGATACTGATTGGGATTAGAATAATACAATGAACGTATTATTGGTGAACTGAAATCTAAATGGTTTTTTTCAATAATTTTTTCTAAATTTTCCAAATTGTCCATAATCTAGAGTCAGTTAAATTTGTTAATCAAAATTAAGTATTATCGATTGTATATATTTTCGATTTTTTCGATTGTTTTGTATTTTGATAAATTTAATCTTGAACTATTCATTTTAAGTATTTCTTATAAATTTTTTAAATTTCAGACATTCATTGTGTCTTTTTGGTTTTATTACTTGACGTAAGTTTTTGTATTTATTGAGTTACTTATCGAGACATTTTCCTATTATTGTTTTTTTTTAATAACATCAGGTGCAGATGATAATGGGGTTAACCCGAAAAACTAGTCCTGCAAAGTAATTTTTAATAAATGTAATAAGAGGTTGACTTGGTTCAAATTATTTATTTTCTAATTTTAAAATAAGATATTTAATAGAAAAAAACATATAGAAATATTACGTGCGAAATTCTAATTCTGGGTAAAAAAACTGATATTCGTTAATGTGCAATTCAGGGAATTTCTCATTATAATTTCCGACACTGTTGAAATAATCGCGCGGTTGATGGAAATCCGAATTTGTAAATGTAGTTAAGAGAAATATTTTTTAAAGGCAATTATTAAATCCATTCGATAATTTTACGTAAAAATCCCATTTCTTTTGTAACATGATCTTTAATTACGTCTTCCATTTTTTTGGCCTAATATTCTACTTTGATTAGTAGAAATCTCCATCAATTCGATGAATGATAGTTGGCTTTGTTTTTCTAAATTAGTTAATTATTATTTAAATTCATCATTTTACTGGCAGTTTTTAAATTTTTCAAATCCAAAGTTTCCAATGGAAACCATCAGATCATCCTCTCCGTACAGTTTGTACGTACAAAACATTCCTCTTGTATTTTACAATACTCATAATTTCACTACAATACTCTAATTTCATGTTTTTATAGAGATAAGTCAATACGTTCAGAAAAAATTTGAAAATATACCAAATTCGTTGCCCTATGAATAGTTTTCATTATTAGAAATTGATATTTTTTGATCCATTAAACGGAATTTGTTTCTAATTTTTTTAATCATCCTTCAAATAGACGTTTGATATTGTTGTTACTTTAAACAGCGTTCACTATGCACTGCATCTCATGCACCTTCATGGTAGTTTATTTTAGTCTTCTTTACTTTAATTTCTGTATTTTTATGTGGAGTTTTAGGGCGATTTCATAATTCTATTATCCAATTTGTCACTCGTTAATGACGAACAATTTGCAGTTGTTATTATTTTGATCCCTATCATTAACGTTATTATAATTCAGAAGAATCTCTAGCACTAAATTGAACTGGAATTATTTAAATTTTGTACAAAATTAAACTGTACCTTGATGTTGCATTTTTTCCTTTTACGTCCAAATTAGGTGTTGTTATCGGAGATTTCTTAACCTAAACAGAAGTATTACAATCTTAATTGTTCAATTTCAACATCAGAATAAAAGGGTTTTGATTAATTTTGGTTTCGTTAATTTTTTATTGAGCTGTTTGTTTATAAATTTTCTTCTCCAACCGAAATCACACATAATTACCTGTTTTATAATTTCGACTGTAATAATATTTGTATAATAAAATACTGGGAATTTGTAGAACTTACAATTAAAACCAATTTGTAATTTGATCAATTGCGTCATCAAATACACATTTAAGCGTCAGTAGTACCTAAATCTTTGCTGACCTCGGGGATTTTATCAACTTATTCTACCTAAAACAAGAAAACAATAAAAAAACACTAAAAACTGATGGTAAATAAAATTTATTAATTCACTAAATTTGGTTAGTAATACTAAAAAATCCAGCACATTCCATTGTTTTTCTTTGATCGACTGAATTTAATTGAACCTGTTGAAAAAGAAGTACAAATTTTGTCCGTAGGGGCGCTTGAAGCGACAAGTCGATCACAGCACATACAGGCTGTTGTTGCAATTGGAATGCGGTCCCTTTACAGAGATAAGAAATTCCTAATAGATAGAAACTTTCTAAATTAGCAGCTGGAGAATAGTTTCGTCGTTCTATTAAACCCACGATATGTAGGGCGGTTGTACATAATTTTCTTATTTTAATTACTTACAAGTTAAACATTCTCAGTAAGTTGTATGATGTGATTGCATATGATTTAGTATTAGGATTTAAAGACACGTGTATAGGTGGCGCAAAAGTTTACGAGAGTAATAAATGTTTGCCAACAAAGACCCCGAGAACGTTCACATTAAGACGTGATAATTTAAAAATCTGTGTTTAATTATTTGTACCTGAAATAAAAACAAGGCTGTTATTCGGTGTTTGGAAATAAAACTTAATTGTGAATATAGAACATTGATACATACAGGGAGTCCCAGGGGTACAAGGACCCTCCAATATTCTTCGGTTACCATGTTGAGATATCGACTTACAGATTTGTTTTAGGCAGAAAGCAACAGGTCGTTTTTGCACTCTCTTAAATTATTTTCATTATATTTATTGCTAACTCCTATACAGGGTGGCGCCCCAAACTTATGTTCGTTTTTAAATGGGAACCCCCCCTATATTTTTACTTCTTACAAAAGGCTTTTTGATTCTCTTGAAGATGCCTGTAATTTTATTGGGGCCAATTATGAATGGTTTAGATTTTATGGACGAAAAAAGAGCGAAAAAGCGTTATATTTGAAAAATCGCCACAGCCCTTTTATTACTACAGCTAAAGGAGCGATCCAAAATTTCCAGTCTTTTTCCGTATTCTTAATTTTCATTTAAAGTGCTTCCTCATCATCCTATTACCATTATTGTGTACAGGGTGGACCTCTAAACGCAAAATTATTAATTACTCGTTGTTTTCAAGTAGAATGTCCTATATCTTGCACAACTGTTCGATAGGCTTTTTGATAAGCTTTTCAACGATTTACGGTTTGAGCAGGTTTATTTTGAAAAACTGTAAAGTTTTCTTTTAAAAATAATAATCAACGTTGATGCTATTACGTTTAATTAGGGATTAAAAAAATTGTAAGAGATTGCTATGAAAAACTCCACTTGTTATCTTTCAAAAAACTGAAAGTAGGCTGGCTATCAATAAATTTGACACATTTCTTATTGGCAACTCTGTTAATTTCTTGGCGGGACTCGTTCTCCAGATTTAATCCCTATGGGATTATTTCTTATGGGGGTACGTTAAAGAGTGTGTGGACTGAGTTCCTTCCAATTAAGGACATGAAAGAAAGAAATTACTGGCGCATTTCATTCAATTAATGAATTATTTATTAAATAGAGTCAAACTTCTCATTCGGAACCAGGGTTAAGAAATTTACAGAGTTGCCAACTGGAAATGCATCAAATAAATTGATAGCGGCCTACTTCAGTTTATTGAAATTTAATACAAGTAGAGTTTTTCATAGCAATCTATTACATTTTTTTTTAATCCATAATAAAACGTAATGGCCTCACATGTTGATTTCATTTTTAAAAGAAAACTTAACAGGTTTTTTCAAAATAAACCTGTCAAACCGTACATCGTTGAAAAGCTTATCAAAACTGCTATCGAACAGCTTTGCAAGATATTGGGATTCTATTTGAGAAAAAAACGAGTAATTATATAATTTGGCGGTTTTTTTTTTGAGGTCCACCCCTGTACACATTTATTGGTTATAGGATGGATGAGGAAGCACTTAAATGAAAATTAAGAATACGGAAAAAGACTGGATATTTTGATCGCTCCTTTAGCTGCATTAATATAGGGCTGTGGCGATTTTTCAAATATAGACGCTTTTTCCGCTCTTTTTTCGACCATAACAATCTGAACCATTTCATAATTGCCCAATAAAATTACAGGCATCTTCAGAGCGAATCAAAAAGCCCTTTGTTATGAAGTTAAAAATTTAGGGGGGTTTCCCATTTAAAAAATAACATAAGTTTGGGGCGGCCACCCTGTATAGGAGTTTGCAATAAATAATGAAAATAATTTTAGGATTGTGCAAAACGTCTGTTGCTTCTGCCTAAAAAAATCTGTAAGTCGATATTCTCAAATGGTACCGAAGATTAGGAGGGGTCGTGTACCCCTGGGTCTCCCTGTATGTATCAATGTTCTATATTTCACTTTTTAATTTTATTCAAAAAACCGAATACAGCCTTGTTTATTTCAGGTACAAAAATTAACACAGCTTTTTAAATTATCACCGTCTTAATGTTGACGTTCTCGGGGGGTCTTTGTTGGCCAAAAATTTTATTACTCTCTTAAACTTTTGGCGCCACCATTACACGTGTCTTTAAATCCTAATACATAATCATATTGCAATCACATCATACAACATTCTGAGAAATGTTTAACTTGTAAGTATTTTAAATAAGAACATAATGTACACCACCCTACATATCGTGGGTTAATAGAACGACGAAAATATTCTCAGCTGCTAAATTTAGAAAAAGTTCATATCGATTAGAATTTCTTATCTCTGTAAAGGCCCACCATTTTGCAACAACAGCCTGTATGTTGCTGTGAGTACTTGTCGCTTCAAGCGCCCCTACGGACATAAATTTGTACTTCTTTTCGACAGAGTTCAATTAAATTCAGTCGATCAAAGAAAACAATGGAATGTGCTGGATTTTTAGTTTTACTAACCCAAATTGAGTGAATTATAAATTTGAATTACCATCAGTTTTAGTGATTTTATTGTTTTCTTGTTTTAGGTTGAATAAGTTGATAAAATCCCCGAGGTCAGCTAAGATTTAGGTACTATGACGCCTTTATTGTGTATTGGATGAAGCGAATGATCAAATTACAAATTGTTTAATTGTAAGTTCTACAAATTCCCAGTATTTAGTTATTCAAAAATATTATTACAGTCGAAATTAATTAAACAGGTATTTATGTATGTGATTCGTTGGAGAAGAAAATTTATAAACAAACAGGCTTCAATAAAAATTAAACGAAACCAAAAATTATCAAAATCCAACTTTATTCTGATGTTGAAATTGACCTATTAAGTTTGTAATACTTCTGTTGAGGTTAAGAAATCTCCGATCAAACAAACACCTAATTTGGACGTATAACGGAAAATGCAACATCAAGGTACAGGTTAATTGTGTACAAATTTTAAATAATTCCAGTTTCATTTTAGTGCTAGGTGATTCTTCGAATTATAGATAACGATAATGATAGGGGATCAGAATAATACAACTGCAACTTGTTCGTCATTAACGATTGAAAAATTGGATAATAGAATTATGAAATCGCCCTATAAACTCCACATAAAAATACAGAAATTAAAGTAAAAGAAGACTAAAATCAACTTCCATGAGCGTGCATGTGATGCAGGGCTTATTGAACGCTGTTGAATGGAACAACAATATCAAACGTATATTGATGGATGGTAAAAAAATTAGAAAACAAATTCCTTTTAATGGATCCAAAAAATATCAATTTCTAATAATGAAAACTATTCAAAGGGCAACGATATTTTTATTTTTTTTTTTGGTATTTTTGCAAATTTTCTGAACGTATTGAATTATCTCTATAAAAACATGAAATTAGAGTATTGTAGTGAAATTATTAGTATTTGTAAAATACAAGAGGAAGTCTGTTTTGTACGTACAAACTGTTACGGAGAGGATGTTCTGATGGGTTCATTGGGAACTTTGGATTTGAAAAATTTAAAAAACTGCCAGTAAAATGATGAATTTAAAATAATAATTAACTAATTTAGAAAACAAAGCCAATATCATTCATCAATAGATGGGAGATTTCTACTAATCAAAGTAGAATATTAGGCCAAAAAATGGGTAGACGTAATTAAAGATCATGTTAAATAGAAATGGTTTTATTTTACGTAAATAAATTATTCGGAATGTATTTAATAATTGCCTTTATAAAATATTTCTCTTAACTACATTTCCAAATTCGGATTTCCATCAACCTGCGCGATTTATTTCAACAGTGGTCGGAAATTAGAATGAGCAAATTCCCTGAATTTCACATTAAACGAATATCAGTTTTTTTACCCAGAATTAGAATTTCGCACGTAATATTTCTAATATGTTTTTCTATTAAATATCTAATTTAGAATTAGTAAATAAATAATTTGAACCAAGTCAACCTCTTATTACATTTATTAAAAATAATTGCAGGGACTAGTTTTCGGGTTAACCCAATTATCAGCTGCACCTGATGTTATAAAAAGAAAACAATAATAGGAAATTGTTCTCGATAAGTAACACAATAAATACAAAAACTTACGTCAAGTAATAAAACCAAAAAGACACAATGAATGTCCGAAATTTAAAAAAATTTTTAAGAAAATACTTAAAATGAATAGTCAAGATAAATTTTCAAAATACCAAACAATCGAAAAAATCGAAAATATATTACAATCGATAATACTTAAATTTTGATTAACAACTTACAGCCTCTAATTATGACAATTTGGAAAATTTAGAAAAAATTATGTGAAACAACCTTTTAGATTTCAGTTCACCATTTATAGTTCATTGGTATTTATTCTAAATCCTATCATTATCGTTATTAGAATTTGAAGAATCTCTAGCCACTAAAATGAACTGGAATTATTTAAAATTTCTACAAAATTTAACCTGTACCTTGGTGTTGCATTTTTCCTTTTACGTCCAAATTAGGTGTTGTTATCGGGAGATTTCGTAAACCTCAACAGAAGTATTACAATCTGTATTGTCAAATTTCATCATCAGAATAAAGAGGTTTTGATTTAATTTTGATTTCGTTAATTTTAATTGAGCTGTTTTGTTTATCAAGTTTACTTCTCCAAACAAATCACACCCTACTTATCTGTTTTATAATTTCGACTGTAATTATATAATATTTGAATAATAAATACTGGAACTTTGTAGGAACTTACAATTTAACAATTTGTAATTTGATCATTGCCGGATTCATCAAATACACAATTAAAGCGTATTAGTACCAAAATCTTAGCTGACCTCGGGGTTTTTATCAACTTATTCTACCTAAAAACAAGAAAACAATAAAATCACTAAAACTGATGGTAATGTTAAAATTTTTTAATTCACTCAATTTGGTTAGTAATACTAAAAATCCAGCACATTCCATTGTTTTCTTTGTTCGACTGAATTTAATTGAAACCTGGCGAAATGAAGTACAAAATTTCTTCCGTTAGA
The DNA here is from genome assembly GCA_020740385.1 of Mylabris phalerata. NCBI lineage: Eukaryota > Metazoa > Arthropoda > Insecta > Coleoptera > Meloidae > Mylabris > Mylabris phalerata. The sequence continues at coordinate 8,097 of JAJEOX010000119.1, forward strand.
GGCGCTTGAAGCGACACGTAGATCACCCAGCCACATAACGGCTGTAATGCAATGGTGGGCCTTTACAGACTATAAGAAATTCTAATAGATAGACATTTCTAAATTAGCAGGCTGAGAATATTTTCGTCGTTCTTATTAACCCTCGATATGTCGGGCGGTGTACCTTATTTATTTTTTCCTTTATTTTGATTACTTACAAGTAAACATTCTCAAATGTTGTATGATGTGTTCGCATATTATTTAGTATTAAGATATAAAGACTCGTGTGTTGGTGGCACAAAAACAGTTTAAGAGCGAGTAAGATAAATTTTGCCAACAAAGACCCCCGAGAACGTCAACATTATAGTCGTGATAATTTAAAAATCTCTATTTCTTTTAGTACCAGAAATAAAAACAAGGCAGTATTCGGTTTTTTGAATAAAACTAAAAGTGATAATAGAACATTCGATACATACAGGGTGTCCCAGGGATCCAAGAACCTCCATATCTTCGGTACCATTTGAGATATCGAATTGCTGAATTTGTTAGGCAGAAGCTACAGAGACGTTCTGCACACGCTAAAATTATTTTCATTATTTATTGCTAACTGCTATACAGGGTGGCGCCCCAAACTTATGTGTTTTTTAAATGGGAACTCCCCCTATATTTTAACCTCGTTACAAAGGCTTTTTGATTCTCATCAAGATGCCTGTAATTTTGTTAGGCAATTGATGAAACGGTTTTTTAGATTTTATGGTCGAACAAAGAGCGAAAAAGCGTTATATTTGAAAAATCGCCCACAGCCTTATTACTGGGCAACTAAAGTAGCGATCAAAAAAATATCCAGTCTTTTTCCATATTCTCAATTTTTATATTAAGTGCTTCTTCATAATCCTTATTCGAATTATGTAGACGATTGTTAGACGTTTAAAGAGTTCTAATTGGTGAAAGTTTCTGAGAATTAGGTAGTGCACCCTTTTTTCTGCACTGAAACTACACCTGGATAATATTTTTCAGTTCATCTTTGTCCTATAAACCCCCGGTGTATGGGGGTGGTGCCCCCTAACTTTCTTATTTTTAATGGATAAGGTATTATTTTTTATTCCCATTTAGATTTTATGATAAAATTGAAATGGACTTTGGATAACATGACATATGGTCTTGCTTTAATAGTTTTTCTGGAATTTTTTTCGACTTTTTCTGAAAATTTTTGATTTTATAGTGGTTGATTGAAAAAATTATATATTTGAAGATATCTTTGATAGATAATCCAAATTTGGAACTCGAATATAGTTTAAACTATGTACTTTTATCGCTAGATTTTACAGAAATGAATTATCTTTCAGTATTTAGTCGAAAATTGAATTTTCTCTTTCAGCCGATTTTCCTATAAAACGCCCCAACATATATCGTTCTTTATTTTTAAAGGTAATCGGTATATTTTTCTTTAGACGGTGGATAGAGAAACAAAGAAATCATGCATCGAAATGTATTAGCTATTTTTTTTATATATCAGATCCGCTGATAGTTTTTTCAGTTATTTAAGATTTTTCGACTTTCAATTGTTTTCTCCCCAGTCTGAAACTTGACTGGTGCCTAGTGGTCTATGACTTTATAATTGACGTTCAATAAAGAAAAACCATTGAAAGGCTTAGCAAAATGACATTAACTGTCACAATTGAGGTTAAAAATGATTATTTTGTATGTTTGTGTTCCAGCGATTTCTTGCCAATTTACTACATGAAAAGAAAATCCAATTAAATGTAATTTTTAATTATTTATCAACTTCTTCTACGATTTTTAATAATATAAAATTTATAAAAATATATTAGTTATTTAATTGTTAATTGTGACAGCATGTTGTTTGCTCCAAGCCTAACTATGTTTCAGTATTTTGTTTCAGGGGGTAAAGAATTATTAGAAATGGAAAATCTTGGAATAACTGGAAAAATTATCAAGAATTGATTAATAGGGAATGCTTATATGATTTGATGCAGAATTTTTTTCATCTATCCAAACGTGTGAGAAAAAATATACCGTTCCATTTAAAATAAGAATAATATTGCGTTTTGAAAATTGGCTGAAAGAAAATTTTATTTCGGCTAAAATTCTGCAAATGATTATTCTTTTCTGAAAAATCTGGCGTAAAGTACATAGAGTTTAAACTATTGGAGTTCCTGACTTGGATTATCTATCAAAGATATCTTCAAACATAAATTTTTTCAATCAAACACTATTATAAAATCAAAATTTTCAGAAAAAGTCAAATATTCCATGAGAAATAAAACTATTAACGCTAGTACCATATGTTCATGTTATCAAAGTCCATTTCATTTTTTATCATAAAATCTTAAATTTGGAATAAAAATTATACCTTATCCATTATTAAAAATAACTATAGTAGGGCTGCACCACCCCATTCACCGGGGGTTTTATAGGACAACGATAAAAGATATACTCTCAGAGCAGGTGTAGTTCAGGTGGCAAAAAAGCATTACCTAATTTCAGAAACTTTTCACCACAATTAGAACTCTTTTAAACGTCTAACAATCGTCTAGAATAATCATTCGAATAGGGAAATTATAAAGAAGCACTTAAAATAAAAATTGAGAATATGGAAAAAGACTGGATATTTTGATCGCTACTATAGTTGCAGTAATAAGGCTGTGGCGATTTTTCAAATATAACGCTTTTTCGCTCTTTTTTCGACCATAAAATCTAAACCGTTCATAATTGCCTAAAAAAATTACAGGCATCTTGATGAGAATCAAAAAGCCGTTGTAACGAGGTAAAAATATAGGGGGAGTTCCCATTTAAAAACACATAAGTTTGGGGCGCCACCCTGTATAGCAGTTAGCAATAAATAATGAAAATAATTTTAGCGTGTGCAGAACGTCTGTAGCTTCTGCCTAACAAATTCTGCAAGTCGATATCTCAAATGGTACCGAAGATATGGAGGTTCTTGGATCCCTGGGACACCCTGTATGTATCGATGTTCTATTATCACCTTTTAGTTTTATTCAAAAAACCGAATACTGCCTTGTTTATTTCTGGTACTAAAATAAAATATAGATTTTTAAATTATCACGACTTAATGTTGACGTTCTCGGGGGTCTTTGTTGGCAAAATTATATTACTCTCTTAAACTTTTGTGCCACCTACACACGTGTCTTTATATCTTAATACTAAATAATATGCAACACATCATACAACATTTGAGAATGTTTACTTGTAAGTATCAAAATAAGAAAATAAGGTACACCGCCCTACATATCGTGGGTTAATAGAACGACGAAAATATTCTCAGCTGCTAATTTAGAAATGTCTATCTATTAGAATTTCTTATATCTGTAAAGGCCCACCATTGCAATACAGCCTGTATGTGCTGTGATCTACTTGTCGCTTCAAGCGCCTCTACGGACAAAATTTGTACTTCTTTTCGACAGGTTCAATTAAATTCAGTCGATCAAAGAAAACAATGGAATGTGCTGGATTTTTAGTATTACTAACCAAATTGAGTGAATTATAAAATTTTAATTACCATCAGTTTTAGTGATTTTATTGTTTTCTTGTTTTAGGTAGAATAAGTTGATAAAATCCCCGAGGTCAGCTAAGATTTTGGTACTAAGACGCTTAATTGTGTATTTGATGAAGCAATGATCAAATTACAAATTGTTTAATTGTAAGTTCTACAAATTTCCAGTATTTATTATTCAAATATTATATAATTACAGTCGAAATTATAAAACAGATAAGTATGTGTGATTTGTTGGAGAAGTAAATTGATAAACAAACAGCTCAATTAAAATTAACGAAATCAAAATTATCAAAACCACTTTATTCTGATGATGAAATTGACAATAAAGATTGTAATACTTCTGTTGAGGTTAAGAAATCTCCGATAACAACCCCTAATTTGGACGTAAAAGGAAAAATGCAACACCAAGGTACAGGTTAATTTTGTAGAAATTTTAAATAATTCCAGTTCATTTTAGTGCTAGAGATTCTTCAAATTCTAATAACGATAATGATAGGGATTAGAATAATACAATGAACTATAATTGGTGAACTGAAATCTAAAAGGTTTTTTCAATAATTTTTTTCTAAATTTTCCAAATTGTCATAATTAGAGTCAGTAATTTGTTAATCAAAATTAAGTATTATCGATTGTATATATTTTCGATTTTTTCGATTGTTTGGTATTTTGAAAATTTATCTTGACTATTCATTTTAAGGATTTCTTAAAAATTTTTTAAATTTCGACATTCATTGTGTCTTTTTGGTTTTATTACTTGACGTAAGTTTTTTGTATTTATTGTGTTACTTATCGAGACATTTTCCTATTATTGTTTTCTTTTTATAACATCAGGTGCAGCTGATAATGGGGTTAACCCGAAACTAGTCCTGCAATTATTTTTAATAAATGTAATAAGAGGTTGACTTGGTTCAAATTATTTATTTTCTAATTCTAAAATAGATATTTAATAGAAAAACATATAGAAATATTACGTGCGAAATTCTAATTCTGGGTAAAAAAACTGATATTCGTTAATGTGAAATTCAGGGAATTTCTCATTCTAATTTCCGACACTGTTGAAATAATCGCGCGGTTGATGGAAATCCGAATTTGTAAATGTAGTTAAGAGAAATATTTTATAAAGGCAATTATTAAATACATTCGATAATTTTACGTAAAATCCCATTTCTTTTTAACATGATCTTTAATTACGTCTTCCATTTTTTGGCCTAATATTCTACTTTGATTAGTAGAAATCTCCATCAATTGATGAATGATATTGGCTTTGTTTTCTAAATTAGTTAATTATTATTTAAATTCATCATTTTACTGGCAGTTTTTAAATTTTTCAAATCCAAAGTTTCCAATGAACCCATCAGATCATCCTCTCCGTACAGTTTGTACGTACAAAACATTCCTCTTGTATTTTACAATACTAATAATTTCACTACAATACTCTAATTTCATGTTTTTATAGAGATAAGTCAATACGTTCAGAAAATTTGAAAATATACCAAATTCGTTTGCCCTATGAATAGTTTCATTATTAGAAATTGATATTTTTGATCCATTAAAAGGAATTTGTTTCTAATTTTTTTATCATCCATCAATAGACGTTTGATATTGTTGTTACTTTCAACAGCGTTCAATAAGCCCTGCATCTCATGCACCTCATGGTAGTTGATTTTAGTCTTCTTTACTTTAATTTCTGTATTTTTATGTGGAGTTTTAGGGCGATTTCATAATTCTATTATCCAATTTTTCAATCGTTAATGACGAACAATTTGCAGTTGTATTATTCTGATCCCTATCATTATCGTTATTATAATTCGAAGAATCTCTAGCACTAAAATGAACTGGAATTATTTAAAATTTGTACAAAATTAACCTGTACCTTGATGTTGCATTTTTCCTTTTACGTCCAAATTAGGTGTTGTTATCGGAGATTTCTTAACCTCAACAGAAGTATTACAATCTTAATTGTCAATTTCAACATCAGAATAAAGTGGTTTTGATAATTTTGGTTTCGTTAATTTTTATTGAGCTGTTTGTTTATAAATTTTCTTCTCCAACGAATCACACATAATTACCTGTTTTATAATTTCGACTGTAATAATATTTGAATAATAAATACTGGGAATTTGTAGAACTTACAATTAAACAATTTGTAATTTGATCATTGCTTCATCAAATACACAATTAAGCGTCATAGTACCTAAATCTTAGCTGACCTCGGGGATTTTATCAACTTATTCTACCTAAAACAAGAAAACAATAAAATCACTAAAACTGATGGTAATTAAAATTTATAATTCACTCAATTTGGTTAGTAATACTAAAAATCCAGCACATTCCATTGTTTTCTTTGATCGACTGAATTTAATTGAACCTGTCGAAAAGAAGTACAAATTTTGTCCGTAGGGGCGCTTGAAGCGACAAGTAGATCACAGCACATACAGGCTGTGTTGCAATGGTGGGCCTTTACAGAGATAAGAAATTCTAATAGATAGAACTTTCTAAATTAGCAGCTGAGAATATTTTCGTCGTTCTATTAACCCACGATATGTAGGGCGGTGTACATTATTTTCTTATTTTAATACTTACAAGTAAACATTCTCAGATGTTGTATGATGTGTTGCATATGATTTAGTATTAGGATTTAAAGACACGTGTATAGGTGGCGCAAAAGTTTAAGAGAGTAATAAAATTTTGCCAACAAAGACCCCCGAGAACGTCAACATTAAGACGTGATAATTTAAAAATCTGTGTTAATTTTTGTACCTGAAATAAACAAGGCTGTATTCGGTTTTTGGAATAAAATTAAAAGTGAATATAGAACATTGATACATACAGGGAGTCCCAGGGGTACAAGACCCTCCATATCTTCGGTACCATTTGAGATATCGACTTACAGATTTTTTTAGGCAGAAGCAACAGACGTTTTGCACACTCTAAAATTATTTTCATTATTTATTGCTAACTCCTATACAGGGTGGCGCCCCAAACTTATGTTTTTTTAAATGGGAACCCCCCCTATATTTTTACTTCATAACAAAGGCTTTTTGATTCTCTTGAAGATGCCTGTAATTTTATTGGGCAATTATGAATGGTTTAGATTTTATGGTCGAAAAAAGAGCGAAAAAGCGTTATATTTGAAAAATCGCCACAGCCTTATTACTGCAGCTAAAGGAGCGATCAAAATATCCAGTCTTTTTCCGTATTCTTAATTTTCATTTAAGTGCTTCCTCATCATCCTATTACAATTATTGTGTACAGGGTGGACCTAAACGCAAAATTATTAATTACTCGTTGTTTTCAAATGGAATGCCCAATATCTTGCACAACTGTTCGATAGCATTTTTGATAAGCTTTTCAACGATGTACGGTTTGACAGGTTTATTTTGAAAAACTGTTAAGTTTTCTTTTTAAAAATGAAATCAACATTGAGGCCAGTAGATTGCTATGAAAAACTCTACTTGTTAAATTTCAAAAAACTGAAGTAGGCCGCTATCAATTTATTTGATGCATTTCCTGTTGGCAACTCTGTAAATTTCTTAACCGGTTCGAATGAGAGTTTGACTCTATTTAATAATAATTCATTAATTGAATGAAATGCGCCAGTAATTCTTTCTTTCATGTCCTTAATTGGAGGAACTCTGTCCACACACTCTTTAACGTAGCCCCATAAGAAATAATTATTGGATTAAATCTGGAGAACGAGCCCGCCAAGAAATTAACAGAGTTGCCAATAAGAAATGTGTCAAATAAATTGATAGCAGCCTACTTCAGTTTTTTGAAAATTAACAAGTGGAGTTTTTCATAGCAATCTATTACATTTTTTTTAATCCATAATAAAACGTAATAGCATCAACGTTGATTTATTTTTAAAAGAAAACTTTACAGTTTTTCAAAATAAACCTGTCAAACCGTACATCGTTGAAAAGCTTATCAAAAATGCTATCGAACAGTTGTGCAAGATATAGGACATTCTACTTGAAAACAACGAGTAATTAATAATTTTGCGTTTAGGTCCACCCTGTACACAATAATTGTAATAGGATGATGAGGAAGCACTTAAATGAAAATTAAGAATACGGAAAAAGACTGGATATTTTGATCGCTCCTTTAGCTGCAGTAATAAGGCTGTGGCGATTTTTCAAATATAACGCTTTTTCGCTCTTTTTTCGACCATAAAATCTAAACCATTCATAATTGCCCAATAAAATTACAGGCATCTTCAAGAGAATCAAAAAGCCTTTGTTATGAAGTAAAAATATAGGGGGGGTTCCCATTTAAAAAAACATAAGTTTGGGGCGCCACCCTGTATAGGAGTTAGCAATAAATAATGAAAATAATTTTAGAGTGTGCAAAACGTCTGTTGCTTCTGCCTAAAAAAATCTGTAAGTCGATATCTCAAATGGTACCGAAGATATGGAGGGTCTTGTACCCCTGGGACTCCCTGTATGTATCAATGTTCTATATTCACTTTTAATTTTATTCCAAAAACCGAATACAGCCTTGTTTATTTCAGGTACAAAAATTAACACAGATTTTTAAATTATCACGTCTTAATGTTGACGTTCTCGGGGTCTTTGTTGGCAAAATTTTATTACTCTCTTAAACTTTTGCGCCACCTATACACGTGTCTTTAAATCCTAATACTAAATCATATGCAACACATCATACAACATCTGAGAATGTTTACTTGTAAGTATTAAAATAAGAAAATAATGTACACCGCCCTACATATCGTGGGTTAATAGAACGACGAAAATATTCTCAGCTGCTAATTTAGAAAGTTCTATCTATTAGAATTTCTTATCTCTGTAAAGGCCCACCATTGCAACACAGCCTGTATGTGCTGTGATCTACTTGTCGCTTCAAGCGCCCCTACGGACAAAATTTGTACTTCTTTTCGACAGGTTCAATTAAATTCAGTCGATCAAAGAAAACAATGGAATGTGCTGGATTTTTAGTATTACTAACCAAATTGAGTGAATTATAAATTTTAATTACCATCAGTTTTAGTGATTTTATTGTTTTCTTGTTTTAGGTAGAATAAGTTGATAAAATCCCCGAGGTCAGCTAAGATTTAGGTACTATGACGCTTAATTGTGTATTTGATGAAGCAATGATCAAATTACAAATTGTTTAATTGTAAGTTCTACAAATTCCCAGTATTTATTATTCAAATATTATTACAGTCGAAATTATAAAACAGGTAATTATGTGTGATTCGTTGGAGAAGAAAATTTATAAACAAACAGCTCAATAAAAATTAACGAAACCAAAATTATCAAAACCACTTTATTCTGATGTTGAAATTGACAATTAAGATTGTAATACTTCTGTTGAGGTTAAGAAATCTCCGATAACAACACCTAATTTGGACGTAAAAGGAAAAATGCAACATCAAGGTACAGGTTAATTTTGTACAAATTTTAAATAATTCCAGTTCATTTTAGTGCTAGAGATTCTTCGAATTATAATAACGATAATGATAGGGATCAGAATAATACAACTGCAAATTGTTCGTCATTAACGATTGAAAAATTGGATAATAGAATTATGAAATCGCCCTAAAACTCCACATAAAAATACAGAAATTAAAGTAAAGAAGACTAAAATCAACTACCATGAGGTGCATGAGATGCAGGGCTTATTGAACGCTGTTGAAAGTAACAACAATATCAAACGTCTATTGATGGATGATAAAAAAATTAGAAACAAATTCCTTTTAATGGATCAAAAATATCAATTTCTAATAATGAAACTATTCATAGGGCAACGAATTTGGTATATTTTCAAATTTTCTGAACGTATTGACTTATCTCTATAAAAACATGAAATTAGAGTATTGTAGTGAAATTATTAGTATTGTAAAATACAAGAGGAATGTTTTGTACGTACAAACTGTACGGAGAGGATGATCTGATGGGTTCATTGGAAACTTTGGATTTGAAAAATTTAAAAACTGCCAGTAAAATGATGAATTTAAATAATAATTAACTAATTTAGAAAACAAAGCCAATATCATTCATCAATTGATGGAGATTTCTACTAATCAAAGTAGAATATTAGGCCAAAAAATGGAAGACGTAATTAAAGATCATGTTAAAAAGAAATGGGATTTTACGTAAAATTATCGAATGTATTTAATAATTGCCTTTATAAAATATTTCTCTTAACTACATTTACAAATTCGGATTTCCATCAACCGCGCGATTATTTCAACAGTGTCGGAAATTAGAATGAGAAATTCCCTGAATTTCACATTAACGAATATCAGTTTTTTTACCCAGAATTAGAATTTCGCACGTAATATTTCTATATGTTTTTCTATTAAATATCTATTTTAGAATTAGAAAATAAATAATTTGAACCAAGTCAACCTCTTATTACATTTATTAAAAATAATTGCAGGACTAGTTTCGGGTTAACCCCATTATCAGCTGCACCTGATGTTATAAAAAGAAAACAATAATAGGAAAATGTCTCGATAAGTAACACAATAAATACAAAAACTTACGTCAAGTAATAAAACCAAAAAGACACAATGAATGTCGAAATTTAAAAAATTTTTAAGAAATCCTTAAAATGAATAGTCAAGATAAATTTTCAAAATACCAAACAATCGAAAAAATCGAAAATATATACAATCGATAATACTTAATTTTGATTAACAAATTACTGACTCTAATTATGACAATTTGGAAAATTTAGAAAAAATTATTGAAAAAACCTTTTAGATTTCAGTTCACCAATTATAGTTCATTGTATTATTCTAATCCCTATCATTATCGTTATTAGAATTTGAAGAATCTCTAGCACTAAAATGAACTGGAATTATTTAAAATTTCTACAAAATTAACCTGTACCTTGGTGTTGCATTTTTCCTTTTACGTCCAAATTAGGGGTTGTTATCGGAGATTTCTTAACCTCAACAGAAGTATTACAATCTTTATTGTCAATTTCATCATCAGAATAAAGTGGTTTTGATAATTTTGATTTCGTTAATTTTAATTGAGCTGTTTGTTTATCAATTTACTTCTCCAACAAATCACACATACTTATCTGTTTTATAATTTCGACTGTAATTATATAATATTTGAATAATAAATACTGGAAATTTGTAGAACTTACAATTAAACAATTTGTAATTTGATCATTGCTTCATCAAATACACAATTAAGCGTCTTAGTACCAAAATCTTAGCTGACCTCGGGGATTTTATCAACTTATTCTACCTAAAACAAGAAAACAATAAAATCACTAAAACTGATGGTAATTAAAATTTATAATTCACTCAATTTGGTTAGTAATACTAAAAATCCAGCACATTCCATTGTTTTCTTTGATCGACTGAATTTAATTGAACCTGTCGAAAAGAAGTACAAATTTTGTCCGTAGAGGCGCTTGAAGCGACAAGTAGATCACAGCACATACAGGCTGTATTGCAATGGTGGGCCTTTACAGATATAAGAAATTCTAATAGATAGACATTTCTAAATTAGCAGCTGAGAATATTTTCGTCGTTCTATTAACCCACGATATGTAGGGCGGTGTACCTTATTTTCTTATTTTGATACTTACAAGTAAACATTCTCAAATGTTGTATGATGTGTTGCATATTATTTAGTATTAAGATATAAAGACACGTGTGTAGGTGGCACAAAAGTTTAAGAGAGTAATATAATTTTGCCAACAAAGACCCCCGAGAACGTCAACATTAAGTCGTGATAATTTAAAAATCTATATTTATTTTAGTACCAGAAATAAACAAGGCAGTATTCGGTTTTTTGAATAAAACTAAAAGTGATAATAGAACATCGATACATACAGGGTGTCCCAGGGATCCAAGAACCTCCATATCTTCGGTACCATTTGAGATATCGACTTGCAGAATTTGTTAGGCAGAAGCTACAGACGTTCTGCACACGCTAAAATTATTTTCATTATTTATTGCTAACTGCTATACAGGGTGGCGCCCCAAACTTATGTGTTTTTAAATGGGAACTCCCCCTATATTTTTACCTCGTTACAAAGGCTTTTTGATTCTCATCAAGATGCCTGTAATTTTGTTAGGCAATTATGAACGGTTTAGATTTTATGGTCGAAAAAAGAGCGAAAAAGCGTTATATTTGAAAAATCGCCACAGCCTTATTACTGCAACTAAAGTAGCGATCAAAATATCCAGTCTTTTTCCATATTCTCAATTTTTATTTAAGTGCTTCTTCATAATCCTATTCGAATTATTAGACGATTGTTAGACGTTTAAAGAGTTCTAATTGGTGAAAGTTTCTGAAATTAGGTATGCTTTTTGCCACCTGAACTACACCTGGAGAATATTTTCGTTGTCCTATAAACCCCCGGTGAATGGGGTGGTGCACCCTACTTAGTTATTTTTAATGGATAGGTATATTTTTTATTCCATATTTAGATTTTATGATAAAAATGAAATGGACTTTGATAACATGACATATGGTCTAGCGTTAATAGTTTTTCTGGAATTTTGACTTTTTCTGAAAATTTTGATTTTATAGTGTTTGATTGAAAAATTTATGTTTGAAGATATCTTTGATAGATAATCCAAGTCAGGAACTCCAATAGTTTAAACTATGTACTTTACGCCAGATTTTTCAGAAAAGAATAATATTTCAGTATTTAGCCGAAATAAAATTTTCTTTCAGCCAATTTTCAAAACGCAATATTATTCTTATTTTAAATGGAACGGTATATTTTTCTTCACACGTTTGGATAGAGAAAAAAATTCTGCATCAAATCATATAAGCATTCCCTATATCAATTCTTGATAATTTTCCAGTTATTCAAGATTTTCCATTTCTAATAATTTACCCCCTGAAACAAAATACTGAAACATAGTAGGCTTGGAGAAACAACATGCTGTCACAATTAACATTTAAATAACTAATTATTTTTATATTTTTTTATTAAAAATCGTAGAAGAAGTTGATAAATAATTAAATTAAATTTAATTGGATTTTCTTTTCATGTAAAATTGGCAGAAATCGCTGGAAAAACATACAAAATAATCATTTTTAACCTCAATTGTGACAGTTAATGTCATTTTGCTAAGCCTTCAATGTTTTTCTTTATTGACGAATTATAAAGTCATAGACCACTAGGCACCAGTCAGTTTCAGACTGGGGAGAAAACAATTGAAAGTCGAAAATCTTAAATAACTGAAAAACTATCAGCGATTGATATATAAAATACTAATACATTTCGATGCAGATTTTTTTTCTCTATCCAACCGTCTAAAGAAAAATATACCATTCCTTTAAAAATAAGAACGATATTGCGTTTTGAAAATCGGCTGAAAGAAAAATTCATTTCGACTAGATGCTGAAAGATAATTCATTTCTGTAAAATCTAGCGTAAAGTACAGAGTTTATACTATTCGAGTTCCAAATTTGGATTATCTATCAACTTTTTTTTCAAATATATGAATTTTTTAATCAAACACTGTAAAATCAAAATTTTCAGAAAAAGTCGAAATTCCTGAAAAACTATCAAAGCTAGACCATATGTCATGTCATCAAAGTCTTTTTCATTTTTACCATAGAATCTAAATTGGGAATAAAAAATATACTATTTCATTTAAAATAAGAAAGTACGGTGCACTACCCCATACACCGAGGGTTGATAGAACAACGAAAATATTTTCCAGATGTAGTTCAGGCAGAAAAATGGGTGCATACCAAATTTCAGAAACTTTTATCAATTAGAACTCTTTAAACGTCTAATAGGCCAACCACTTGGCTCACTCGGTATACTTCGAACAAAATATGCACTGTAAGGACAAATGTAGGAAATATATTTTTTCCACGATCGAACGGAAACTGTCGATTTTCTGTCTGTATTTGATAGGTGGAAAGTGTCAAATTCCCATAGAGTTGATCCGTCGCGTAGGCAACGGCAAAGTTAAAATAAATACTGGCTTCTGATTGGTGATTTTTACTTTTCCAAATAATACCATGGAAAAGTGTACATTTCCACTCTAGGGTGGCAAGTAATCACTTTTCGCACGCTGTTCAATTTATATTATTATATTAACATAAAACAATAATAATTAGATTAATAAATCAACCTAATTATTATTATTACATTATATTAATTAATTAATTATTATTATAGTATTCTCCGAAAAGGAACTTACATTTTTTTGTTAATTTATATTCCAAGAAGCGCTTATAAGCTTCTCATATTTTTGTTTTGATTTTTTTGAAAGTTAATTTAACACCACTTCATTTGCGGTGTCTGTTATTTCTGACGGAGTTCCAGGTTCTTCAATTTCCATTCTTATTCACAATTTTTTGTGTTATAAACAACGAATTTGATATTTGTCTACGACTAATAAATAAATATGTAAATGTTGTTGAAAATAAAAACAGTTGAAAGTCAATCGCTAAGGAAACAATCAATAAATCTAAAATGATACGCAACTTAACTCTTTAAAAATTCCAAATTTTCAACTAACATTATATTAATTTAATGAATGTTTTTCTGTTGGTATTAATTTTCTATGATGGCTTGATTTGAATTTGTTGTCAATATCAGAATCATAAGGTGTCAATTTTATTGAATATATTGAATTAATAATGTAATATACAAATAATAATTGATTTTGTTCAATAAATCTCTGTAGTTTCCGTTCGATCGTTGAAAAAATAGTGTTCGATATTCGAGTGGAAAGACGTTTTTGCGAGACTCATGTGGTTTGTTGGAGCACTCGCTAACGCTCGTGCTCCAACGTACACCCTCGTCTCGCAAAAACGCACTTTCCACACTTATATCGAAAATAACTATTTCCTATTTTGCGTTGGAAATAAAATCATTTCCACACTAAAAGTAGTGAAGCAATGGAAATTTCCCAACTACTTTGAGTGTGGGAAATCTGGGATAATTTATTTTTTCGAAGTTGGTAACACTGTCGACTATCTCAAATGTCATTCTTTAACAGAAATGCCGACCACTTGATTAACGTGAAAACAAATTTTATTTATTTCAAATTATTTTTACACCATTCTTGAAAATTTTGATAACAATGTTCATTTTTAATTTTTAATTTACCGGAAAGTAAATCATTGATACCATTTTCAACAATATCACGTAATTCTGGTGGAATACACGATAATTCGTCACACATTTTTATTTTATTAAAAGTCGTAATTAATATGGTGATTTAAACAATTGAAAATCAACTCGTTTTACAAATAAAAAGTTGAATATCGCCAAGTAGAACTTTCATTTGTTTTATTTAATACCAACTTCTATAATACCAACTTTTAAATTTTAAGGGTTCAATTTTTATTAAAAAAGAGTACAAAGGGGCGCAAAATAGGAAACATAGTATGAAAAATTCGTTTCAGAAATCAATGGCTGCACTCGACCATTAAAGAACTCGTGCTACCGCACTCGTTTTTTAAACTTGGTCTCGTGCAGGAATTATGGACTTCTGAAACTTATTTTTCAATATACTATTAGCACATTGACGACTATTTTACAGTCTTCGAAGAAATGTGTAAACAATCGGTATCGATCTTATTAATTATTTAATTTTGATTTTAGTTACTAAATATTTATTTGAGTTACAATATACATATACAAAACTGTAGTTGGCCAAAGTAATAGAAATGATGGAATTAATAAGACGGAGACTGTTTAAGCCAACGAGCTGGGATTGAACCAGCTCGTTGGCTTAAAGTTTTCATATGTTTAACGTGTGTAATCACTGTTAATTAATCTTTAATATTCTTTAAATTAATACATCTTAAAAAATTGACCGCGTTTGGGAGTAACCAATCTCATTATATAATTAATTATTTTGAGTAGTTTTTAATGAAAAATAATAAAGAATAGACTAATTATTAAACGAAAAATACTTGGATTTGTTTTTGTTCATGTAAAATTAGCTGAAATTGCTGAAATAAACACGTAAAATTATCCTTCTTGACCTCTAATATGACAGCTTATGTCATTTTGCTAAGCCTTCTCTGTATTCCTTTATAGGAGATTTATAGTCATAAATAGAGTTAGGATCTACAGTTGCACAATAAAAATTTCAACTGTCAAAACTTACCAGTGACGTAATTGATTAAAGATTCGCATAATTTGGAATTTACTTGTAATTAATTAAATATAAAAATAATTTCCATAATTATTATTTAATAAAACTAGTAAATTAATTTAGAATTATGGATAATTGAAAAATTTGTGCCTAATATTTCATTTATTTTCAAGGTTAAATTGTCTGTTTATTAACCTAATGAGAGAAAAGTAGTGGGGAAACGGAATCTTTCAAAATTTCGCTAAAATCAAACACCTGCGTTTTAGCGATGACGTTGCTAAGTCAAACGGATTATTATAATTGGTCGACTGTTTTTCTAAATTCTGTTGCTATCGATACAGAGTGCTTCGCCATGTTGTTGTTTGTTGACGGATAAAACAACTAATTTAAAACCGAAATTCATGTGCCGCTCTTGTCAAATTTTTCAGGGATTAGATTTGACAGCGCCCCAAAAAAGTTACCAAATCCTAAGTCTAGTCATAAACGACTAGACACTGGACACTTTCAAACAAAGGAGAAATTCAATATAACTGAAAAATTGTTACAGATAGGTATAGAGAATGCTAACACAGTTTTATTGAGAATTTCGTTTTGTCCAACCATATAAAGAAAAAAATGGCATGCACTTTAAATAACAAAGATTATACTATCATTTAAAAATTGCCCGAAAGAAAAATTCATTTCAATAAAACGCTGAAAGATGATCTGATTTTGTAAAATTTGGTAGAAAATACAATATTCATACCATTAGAATTTGAAATTTAAATTATTGAAAAATAAATTTTTCAAGCAATCAGTACAAAATTAAAATTTCCAGCAAAAGCTTGAATTCCTGAAAAACTATTACCGCTAGACTGTAAATCATATCTTCAAAGTCGCCTTCAATTTCTCCATAGAATATATGTAACCAAGATATTCCATTTAAAATAAAAAAGTTGGAGAAAACTACCCCATATATCTGGGGTTGATAGAACAACAAAAATATTTTAAAAGATAATTCAGGTGAAAAACTTCTAATAGATTAACCTCTTGGCTCACACTGTATACATACATATGATGGAATTATAGTGTGAGATTCACATTTTCACCGGTTAAAATTTTGAGATGTACCTTGTCCCCCTTACGAGCATGTGCGATACTTATGGGAGACGGTGTATATCAATTATTTTTATAAATAAAAAAACTAAAAAATTAACAATGGGAAAACTCGACAGAAAGCATATTAGGAAACGATCTGAAAATTCGGACATAGATATTGCAGAAAACTAATGATCTTTTAGAAAACTCGTATAAAGTACATTGATAGTATTGTTTACATAGGAAAGCATAGGTTAAATCATTTATTTTCTAGAAAATAAAACATAGTACGGTATTTCGTTAATTTTTTGTAATTAAAAATTGTAAAATAACAATTATATTTCGTTTAGTCAACAAGCGAACATATCAAATAACCGACACTAAACAATTGATATCTATGATTAACATGAAACTTTTCTTTGAATTGTTGACTTTGAAATAAGTATGTATAGAGATATTGAGAGATGTTTTTTAGCAGCTTACGTATGTTCTTTTTTATTTTGGTTATATTTGTGGATCATATTGTGTGCTTTTATAATTTATCTTGTGCTGTCGATATTCCGAAACCTACAATGTTTGACATTTTTAAACGAGGGAATAAAGTAAAACGTATATCTTCTTCTGTTAAAGTTGTAAATGTGTACCATAAATTCGGACAAAAATAAATTTCAAATGTATATCATATTTTCGGACGGAGTATATTGTAAGAATTCGGTGTTATATTTTTCAAATTAAAAAGTATTCATTTGTTAATACAATATGATCCTTATATTTATGCAACTGCACGATTTTGTGTATCATTTTTTTATCTTGACATGGTACTGATGGTGCCGTAACGCTGAAACCGGTATACCGCAATTTTAATAAATACAACCTTGGAAGAACTGTTTGATTTTACATCATCCATATTCCCCTAGAATATAATGTACTTGTGACAGCTCTGGAAACCTTGTCGTCTGATAAACTAACTCTTCCGTTTGTAAAAAGTTGTCAACTCGATGAAGAATCAAAATGCAAAAATGGAGCAAAGAAATCAAGAAATGAAATGATGTCGTTAACTGCGTTTGCGACACCAACAGGAAAAAATCAAAAGAAAAAACATGGAAATACCAATACGTTTAAATTTAAATGCTATGGTTGTGGTGAGATAGGCCATAAACGTTCTGAATGTAAGAAACAGAAGTCAACTGTAAAGAAGACATCAAATAATGTTGAAGCGAAAGCATCAACAACAGGAATTGAAAAAGAATTTTGTTTCTTTACAACTACCAGCAGGCAAATGGAAAATGATACATGGTATTTAGACTCAGGTGCATCTGAACATCTGGTAAAGAGCGATAAAAAGTTAATAAAAGGAAAATCGCTAAAACAAATGATAGAAATTAGATGTGCAAAGTCTGGTGAAGAATTAACAGCAGAAAAGGTAGGCGAAATCAAAGTTAAATCAGAAGTTGACAATGAAAAAATACAAATAAAAATTGAAAATGTGCTATTTGTATCTGGTCTGGAGTTGCATTTATTGACAGTGAGAAGATTAGAAATGAAAGGTTTCAAGATTGTATTTGAAGATGGTAAAACAAGTGTCATCAAAGATAGTCGAATTGTTGCATATGCGATAAGAAAACAAAAATTGTATGAATTGTCTTTTTTAGATAATATTGACCGTGCAATGGTATGTGATGTAAATGAGAATTCAAATCTGTGGCATAAACGACTCGGTCACATTGGCTATGACAATCTGAAAATGTTAAAAAGTATAACTGATGGAATTAATATTGAAACTTAGTCACCGTCTGAAGTTTGTGAAATATGTGTTGAAGGAAAGCAAACCTGTCTACCACACAATCAACACAGACGTCGCACAAAAAGACCACTTGAGATGATTCACAGTGATTTGATGGGGCCAATCAGTCCAAAGTCATATGATGGAAAAAATACATATTGACTTTTATTGATGATTAAACTCATTTTACTGCGGCGTACACGCTCAAATCGAAAGCAGAGGTTGCACATTACGTAGAAATTTTTGAAGTCATGGCAAGTGCACATTTTAGTTAAAAAATCAGTCCTTTTAGATGTGATAATGGACGAGAATATATTACGAAAGAAGTGAAACGACATTTTGATAAACAAGGTATACAATTTGAATTTACCGTACGCTATACTCCACAACAAAATGGCATAGCTGTGCGCATGAACAGAACAATCGCTGAGAAAGTACGATGTATGTTGTTATCTTCTGTGAATTGATTGATTGGATGTTTAATGTATGTAATGTTAAATACTCGCCCGGATATAAGTGTGTCCGTCAATTTCTATACTCGTTTTCAAACTAATGGATCAGAACAACATTGGCAACGGCTTAAGAGAATATTGAGGTATATTAAAAGAACTCTAGACTATGAACTTTATTATCCAAAAGATATAGATACTGTATTAATTTGATATGCAGAGGCTGACTGGGGTGAAGTTAGTGATCGAAAAGCGACAACTGGATACCTTATTCAGGTCCATGGCTCAACGGTGTGCTGAGTCACCAGAAAACAAGCAACTGTATCGCTTTCTTCAACAGAAGTGTGAGTATGTGGCCTAAGCAACAGCAGCAACTGAAATGATTTGGTTGAAAGGACTGCTAAAAGATTTAAATTAAATGGTGGATAAGCCAACTACAATCTATGAGGACAAACAATCATGTATTCATTCATTGACCAAATGGGAACATAAAAGACTGAAGCACATTGATATTAAGTACAACTTTATATGAGATTTGTATATGTATGGAGAAGAAGCTTGATGTTATATATATTTCTACTGAAGACCAAATTGCTGTTATATTGACAAAAGGGTTGGCCAAGTTACGATACAATAAACTTTGTTTGAATTATTGGATTGGTTAAGCCAAATTAAAGATATTTTTGTATTTGTTTGATTGTTAAATGTTTGTTTATGTCTTGTTGTTCGTATTTAGATTGTGCAATTTCATTTGTTCTTTTGAAGGCAAAAAGAAACATTAAATTGTCGGGGAGTGTTCGCAATACTGTAAATGGGAGATTGGCAACAATGGTTGACTGCATATAGAAGGTGAGAGCATCGTTTTGTAACTGTGAGACGTTTCCATTCCGTTTCTGTAATTACGTTCATATTACGTTATATTATTGTTAATATACTGTTAAACAGAGGAACTCTTCTGCTTTCATGACACACAGAGCCTCAACAAGCATCGGTACATTGTGTGTCCCACAAACGAGTGTTTACTAAGGGGGGCAAATTTTTGATAAAATGATTTTTTTCAAATTTTTACAGATAGCGTATGAAATACATTCACTATTTTGAGAATAGTATATTACAATATAAGGTCAGAAAGTTAATCGTTGCAGAACGAGTGTGAACACGTAGTGGCACGAGCGAAGCGAGTGCTGCTACGTTCACACGATCCTGTCTTAAGTCCCAAAGACGGAGTGATTTACAACAAAAATGAGATAATAAAAAAATATTTTAATCAAATAATTGTTTGCCATCCATGGTATTAATCGATAATATTAAAATTATTGAAGAATTGTTCAATTTTACCTAGGAATTTATTTTAATGATAAAGTTTCGGTTTTTTTATAAAACCATCATCAGTACCAACTAGAAATATAAAAGCGCGATATATAATATTTGATAAAAACCACAAGATAAAAAATAGAATTACTTACTTCAATTAGTTATAATACCAAAATGTTTGTGCAAACATTTTGGTATTAAAAAACACATTTTTAACTTCCCCGATCAGAGGGTAGGGAAGTTATTAGTTTCGGACCAAAATTTCGAATTCGAGATTTCATCAGATCTTTACGTTTTGTGGTCCCCTGAACACGTTTTTGAAGTTTTTAGCATGATGTCCGTGTGTGTGCGTGTGTGTGTGTATGTGCGTCTGTCGGTTCTCCAACGATTACTCAAAAACGGTTTCACCGATTGAGTTCAAATTTGGTCAGCACA
Organism: Mylabris phalerata; assembly: GCA_020740385.1. Lineage (NCBI taxonomy): Eukaryota > Metazoa > Arthropoda > Insecta > Coleoptera > Meloidae > Mylabris > Mylabris phalerata. The sequence continues at coordinate 28,742 of JAJEOX010000119.1, forward strand.
AACTATTTGGTGGCCGTTCGAGTTGATTAGTTTTTGGTGCCAATGGAACCACGGGGGTGGAAGAAGGAGGGGGTTGATTGAAAAAAATTTAAGATAACATATTAATTTGAAATCACCAATCGAAAGGGCATGTGCTTATATGTCCGAAACGTTACCCATTATTTGCGATGTTCTTTTCTTTTTTTAATTAAGCGCACAAAATTGGCAAAACAGTCTAGTCAACCAATTCAAATTTGCCGCCTTCTATAAGGAATCGGTTGCCATAGAAAAGAGTTATAGTTCACGATTCAATTGCGAAATTTTGAAATGACAGTTTAGAAGTTTATCCAACATAATTTTTAAAGCGTAACAAAATTTATAACGGTAGTTTATAAAGACAGAATGATATCTACTGTTGGTATCACTGAAGGCATAAAATCCTATGCGTTTGTTTATATTTTTGAAACATAACCTCAAAATATTTGTTTTCAAGCGGTTTTTTTGGGTGGGTTTTCTGTGTCGGTAAGTGCTTTTCAATATATAAATGTTTTAAAATAATATAAATTTTGATTTTTCCATAAAAAAGAAATGTATATGCCCTTGACAATTCAATCCATATGATTTGAATTTTTCCATGTTTTTGTTGGGACTACCGTACTACATTCTGTCAAAATTTCACAATTGAATCATGAATCGAGTTTATTAGAAGGTTGAACAGAAAATGGTGTGTGTGGAATCACCGATCAGTGAACAGACTTTACTTTGACGAGGTCCTGGTTCCTCATTGAATCTTTCTGTGGTTGTGAAATAGCCACGGTTCTCGATTCCCAATTTTGATTTTTTATTTTAATAAAGTATCTCCAATTGAAAAAATAGTATACAAAACTCGTGCTACGGTACTTGTTTTTTATAAATCTCGGTCTCTCGTCGGGGAAGTTATTAGGCCGGTTCTTAGATTCGGCCCCTTTCAAATTTTTAGCTATATCTCGAGAACGAAACAAAATTTCGAATTCATTCAAAACATGAAAAATTGTACTATTCTAATTCAGTGCCCGTCACCTTGTAATCAAACCGCCAAAAACTCCTATAAATTGTCGAGTAATTGGAAACAAATTTTAAGGATATATAGGGGGGTCCCTGATGCACATTTCAGTGAAAGTTGGACCATGTAGCTCATTGGGAAATGAGTGATATCAAATCTCACTTTTAAATATGCAACAATCGGCAAGAGGGTTTTTCACACATTAAAAGTGTTGAATTAATGTGATACGTTCGTAACATTTTGGTTTTTGCAATTTGCCCTTAAGACTTCGAAAAAAATTAAAAAATGTACGAACAGAGCTTGACCATGAAAAAATTGAAATGCAAAAGTTGCTCGCCTCCCTTTGTCGGTTACAGTAGTTTTGTATCAAGTTTTAAACCAGTGTTTCTTAACAGTCGATCTGGTAATTTTTTTTTATCAGCAAATCTTTTTAAGAGGCTCAGAGTGAAATACTCCTTACCCACAATGTAGAAAATGTGTCCTTGGTGAAAAATGAAGGGTCCCTAATAAATAAATAAAAAATTTACATGGTCGGCACTTCCAGAACGTTTGAAAACCACTGGTGTAGTCTCTTAAAACGATCCAATGTTTATTTATTTAAAGAAAAACAAGCCTACAATGCGTGACCCGAACAATAAATAATTGTCGACACATGTTTGTTTTTTTTTCCTTTGCGACAAACGAGATAAAGCAATTTAATGAAATAAAAAAAGACACAATGTAGATCTCGTTATTTTTTAAACGAAAAATCAATTTCAAATACCATATCGGTTAAACACAAACGAATATCATTTATGGTTCTAGTAGGTGACGTATCGATAGTACTCGATTGCTTTTACTAGTAAGTTGATACAAAGTCTAAAAACTGCAATAAAAATAAACAATAGAAAAGCAGGGAAGAATCACCGTAATAATTGTAAACAGATCTTTGTATTGTAATTAACAAATTTGATCGCCATCTATCTGCCATTAGCCGAAACCAGAATATACCGACATGAAGGACGCATAGGTGTTTTTAGACTCTCTAGCGAGTATAAGTGCAAGTAAGTCAGCCGCTTTCCACACGAATGTTTATCACTAAGTTTCCAAAAGATTTTCAATTTTGCAGCAACAATGGTACTGTTGGAAAGATAATGAAATAATCTATCAATTGCAATTCACTTTATACAAAAATAATTAATTTTAACAGATAAAAATAAGAGATAAAATTTCGCCACTATAAATTTCCAGTAATTTTCCGAATTTCAATCTCAAACTATTTTCAAAATAATCTGCTATTCACTAGCTTTCAAACAAGGCCTGTTTCAGTCGTCTAAGTTTAAAACTGTCCGTAAAAAAAAAATTAGTATGTCGAAACCTTTCATCAATTTTCCGGAAAACTAACAATGCAATCGGAAAATTTCCAACAGATTTGGAAAGCGCTTTTAATTGGCCACATGTTGTCTAAAATTCATTAGAAAATAAGCAATATTTGCCAAGTTATGAGGGAAAATATAAAAAAAAAACTGTAAAAAATGCTAAAAACATGCTTCTATACTTCCTTCTGTAACTCCAAATTACATCCGAATTTAAAAAAATCATATATGTACTTACCTCCCTCTTCAAATGCCCTTTTAAATACCGTTAAGAACATTGAAATCCGTTGGAAAACAAAACGCTTTTTTAATAAATAAATGTTTTAAAATAATATAAATTTTGATTTCTCCTAAAAAAGAAATGTATATTCCCTCGACAATTCAATCTATATGATTTGAATTTTTCCATGTTTTTGTTGGGACTACCGTACTACTTTTTATTCCGCGCTCAAATGACAGTTCTGTGGTTCTGTCAAAATTTCGCAATTGAATTGTGAATCGAATTGTAAGAAAGTCGAACTGAAAAGTCTGTGTGTGGAATCACCGATTAGTGAACAGAGTTTTTGTTGACGAGATGCTGGTTCCTCATTGAATTTTTCGGTGGTTGTGAGATAGCCACGTTTCTCGATTCCCGATTTTGATTTTTATAGTAAGTTAGTTTTTTTTTTTTTAATAAAGTATCTCCAATAGAAAAAATAGTATACAAAACTCGTGCTATGGTACTCGTTTTTTTTAAAAACTCGGACTCGTGTCGGGGAAGTTATTAGGCCGGTTCATAGATTCGGCCCCTTTCAAATTTCTTCATGTTTCCCAACGAGCTACATGGTCCAACTTTCACTGAAATGTGCACCAGGGATCCTCCAATAAATCCTTAAAATTTGTTTTCAATCACTCGACAATTAATAGGAGTTTTGGACGGTTTGACCACAATGTGATGGGCACTGCATGTGTATATTTATGATGTTCTGATTGTAGGAAAGAATAAAAAAGATTGCAAAGAGACAGTTGTTAAAGTATTAGAGAGATTAAATAAATTTAACATTCGAATTAATCTGGAAAAATCATTACTTTTCAAAAATGAAATTGAATTTTTAGGGCACAAAATCGGTAGTAATGGCATTAGTCCACTGAAAAGTAAAATTGAAGCTATAAAAAATGCTCCCACTCCGACGAATATAACCCAATTGAAATCTTATTTGGGATTGCTCAATTATTACTCAAAATTCATTCCAATGTTATCATCAAAACTATATCCGTTATATGAACGACTACACAAAAACTGTAAATTCGAATGGACAAAGGAGAGGAACAAGTCGTTTGAAAAAAGTAAACAATTATTATTGAATAGCGATGCGTTAGTAGTATTCGATCCTAATAAAACATGCATAGTAACAGCTGATGCTTCTCAATATGGTATTGGGGCCGTATTAACTATGTATATGACTATGAAATTCGATTTAAAAAAGGTGGTGAGATTGCAAACGCAGATGCGTTATCTAGATTACCCTTGGAAGAACCTTCAATGGACGAAATTCACACCTGTATGCAATTGGAAGAATTGCCAATATCAGCGGAGATTATTGTAATTGAAACAAAACGAGGTTATGGAATCAACAAAATTTGGATGGCGGAAACAAGTAAAAGAGGAAGAAATTTTACCATACTCTCGTAGGAAACATAAATTAAGCATTGGAGACGGTATTTTGACTAAGGGTAACCGCGTAATAGTACCAGAGAAATTGCGAACCGTACTGTCAGAAATGTTACACGATCAACATCCTGGAATGGTGAGAATGAAAAAGTTAGCTAGAAGTTATGTATGGTGGCCTAATATCGATTACAATATTGAAGAGACCATCAAGAGATGTCAACCATGCCAGATAAATGCTCCTAAACAGGCAGAAATTAAGTTAACACCATGAACACAATCGAACAGTGTTTGGAGGCGAATTCATATTGATTTTTGTACGTTTAATCAGACAACATTCCTTGTTGTAATTGATACTACAACTAAGTGGTTAGAAGTTAAAATAATGGATTCCGGTACAACAGCTGAGAAGACGATTGTTGAGTTAAGAAGAATTTTTGCATATTTTGGGCTCCCTGAGATTATCGTTTCGGATAATGGTCCTCCTTTTAATAGTAAGCAATTTGAAATATTTTGCAAGATGAATGGTATTGCCTTGATACATTCTCCACCGTACCATAAAACTTCGAATGATAGTGCAGGGAGAGCTGTAAAAACCGTCAAATCATCGTTGAAGAAAAATCTATTTAAAACAACTGAACAATTATCGAAGTTGGAATTGGAACTGAAACTTCAAAATTTTTTGTTTGTGTACAGAAACACACTAACTACAACAACACTGAAGTCACCTAGTGAAATGATGTTCAAACAAATGCCACGAACAAAACTAACCTTACTAAAACCAAGTAATTTAAAATCGCATAATAAAAAGATGACTGAAACCATCAAAATAAAGGAAAATGTTCATCGTCGCGATATTGAAGATTTTAAAGAAGGGGACGATGTATAGGTTTATATTATTAATGATAAAACATGGACATATGGGAAAATTGTTAAACCCGTTACTTTATTGACGAATTATAAAGTCATAGACCACTAGACACTAGTCAGTATCAGACTGGGGAGAAAACTATTGAAAATCGAAAATCTTAAAAAACTGAAAAACTATCTGTGATAGATATAGAAAATGCTAATACAGTTCGATGCAGATTTTTTTTCTCTATCCTACCGTGTAAAGCAAAATATACCATTTTATTTAAAATAAGAACGATATTGCGTTTTGAAAATTGGTTGAAAGAAAAATTCATTTCGACTAGATGCTGAAAGATAATTCATTTCTGTAAAATCTAGCGTAAAGTACATAGTTTATACTATTCGAGTTCCAAATTTGGATTATCTATCAACTTTTTTTTCAAATATATGAATTTTTTAATCAAACACTGTAAAATCAAAATTTTCAGAAAAAGTCGAAATTCCTGAAAAACTATCCAAGCTAGACCATATGTCATGTCATCAAAGTCTTTTTCATTTTTACCATAGAATCTAAATTGGGAATAAAAAATATACTATTTCATTTAAAATAAGAAAGTACGGTGCACTACCCCATACACCGAGGGTTGATAGAACAACGAAAATATTTTCCAGATGTAGTTCAGGCAGAAAAATGGGTGCATACCAAATTTCAGAAACTTTTATCAATTAGAACTCTTTAAACGTCTAATAGGCCAACCACTTGGCTCACTCGGTATACTTCGAACAAAATATGCACTGTAAGGACAAATGTAGGAAATATATTTTTTCCACGATCGAACGGAAACTGTCGATTTTCTGTCTGTATTTGATAGGTGGAAAGTGTCAAATTCCCATAGAGTTGATCCGTCGCGTAGGCAACGGCAAAGTTAAAATAAATACTGGCTTCTGATTGGTGATTTTTACTTTTCCAAATAATACCATGGAAAAGTGTACATTTCCACTCTAGGGTGGCAAGTAATCACTTTTCGCACGCTGTTCAATTTATATTATTATATTAACATAAAACAATAATAATTAGATTAATAAATCAACCTAATTATTATTATTACATTATATTAATTAATTAATTATTATTATAGTATTCTCCGAAAAGGAACTTACATTTTTTTGTTAATTTATATTCCAAGAAGCGCTTATAAGCTTCTCATATTTTTGTTTTGATTTTTTTGAAAGTTAATTTAACACCACTTCATTTGCGGTGTCTGTTATTTCTGACGGAGTTCCAGGTTCTTCAATTTCCATTCTTATTCACAATTTTTTGTGTTATAAACAACGAATTTGATATTTGTCTACGACTAATAAATAAATATGTAAATGTTGTTGAAAATAAAAACAGTTGAAAGTCAATCGCTAAGGAAACAATCAATAAATCTAAAATGATACGCAACTTAACTCTTTAAAAATTCCAAATTTTCAACTAACATTATATTAATTTAATGAATGTTTTTCTGTTGGTATTAATTTTCTATGATGGCTTGATTTGAATTTGTTGTCAATATCAGAATCATAAGGTGTCAATTTTATTGAATATATTGAATTAATAATGTAATATACAAATAATAATTGATTTTGTTCAATAAATCTCTGTAGTTACCGTTCGATCGTTGAAAAAATAGTGTTCGATATTCGAGTGGAAAGACGTTTTTGCGAGACTCATGTGGTTTGTTGGAGCACTCGCTAACGCTCGTGCTCCAACGTACACCCTCGTCTCGCAAAAACGCACTTTCCACACTTATATCGAAAATAACTATTTCCTATTTTGCGTTGGAAATAAAATCATTTCCACACTAAAAGTAGTGAAGCAATGGAAATTTCCCAACTACTTTGAGTGTGGGAAATCTGGGATAATTTATTTTTTCGAAGTTGGTAACACTGTCGACTATCTCAAATGTCATTCTTTAACAGAAATGCCGACCACTTGATTAACGTGAAAACAAATTTTATTTATTTCAAATTATTTTTACACCGTTCTTGAAAATTTTGATAACAATGTTCATTTTTAATTTTTAATTTACCGGAAAGTAAATCATTGATACCATTTTCAACAATATCACGTAATTCTGGTGGAATACACGATAATTCGTCACACATTTTTATTTTATTAAAAGTCGTAATTAATATGGTGACTTAAACAATTGAAAATCAACTCGTTTTACAAATAAAAAGTTGAATATCGTCAAGTAGAACTTTCATTTGTTTTATTTAATACCAACTTCTATAATACCAACTTTTAAATTTTAAGGGTTCAATTTTTATTAAAAAAGAGTACAAAGGGGCGCAAAATAGGAAACATAGCATGAAAAATTCGTTTCAGAAATCAATGGCTGCACTCGACCATTAAAGAACTCGTGCTACCGCACTCGTTTTTTAAACTTGGTCTCGTGCAGGAATTATGGACTTCTGAAACTTATTTTTCAATATACTATTAGCACATTGACGACTATTTTACAGTCTTCGAAGAAATGTGTAAACAATCGGTATCGATCTTATTAATTATTTAATTTTGATTTTAGTTACTAAATATTTATTTGAGTTACAATATACATATACAAAACTGTAGTTGGCCAAAGTAATAGAAATGATGGAATTAATAAGACGGAGACTGTTTAAGCCAACGAGCTGGGATTGAACCAGCTCGTTGGCTTAAAGTTTTCATATGTTTAACGTGTGTAATCACTGTTAATTAATCTTTAATATTCTTTAAATTAATACATCTTAAAAAATTGACCGCGTTTGGGAGTAACCAATCTCATTATATAATTAATTATTTTGAGTAGTTTTTAATGAAAAATAATAAAGAATAGACTAATTATTAAACGAAAAATACTTGGATTTGTTTTTGTTCATGTAAAATTAGCTGAAATTGCTGAAATAAACAGGTAAAATTATCCTTCTTGACCTCTAATATGACAGCTTATGTCATTTTGCTAAGCCTTCTCTGTATTCCTTTATAGGAGATTTATAGTCATAAATAGAGTTAGGATCTACAGTTGCACAATAAAAATTTCAACTGTCAAAACTTACCAGTGACGTAATTGATTAAAGATTCGCATAATTTGGAATTTACTTGTAATTAATTAAATATAAAAATAATTTTCATAATTATTATTTAATAAAACTAGTAAATTAATTTAGAATTATGGATAATTGAAAAATTTGTGCCTAATGTTTCATTTATTTTCAAGGTTAAATTGTCTGTTTATTAACCTAATGAGAGAAAAGTGGTGGGGAAACGGAATCTTTCAAAATTTCGCTAAAATCAAACACCTGCGTTTTAGCGATGACGTTGCTAAGTCAAACGAATTATTATAATTGGTCGACTGTTTTTCTAAATTCTGTTGCTATCGATACAGAGCGCTTCGCCATGTTGTTGTTTGTTGACGGATAAAACAACTAATTTAAAACCGAAATTCATGTGCCGCTCTTGTCAAATTTTTCAGGGATTAGATTTGACAGCGCCCCAAAAAAGTTACCAAATCCTAAGTCTAGTCATAAACGACTAGACACTGGACACTTTCAAACAAAGGAGAAATTCAATATAACTGAAAAATTGTTACAGATAGGTATAGAGAATGCTAACACAGTTTTATTGAGAATTTCGTTTTGTCCAACCATATAAAGAAAAAAATGGCATGCACTTTAAATAACAAAGATTATACTATCATTTAAAAATTGCCCGAAAGAAAAATTCATTTCAATAAAACGCTGAAAGATGATCTGATTTTGTAAAATTTGGTAGAAAATACAAAATTCATACCATTAGAATTTGAAATTTAAATTATTGAAAAATAAATTTTTCAAGCAATCAGTACAAAATTAAAATTTCCAGCAAGAGCTTGAATTCCTGAAAAACTATTACCGCTAGACTGTAAATCATATCTTCAAAGTCGCCTTCAATTTCTCCATAGAATATATGTAACCAAGATATTCCATTTAAAATAAAAAAGTTGGAGAAAACTACCCCATATATCTGGGGTTGATAGAACAACAAAAATATTTTAAAAGATAATTCAGGTGAAAAACTTCTAATAGATTAACCTCTTGGCTCACACTGTATACATACATATGATGGAATTATAGTGTGAGATTCACATTTTCACCGGTTAAAATTTTGAGATGTACCTTGTCCCCCTTACGAGCATGTGCGATACTTATGGGAGACGGTGTATATCAATTATTTTTATAAATAAAAAAACTAAAAAATTAACAATGGGAAAACTCGACAGAAAGCATATTAGGAAACGATCTGAAAATTCGGACATAGATATTGCAGAAAACTAATGATCTTTTAGAAAACTCGTATAAAGTACATTGATAGTATTGTTTACATAGGAAAGCATAGGTTAAATCATTTATTTTCTAGAAAATAAAACATAGGACGGTATTTCGTTAATTTTTTGTAATTAAAAATTGTAAAATAACAATTATATTTCGTTTAGTCAACAAGCGAACATATCAAATAACCGACACTAAACAATTGATATCTATGATTAACATGAAACTTTTCTTTGAATTGTTGACTTTGAAATAAGTATGTATAGAGATATTGAGAGATGTTTTTTAGCAGCTTACGTATGTTCTTTTTTATTTTGGTTATATTTGTGGATCATATTGTGTGCTTTTATAATTTATCTTGTGCTGTCGATATTCCGAAACCTACAATGTTTGACATTTTTAAACGAGGGAATAAAGTAAAACGTATATCTTCTTCTGTTAAAGTTGTAAATGTGTACCATAAATTCGGACAAAAATAAATTTCAAATGTATATCATATTTTCGGACGGAGTATATTGTAAGAATTCGGTGTTATATTTTTCAAATTAAAAAGTATTCATTTGTTAATACAATATGATCCTTATATTTATGCAACTGCACGATTTTGTGTATCATTTTTTTATCTTGACATGGTACTGATGGTGCCGTAACGCTGAAACCGGTATACCGCAATTTTAATAAATACAACCTTGGAAGAACTGTTTGATTTTACATCATCCATATTCCCCTAGAATATAATGTACTTGTGACAGCTCTGGAAACCTTGTCGTCTGATAAACTAACTCTTCCGTTTGTAAAAAGTTGTCAACTCGATGAAGAATCAAAATGCAAAAATGGAGCAAAGAAATCAAGAAATGAAATGATGTCGTTAACTGCGTTTGCGACACCAACAGGAAAAAATCAAAAGAAAAAACATGGAAATACCAATACGTTTAAATTTAAATGCTATGGTTGTGGTGAGATAGGCCATAAACGTTCTGAATGTAAGAAACAGAAGTCAACTGTAAAGAAGACATCAAATAATGTTGAAGCGAAAGCATCAACAACAGGAATTGAAAAAGAATTTTGTTTCTTTACAACTACCAGCAGGCAAATGGAAAATGATACATGGTATTTAGACTCAGGTGCATCTGAACATCTGGTAAAGAGCGATAAAAAGTTAATAAAAGGAAAATCGCTAAAACAAATGATAGAAATTAGATGTGCAAAGTCTGGTGAAGAATTAACAGCAGAAAAGGTAGGCGAAATCAAAGTTAAATCAGAAGTTGACAATGAAAAAATACAAATAAAAATTGAAAATGTGCTATTTGTATCTGGTCTGGAGTTGCATTTATTGACAGTGAGAAGATTAGAAATGAAAGGTTTCAAGATTGTATTTGAAGATGGTAAAACAAGTGTCATCAAAGATAGTCGAATTGTTGCATACTTATTTTGTTTTTTTACGGACAGTTTTAAACTTAGACGACTGAAACAGGCCTTGTTTGGAAGCTAATGAATAGCCGATTATTTTGAAAATAGTTTGAGATTGAAATTCGGAAAATTACTGGAAATTTATGGTGGCGAAATTTTATCTTTTATTTTTATCTGTTAAAATTAATAATTTTTCTATAAAGTGTATTGCAATTTATAGATTATTTCATTATCTTTCCAACGGTACCATTGTTGCTGCAAAATTGAAAATCTATTGGAAAATTAGTGATAAACAATCGCGTGGAAAGCGGCTGACTTAGTTCCTCTTATACTAACTAGAGGGTCTAAAAACACCTATGCGTCCTGCATGTCGGTATATTCTAGTTTCGGCTAATGGAAGATAGATGGCGATCAAAATTGTTTTATCACCTAATCTAGGTCTATCATCTTGTCTCTTGACAAGATTGCCAAATCTGTTTTCGTGGCTAATGCCACACTTTCGTCGTTTTATTTGTGGATAGCTAAATGAAAAAAACAATTATTTAATTGTATATTGTAATTAACAAATTTGATCGCCATCTATCTGCCATTAGCCGAATATACCGACATGAAGGACGCATAGGTGTTTTTAGACTCTCTAGCGAGTATAAGTGGAAGTAAGTCAGCCGCTTTCCACACGATTGTTTATCACTAACAATAAGTTTCCAAAAGATTTTCAATTTTGCAGCAACAATGGTACCGTTGGAAAGATAATGAAATAATCTATAAATTGCAATACACTTTATAGAAAAATTATTAATTTTAACAGATAAAAATAAAAGATAAAATTTCGCCACCATAAATTTCCAGTAATTTTCCGAATTTCAATCTCAAACTATTTTCAAAACAATCTGCTATTCATTAGCTTTCAAACAAGGCTAGTTTCAGTCGTCTAAGTTTAAGACTGTCCGTAAAAAACAAAATTAGTATGTCGAAACCTTTCATCAATTTTCCGGAAAACTAACAATGCGATCGGAAAATTACCAACAGATTTGGAAGGCGCTTTTAATTGGCCACATGTTGTCTAAAATTCATTAGAAAATAAGCAATATTTGCCAAGTTATAGTTTATTTTGAAAATTTGGATGTTTTCTAACGAATTCCAATTAAATTAGTACATATTTTTACATTACTACTTTGTTGTATTCGTGAGAGTACTTGAACACACTCGCTCCGCTTATGAAAATCCAGTAAGAGAGGGGCAAAAATCAGCTACAGTGACCCACTTGTTTATTGTTTGTAATGTCGCCCGCTCATTTCATCAACTACGTTGAACGATTATAGCGATCCAACAGTAATGAGTAGAGGGATTAAGTTGGTGAAACTCGGAAAAAAATTAATTACTGAGTTTGAATTCCTACAACTATTATTACACAACTTTGGGTTATGTTGTTGTTGTACTCTTTTAAGTCTTACTAGTTGTGTTATCTTCTTTTGTTTTCCATGATGGATAAAATTGGAAATACAAGCTTTTTCATAGTATGCTAACTCGATTATATGTTCCACAATTAAAAGATGAAAATCGTTGACGAGATATCGATATAATTCCAACAGTTCAAAGTTGATATGATCGAGTCTTCCATAACATTTATTACGTTCATTCTTAATTATGTTTCTTGAGATTTTTGTTTTTTGTTGGATGTTTAGTTGATGCTGTTTGATTTTTGCAAAAGTTGGTATTAAATCAAGAGCCATACATCTGTTTAAGAACCATATGTGGGGCTCCATTTTGGTCTTTTTTAGATGTAGTTTGATGGATTGTCCGGTATATTGACTAATTGTATTCATAATGTGGTTTGGACAAAATAAGGCTTGTTCAATTTAAAGATGATGAGTAAACAAAAAAATAAGTCGATCTTTATTAAATTGCTTATATTTTGTTGGAACTAGTTTCGGTCAATTGACCATCTTCAGGCAACACCTAATTATATTTAATTATTATTACAAATTTAATTTTTGATATTTTTATAAATTACTTACGTCAAAATTTTTTCAAAAATTACACAATTTTAGTTGATAAAAACAAACTACAATATAATCAATAATTAATTTTTTTAAATCTCTTTCTTTGAAATATTAAATTAAATTAAAGCGGATAAAAACACGGAGTAGTTATTTTGGAAAAAAAGAGCTATATTGAAAAAACAAAAATATTGCTTAATGATAATAATTACAAAAAATTTGAAAGGGGCCGAATCTAAGAATCGGCCTAATAACTTCCCCGACACATTCCGGATAGTTAATCATGAATTAGAAAAGTATATTGAAGACAAGTGTCAGAAGTCGACAATTAATGCAGAAGTCAAAGTTTAAAAAAAAAAAATAACTTACTATAAAAATCAAAATCGGCAATCAAGAGCCGTGGCTGTCTCACCACCACTGAAAAATTCAATGAGGAACCAGCACCTCGTCAACCAAAACTCTGTTCACTGATCGGTGATTCCTCACACTCTTTTCAATTCAACTTTCTTATAAACTCGATACACGATTCAATTGCGAAATTTTGACAGAACCACAGAACTGTCATTTCAAAATTTTGCAATTGAATTTTCAATGGCAACCCATCCCTTATAGAAGGCGGCAAATTTGAATTGGTTAACTACACTATTTTGCCAATTTTGTGCCCTAATTAAAAAAAAGAAAAGAACATCGCACATAATGGGTATTATTTCGGACATAAAAGCACATGCCCTTTCGATTCGTGATATCAAATTAATATGTTATCTTGAATTTTTTTCAATCAAACCCCTCCCTCTTCCACCGCCGTGGTCCGATTGGCACCAAAAACTAATCAACTCGAACGGCTACCAAATAGTTTGTGCTGACCAAATTTAAACTCAAACGATTAAACCGTTTTTGAGTAATCGTTGGAGAACCGACAGACGCACATACGCACATACGCACACACACGCACACACGCACGCACACACACATACACGCACGCGCACACACGCCCATGCACACACGAACATCAAGCTAAAAACTTCAAAAACGTGTTCAGGGGACCTCAAAACGTATAAAGATCTGGCAAAACATTAAATGGCCACAAGGTGCCAGAATTTAATAAGCGACGAGCTTTTGCAGAGTTGTTCTATGCCGTATGACAACATACAGTATGAACAAAAAGTAACGCATAGAATTAATAATTCCAACGCCGAGACTTTTTATTTTTAACTTCCCCGACCGGAGGGTAGGGAAGTTATTAGTTTCGGACCAAAATTTCGAATTCGAGATTTCACCAGATCTTTACGTTTTGAGGTCCCCTGAACACGTTTTTGAAGTTTTTAGCTTGATGTCCGTGTGTGTGTGTGTGTGTGTGTGTGTGTGTGTGTGTGTGTGTGTGTGTGTGTGTGTGTAGGTGTGTGTCTGTCGGTTCTCCAACGATTACTCAAAAACTGTTTAACCGATTGAGTTCAAATTTGGCCAGCACAAACTATTTGGTGGCCGCTCGAGTTGATTAGTTTTTGGTGCCAATCGGATCACGGGGGTGGAAGGGGAAGGGGGTTGATTGAAAAAAATTCAAGATAACATATTAATTTGATATTACCAATCGAAAGGGCATGTGCTTTTATGTCCGAAACAATACCCATCATGTGCAATGTTCTTTTCTTTTTTTAAAATAAGGGCACAAAATTGGCAAAATAGTCTAGTCAACCAATTCAAATTTGCCGCCTTCTATCAGGTATCGGTTGCCATAGAAAAGAGTTGTTGTTCACGATTCAATTGCGAAATTTTGAAATGACAGTTTAGAAGGTTATCCAACATAATTTTTAAAGCGTAGTAAAATTTATAACGGTATTTTATAAAGACAGAATGATATCTACTGTTGGTATCACTGAAGGCATAAAATCCTATGCGTTTGTTTACATTCTTTTGTCATTTTTGAAACATAACCTCAGAATATTTGTTTTCAAGCGGTTTTTGTGTTTCGGTAAGTGCTTTTTCAATATATAAATGTTTTAAAATAATATAAATTTTAATTTTTCCCTCAACAATTCAATAGATATGATTTGATTTTTTTCCATGTTTTTGTTGGGACAACCGTACTACTTTTTACTCTGCGCTGAAATTATTATTCTGTTGTTTTGTCAAAATTTCGCAATTGAATCGTGAATCGAGTTTATGAGAAAGTTGAATTGAAAAGGGTGTGTGGAACTAACGATCAGTGAACAGAGTTCTGGTTGACGAGGTGCTGGTTCCTCATTGAATTTTTCGGAGGTTGTGAGATAGCCACGGTTCTCGAACCCGATTTTGATTTTTATAGTAAGTCAGTTTTTTTTTTTTAATAAAGTATCTAGAATAGAAAAAATAGTATAAAAAACTCGTGCTACGGTACTCGTTTTTTTAAAACTTGGACTCGTGCATTAATTGCCGACTTTTGACACTTGTTTTTAATAACCATTCTAATTCATGATTAACTATCCGGAGTGTGTCGGGGAAGTTATTACCGCTTTTTAGATTCGGCCCCTTCCAAATTTTTCTATTATTTATTTACGAGCTAGGAATGATCAATAGAAAGTTACCTTTTGATAAATAAAAAGCATGAATATTAGTCGTTACTTTTGGTGCATTCTATATGACAAACCTAATGTGTACTTACCAGCAATTCTGACAATAACATCTTTCCTTGTCAATTAGTAATAATTGTTAATTAGTACCAAAACAGGAGGTATTTATCATTATCCCATTACATCAAAAATTCTATTTGCAATAAACTGAAATAAGACAAAAATCAATGTTCCATATTGAGGAAACAAAAACAAATGATATAAAAGGATGGGGATAATTTTTAATACGCCGGTGTTTTTTTTCGATTTTCGAGAGAAGGGGAAATCTTTAATAGACCCCAAACGACCCAATGTCGTGTGCGAGTGTGGGACCCTCCCTGGACCATTCAGGTCCTACCCACTTAAACCCCTCCTCGTATACTCTCCAAGCCCTAGGATCGCCATTCCAAGTACTTCAGGGCAGCTTCTTCTTTTGTGTAACATCTTCTGCCACTTTTCTATTATTCTCTGAATTTCTGATTCATATTGGCTCATTATTTAACTGTGTACCTTTATTTGTGTTATTACTATTATTATTAGTTATTTATCCTTTTATTGCAAATTATTTATCAATATTATTTCTTTATTGATTATTTGGAAATTCAGTTAGTCAGATATCTAGCATTTTATTTGACATTGTTTTGTCGACATAGCATAGATATCAGGCCTAGGCCACAAATTTGATTTGTATCGTTTCTTTATTTACCATAATTAAACTAACTCATGTCCCGTAATTTCATACTACGATTGTGCCTGCTGTCGACAAGTTCAGGCCCAAAATGGTTATCGTAGAATTGCTGTAATTCTGGGATCATTTTCTTAACAAATTCATTATCGACCTCAATTGTTACAATGTGAATTCCGCTAGGAGTCCACACTACAAAATCACAAAATTGTCGCTTCGTTATAAATAATTGACCCTGAATCTGGTAATAGTAATTGTGATACTTTTTCAATCGCAAACTATTTCTAATTTACGATAAAATGTTTTAATATGATTGGGTGCCTCTATAGGTTTTAATTGCCGGGCGGAATACGGACATTTAATTTCTATTATTGTATCATTACCAACCAAACTATCAGGTGAGGCATCAAGAAAACCTAGGTCTTTTACGGTGCACACAAAAAGTCCACACCGCACAACCGAATTTCCGGTCAACGTAGAGTATTTGTCTCTGGCAACATCTTCATACATTTTGCCATAATCAAGACTGATTCCTGTAGGATTAGTGTATAGAATATTGTGCAATAAATTCCCAAAATTCATTGTTCGTTTGCAGATTTCACCGAACTTAGAGGATGTTAGACGGCATTTGCTTTCGTCGAACCAGGCCTCAGAGTCACTTTGCTTTACTGTCTTTATTTGAATTTCGTTTTGCTTATCTGCCGAAACATTTAATAATTTGATTTGCTGTTTGATTAACGCTTCGATTTGAGTTTGCGGCATATCGGATTGATTACAGGATAATCCGTAATCTTCATTCTTGTTTGTATTGCTCTTATTTTTTTGCTCAAATGGTGGTAAAATTCTTTCCAAACGATTTCTATTTTTATTTGTTCGATTGTTTACCAATCGTTGATAAGATAACGCAGCTCCTTGGCATCTAATATTGAAACCATTCCTTCTACCAAAGAAGCTCGCTTTTCCACCATTAAATTTTGCAACTTGGTGCATAAACAATTCAGCTCTATTGCTAGTAGCGTTTTCGATTAGACTGTCACTTTTGGCAGTAACCGCGCCAATTATTTGCAATAAACGCACCTTTGTCTGTACAGGACAGTTCTGATATTGCGCGATTATCTTTTTGGTGCCCTCTTTTAAACAATAGAACGATTTGCATTGGGAATGGTCTCCAAAAACGTGATTAACAATATTTGAAATATCGTCTTTCAATTCTACAGGAGACGCATTTTCTTGCTTCGCATGCCACGATATTACTTTTCTTATATTTTTCGAAATGCTACATATTCGAGAATTTGTTAGTAAAATTCTATTAGCGTTAGATTCATTGGCTAGATTAAATAAGTGTTTCGTAGCATTCTTTGTTACGTGATTTGCACATTCTATTTTTTTAATAGATCGCGAATATGGAACTGTTTCCAAAATCCTGCTATACACGCTAGAATCTCCATCACCAACAAAAGTGGTATAGCGCAACTTGTGCATGGCTTCACTGCAAGAAAATCCCTCCTGCAAAATATCAGCTTCCATTGCTGACGATGAGCCTTCCCAGTTTTTAAAACAAACATGATTGTGTGTGGCGATCTCTTTACGACTTGTCATTGCACATATAGACCAATATTTATTCCTAACACCCATAAATAAAATCTTTTTCGTATACGCCCCTATTATTACGGCTACTTATGACTGTGCTATGTAGCGGTGATCGTAGGACCTATGGCTCCAGCCACCATCAACAATAACGGAAATATTTCCAATATCCCCTTACATTTTATTTGTATTTTGGGCATTCGCATATTCTAACTTGCCGGCTTCTTCAATTGAGTGCGTCAAAGCGTCATTCCACGACTCATTGACTTTTTGCTGATAATTCAAAAATGTTTTTATACAAAAGCCGGGGATGTCAAGATTAGCCAATATTTCTTCTAATGTTGAAAAGCCTTTCCCATTAGAAATTACAGCAGAAGTTGCCTAATAGTTGACATTTCCACTATTACTGCCACTCCTGTTTAGATTCGTTTCGAAAGAAGTAGTAAATGCACATTAAGTACATTTATAAATTAATTTTGAATTTAAACCCATTACTACTTCTTTTTCTAATGCTAGATATCCTAAGCCACTTACTTTGCTTGAGTGACTCTCCAGTTGACGGATGTTGGTGAAGAAACTTTGAATATCCACCACACGTCTACCGGTAATTTTTTTGGTTGAAGGATCGTACACTCCGGCAAGTCTTTTCTTCTCAACCTCTAATGTTGGTTGATCCTGCATTGGCTCTACAAAGTTGTCACCGCCTGAAGCTGCCCTTGATGGTCCTACCAAGTCACTATAATGGTAATAAAATATTCAATTTTACTTTATGCTTCGGCTGCGCAAAAAGAACTTTTTACCTGATGTTGTGTTCACTTGCAATTTCCTGCGATGTGGAACTTTGTTCATCACATTTAGGAACACAGGAAAAAATCATTGTCTTTGAAGCAATTTTCGTATAAATATTGACTGAATTGTTTCAGATGGTGTTGTTTACTTTTTGACTAATGAATTTTCATACATTTTCAAAACAAATTGTGATTCAATTATTACACTTCTAATTTTAACAATATTATTTCCAATGATTTTGATCGTTCTCCAAATTGAGATAATTCAGAAGGAATTTCTATTGTAAGTCTAATTGTAAGTCTAATCAGTGGCGAACTGGCGAACTTTTTCGGCCCGAGCAATCACTACACAAACAGGAGTGCGGTAAAAATTATACTCTAAATAAATGAAAATGGCAATCAGGGTAATAAAATAAATAATGCATTTTTCGTTATCAAGACACAAACATGGAATAAATAAGTTCCATAATCAGACACAAAATAAAAAGAGCCTTTTTTTATTTATTAGCAACCGGCCCACCGAACACTTGCCCGTTTGCCCGACGACCCTGTCTGCCACTGGTTCTAATTGTTCTGTATTTCGAAAATAAATTAAAAACAAACAAAATGGGAAAAGTTGTTTAAACATTAGGATTACATAAAAAATTACTTTTTTCGATAGTGGTAAAAAGTTGTACTTGAGGTATACCCTAAAAGAAAACACCAGTGTTTGTAGAACAAAGTAATGCAAATAAATACTTACCAACTTCTCCGGAAATTTGTACCCCGTTTAGACTTTTTCTGTGATATTTTCGGCATTTTTCAAATGTTTAAAAACACAAAAAAAACACAAAAACTTGAAAAATTGCAAACGATAATTGAATACAGAATCGGTCTGGTAATCTGTATATCTATCTATCTCAATTTTTACAAATGTTTCATATGCTAGAAATAGATAGATTTGTCCCAGGAAGTGGGAGGAGCATAGTAATTCTTCTTTTATACCACTCTAATTGTTTTCTCATATTACCTTTAGATATATGATACTAGCTTCGAAATTTATCCACCCAGATGTTTATTATATAATGCCCGCCACCTTGTAGTCAAAGGGCTAAAAACTCCTATTGATTGTCGAGTGATTGGAAACAAATTTTAAGGATTTATAGGGGGTCCCTGGTGCACATTTCAGTGAAAGTTGGACCATGTAGCTCATTGGGAAATGAGTGAAATCAAATCTCACTTTTGAAAATGCAACAATCGGCAAGAGGGTTTTTGACTCATTAAAAGTGTTGAATTAATGTGATACATTCGTAACATTTTGGTTTTTGCAATTTGCCCTTAAGACTTCGAAAAAAATTAAAAAATGTACGAGCAGAGCTTGACCGTGAAAAAATTGAAATGCAAAAGTTGCTCGCCTCCCTTTGTCGGTTACAGTAGTTTTGTATCAAGTTTTAAACCAGTGTTTCTTAACAGTCGATCTGGTATTTTTTTTTTATCAGCAAATCTATTTAAGAGGCTCAGAGTGAAATACTCCTTACCCACAATGTAGAAAATGTGTCCTTGGTGAAAAATGAAGGGTCCCTAATAAATAAATAAATAATTTACATGGTCGGCACTTCCAGAACGTTTGAAAACCACTGGTGTAGTCTCTTAAAACGATCCAATGTTTATTTATTTAAAGAAAAACAAGCCTACAATGCGTGACCCGAACAATAAATAATTGTCGACACATGTTTGTTTTTTTTTCCTTTGCGACAAACGAGATAAAGCAATTTAATGAAATAAAAAAAGACACAATGTAGATCTCGTTATTTTTTAAACGAAAAATCAATTTCAAATACCATATCGGTTAAACACAAACGAATATCATTTATGGTTCTAGTAGGTGACGTATCGATAGTACTCGATTGCTTTTACTAGTAAGTTGATACAAAGTCTAAAAACTGCAATAAAAATAAACAATAGAAAAGCAGGGAAGAATCACCGTAATAATTGTAAACAGATCTTTGTATTGTAATTAACAAATTTGATCGCCATCTATCTGCCATTAGCCGAAACCAGAATATACCGACATGAAGGACGCATAGGTGTTTTTAGACTCTCTAGCGAGTATAAGTGCAAGTAAGTCAGCCGCTTTCCACACGAATGTTTATCACTAAGTTTCCAAAAGATTTTCAATTTTGCAGCAACAATGGTACTGTTGGAAAGATAATGAAATAATCTATCAATTGCAATTCACTTTATACAAAAATAATTAATTTTAACAGATAAAAATAAGAGATAAAATTTCGCCACTATAAATTTCCAGTAATTTTCCGAATTTCAATCTCAAACTATTTTCAAAATAATCTGCTATTCACTAGCTTTCAAACAAGGCCTGTTTCAGTCGTCTAAGTTTAAAACTGTCCGTAAAAAAAAAAAATTAGTATGTCGAAACCTTTCATCAATTTTCCGGAAAACTAACAATGCAATCGGAAAATTTCCAACAGATTTGGAAAGCGCTTTTAATTGGCCACATGTTGTCTAAAATTCATTAGAAAATAAGCAATATTTGCCAAGTTATGAGGGAAAATATAAAAAAAAACTGTAAAAAATGCTAAAAACATGCTTCTATACTTCCTTCTGTAACTCCAAATTACATCCGAATTTAAAAAAATCATATATGTACTTACCTCCCTCTTCAAATGCCCTTTTAAATACCGTTAAGAACATTGAAATCCGTTGGAAAACAAAACGCTTTTTTAATAAATAAATGTTTTAAAATAATATAAATTTTGATTTCTCCTAAAAAAGAAATGTATATTCCCTCGACAATTCAATCTATATGATTTGAATTTTTCCATGTTTTTGTTGGGACTACCGTACTACTTTTTATTCCTCGCTCAAATGACAGTTCTGTCGTTCTGTCAAAATTTCGCAATTGAATTGTGAATCGAATTGTAAGAAAGTCGAACTGAAAAATCTGTGTGTGGAATCACCGATTAGTGAACAGAGTTTTTGTTGACGAGATGCAGGTTCCTCATTGAATTTTTCGGTGGTTGTGAGATAGCCACGGTTCTCGATTCCCGATTTTGATTTTTATAGTAAGTTAGTTTTTTTTTTTAATAAAGTATCTCCAATAGAAAAAATAGTATACAAAACTCGTGCTATGGTACTCGTTTTTTTTAAAACTCGGACTCGTGTCGGGGAAGTTATTAGGCCGGTTCATAGATTCGGCCCCTTTCAAATTTCTTCATGTTTCCCAACGAGCTACATGGTCCAACTTTCACTGAAATGTGCACCAGAGATCCCCCAATAAATCCTTAAAATTTGTTTTCAATCACTCGTCAATTAATAGGAGTTTTGGACGGTTTGACCACAATGTGATGGGCACTGCATGTGTATATTTATGATGTTCTGATTGTAGGAAAGAATAAAAAAGATTGCAAAGAGACAGTTGTTAAAGTATTAGAGAGATTAAATAAATTTAACATTCGAATTAATCTGGAAAAATCATTACTTTTCAAAAATGAAATTGAATTTTTAGGGCACAAAATCGGTAGTAATGGCATTAGTCCACTGAAAAGTAAAATAGAATCTATAAAAAATGCTCCCACTTCGACGAATATAACCCAATTGAAAGCTTATTTGGGATTGCTCAATTATTACTCAAAATTCATTCCAATGTTATCATCAAAACTATATCCGTTATATGAACGACTACACAAAAACTGTAAATTCGAATGGACAAAGGAGAGGAACAAGTCGTTTGAAAAAAGTAAACAATTATTATTGAATAGCGATGCGTTAGTAGTATTCGATCCTAATAAAACATGCATAGTAACAGCTGATGCTTCTCAATATGGTATTGGGGCCGTATTAACTATGTATATGACTATGAAATTCGATTTAAAAAAGGTGGTGAGATTGCAAACGCAGATGCGTTATCTAGATTACCCTTGGAAGAACCTTCAATGGACGAAATTCACACCTGTATGCAATTGGAAGAATTGCCAATATCAGCGGAGATTATTGTAATTGAAACAAAACGAGGTTATGGAATCAACAAAATTTGGATGGCGGAAACAAGTAAAAGAGGAAGAAATTTTACCATACTCTCGTAGGAAACATAAATTAAGCATTGGAGACGGTATTTTGATTAAGGGTAACCGCGTAATAGTACCAGAGAAATTGCGAACCGTACTGTCAGAAATGTTACACGATCAACATCCTGGAATGGTGAGAATGAAAAAGTTAGCTAGAAGTTATGTATGGTGGCCTAATATCGATTACAATATTGAAGAGACCATCAAGAGATGTCAACCATCCTCCTAAACAGGCAGAAATTAAGTTAACACCATGAACACAATCGAACAGTCTTTGGAGGCGAATTCATATTGATTTTTGTACGTTTAATCAGACAACATTCCTTATTGTAATTGATACTACAACTAAGTGGTCAGAAGTTAAAATAATGGATTCCGGTACAACAGCTGAGAAGACGATTGTTGAGTTAAGAAGAATTTTTGCATATTTTGGGCTCCCTGAGATTATCGTTTCGGATAATGGTCCTCCTTTTAATAGTGAGCAATTTGAAATATTTTGCAAGATGAATGGTATTACCTTGATACATTCTCCACCGTACCATAAAACTTCGAATGATAGTGCAGGGAGAGCTGTAAAAACCGTCAAATCATCGTTGAAGAAAAATCTATTTAAAACAACTGAACAATTATCGAAGTTGGAATTGGAACTGAAACTTCAAAATTTTTTGTTTGTGTACAGAAACACACTAACTACAACAACACTGAAGTCACCTAGTGAAATGATGTTCAAACAAATGCCACGAACAAAACTAACCTTACTAAAACCAAGTAATTTAAAATCGCATAATAAAAAGATGACTGAAACCATCAAAATAAAGGAAAATGTTCATCGTCGCGATATTGAAGATTTTAAAGAAGGGGACGATGTATAGGTTTATATTATTAATGATAAAACATGGACATATGGGAAAATTGTTAAACCCGTTACTTTATTGACGAATTATAAAGTCATAGACCACTAGACACTAGTCAGTATCAGACTGGGGAGAAAACTATTGAAAATCGAAAATCTTAAAAAACTGAAAAACTATCTGTGATAGATATAGAAAATGCTAATACAGTTCGATGCAGATTTTTTTTCTCTATCCTACCGTGTAAAGCAAAATATACCATTTTATTTAAAATAAGAACGATATTGCGTTTTGAAAATTGGTTGAAAGAAAAATTCATTTCGACTAGATGCTGAAAGATAATTCATTTCTGTAAAATCTAGCGTAAAGTACATAGCTTATACTATTCGAGTTCCAAATTTGGATTATCTATCAACTTTTTTTTCAAATATATGAATTTTTTAATCAAACACTGTAAAATCAAAATTTTCAGAAAAAGTCGAAATTCCTGAAAAACTATCAAAGCTAGACCATATGTCATGTCATCAAAGTCTTTTTCATTTTTACCATAGAATCTAAATTGGGAATAAAAAATATACTATTTCATTTAAAATAAGAAAGTACGGTGCACTACCCCATACACCGAGGGTTGATAGAACAACGAAAATATTTTCCAGATGTAGTTCAGGCAGAAAAATGGGTGCATACCAAATTTCAGAAACTTTTATCAATTAGAACTCTTTAAACGTCTAATAGGCCAACCACTTGGCTCACTCGGTATACTTCGAACAAAATATGCACTGTAAGGACAAATGTAGGAAATATATTTTTTCCACGATCGAACGGAAACTGTCGATTTTCTGTCTGTATTTGATAGGTGGAAAGTGTCAAATTCCCATAGAGTTGATCCGTCGCGTAGGCAACGGCAAAGTTAAAATAAATACTGGCTTCTGATTGGTGATTTTTACTTTTCCAAATAATACCATGGAAAAGTGTACATTTCCACTCTAGGGTGGCAAGTAATCACTTTTCGCACGCTGTTCAATTTATATTATTATATTAACATAAAACAATAATAATTAGATTAATAAATCAACCTAATTATTATTATTACATTATATTAATTAATTAATTATTATTATAGTATTCTCCGAAAAGGAACTTACATTTTTTTGTTAATTTATATTCCAAGAAGCGCTTATAAGCTTCTCATATTTTTGTTTTGATTTTTTTGAAAGTTAATTTAACACCACTTCATTTGCGGTGTCTGTTATTTCTGACGGAGTTCCAGGTTCTTCAATTTCCATTCTTATTCACAATTTTTTGTGTTATAAACAACGAATTTGATATTTGTCTACGACTAATAAATAAATATGTAAATGTTGTTGAAAATAAAAACAGTTGAAAGTCAATCGCTAAGGAAACAATCAATAAATCTAAAATGATACGCAACTTAACTCTTTAAAAATTCCAAATTTTCAACTAACATTATATTAATTTAATGAATGTTTTTCTGTTGGTATTAATTTTCTATGATGGCTTGATTTGAATTTGTTGTCAATATCAGAATCATAAGGTGTCAATTTTATTGAATATATTGAATTAATAATGTAATATACAAATAATAATTGATTTTGTTCAATAAATCTCTGTAGTTTCCGTTCGATCGTTGAAAAAATAGTGTTCGATATTCGAGTGGAAAGACGTTTTTGCGAGACTCATGTGGTTTGTTGGAGCACTCGCTAACGCTCGTGCTCCAACGTACACCCTCGTCTCGCAAAAACGCACTTTCCACACTTATATCGAAAATAACTATTTCCTATTTTGCGTTGGAAATAAAATCATTTCCACACTAAAAGTAGTGAAGCAATGGAAATTTCCCAACTACTTTGAGTGTGGGAAATCTGGGATAATTTATTTTTTCGAAGTTGGTAACACTGTCGACTATCTCAAATGTCATTCTTTAACAGAAATGCCGACCACTTGATTAACGTGAAAACAAATTTTATTTATTTCAAATTATTTTTACACCATTCTTGAAAATTTTGATAACAATGTTCATTTTTAATTTTTAATTTACCGGAAAGTAAATCATTGATACCATTTTCAACAATATCACGTAATTCTGGTGGAATACACGATAATTCGTCACACATTTTTATTTTATTAAAAGTCGTAATTAATATGGTGACTTAAACAATTGAAAATCAACTCGTTTTACAAATAAAAAGTTGAATATCGTCAAGTAGAACTTTCATTTGTTTTATTTAATACCAACTTCTATAATACCAACTTTTAAATTTTAAGGGTTCAATTTTTATTAAAAAAGAGTACAAAGGGGCGTAAAATAGGAAACATAGTATGAAAAATTCGTTTCAGAAATCAATGGCTGCACTCGACCATTAAAGAACTCGTGCTACCGCACTCGTTTTTTAAACTTGGTCTCGTGCAGGAATTATGGACTTCTGAAACTTATTTTTCAATATACTATTAGCACATTGACGACTATTTTACAGTCTTCGAAGAAATGTGTAAACAATCGGTATCGATCTTATTAATTATTTAATTTTGATTTTAGTTACTAAATATTTATTTGAGTTACAATATACATATACAAAACTGTAGTTGGCCAAAGTAATAGAAATGATGGAATTAATAAGACGGAGACTGTTTAAGCCAACGAGCTGGGATTGAACCAGCTCGTTGGCTTAAAGTTTTCATATGTTTAACGTGTGTAATCACTGTTAATTAATCTTTAATATTCTTTAAATTAATACATCTTAAAAAATTGACCGCGTTTGGGAGTAACCAATCTCATTATATAATTAATTATTTTGAGTAGTTTTTAATGAAAAATAATAAAGAATAGACTAATTATTAAACGAAAAATACTTGGATTTGTTTTTGTTCATGTAAAATTAGCTGAAATTGCTGAAATAAACACGTAAAATTATCCTTCTTGACCTCTAATATGACAGCTTATGTCATTTTGCTAAGCCTTCTCTGTATTCCTTTATAGGAGATTTATAGTCATAAATAGAGTTAGGATCTACAGTTGCACAATAAAAATTTCAACTGTCAAAACTTACCAGTGACGTAATTGATTAAAGATTCGCATAATTTGGAATTTACTTGTAATTAATTAAATATAAAAATAATTTCCATAATTATTATTTAATAAAACTAGTAAATTAATTTAGAATTATGGATAATTGAAAAATTTGTGCCTAATATTTCATTTATTTTCAAGGTTAAATTGTCTGTTTATTAACCTAATGAGAGAAAAGTGGTGGGGAAACGGAATCTTTCAAAATTTCGCTAAAATCAAACACCTGCGTTTTAGCGATGACGTTGCTAAGTCAAACGGATTATTATAATTGGTCGACTGTTTTTCTAAATTCTGTTGCTATCGATACAGAGTGCTTCGCCATGTTGTTGTTTGTTGACGGATAAAACAACTAATTTAAAACCGAAATTCATGTGCCGCTCTTGTCAAATTTTTCAGGGATTAGATTTGACAGCGCCCCAAAAAAGTTACCAAATCCTAAGTCTAGTCATAAACGACTAGACACTGGACACTTTCAAACAAAGGAGAAATTCAATATAACTGAAAAATTGTTACAGATAGGTATAGAGAATGCTAACACAGTTTTATTGAGAATTTCGTTTTGTCCAACCATATAAAGAAAAAAATGGCATGCACTTTAAATAACAAAGATTATACTATCATTTAAAAATTGCCCGAAAGAAAAATTCATTTCAATAAAACGCTGAAAGATGATCTGATTTTGTAAAATTTAGTAGAAAATACAATATTCATACCATTAGAATTTGAAATTTAAATTATTGAAAAATAAATTTTTCAAGCAATCAGTACAAAATTAAAATTTCCAGCAAAAGCTTGAATTCCTGAAAAACTATTACCGCTAGACTGTAAATCATATCTTCAAAGTCGCCTTCAATTTCTCCATAGAATATATGTAACCAAGATATTCCATTTAAAATAAAAAAGTTGGAGAAAACTACCCCATATATCTGGGGTTGATAGAACAACAAAAATATTTTAAAAGATAATTCAGGTGAAAAACTTCTAATAGATTAACCTCTTGGCTCACACTGTATACATACATATGATGGAATTATAGTGTGAGATTCACATTTTCACCGGTTAAAATTTTGAGATGTACCTTGTCCCCCTTACGAGCATGTGCGATACTTATGGGAGACGGTGTATATCAATTATTTTTATAAATAAAAAAACTAAAAAATTAACAATGGGAAAACTCGACAGAAAGCATATTAGGAAACGATCTGAAAATTTGGACATAGATATTGCAGAAAACTAATGATCTTTTAGAAAACTCGTATAAAGTACATTGATAGTATTGTTTACATAGGAAAGCATAGGTTAAATCATTTATTTTCTAGAAAATAAAACATAGTACGGTATTTCGTTAATTTTTTGTAATTAAAAATTGTAAAATAACAATTATATTTCGTTTAGTCAACAAGCGAACATATCAAATAACCGACACTAAACAATTGATATCTATGATTAACATGAAACTTTTCTTTGAATTGTTGACTTTGAAATAAGTATGTATAGAGATATTGAGAGATGTTTTTTAGCAGCTTACGTATGTTCTTTTTTATTTTGGTTATATTTGTGGATCATATTGTGTGCTTTTATAATTTATCTTGTGCTGTCGATATTCCGAAACCTACAATGTTTGACATTTTTAAACGAGGGAATAAAGTAAAACGTATATCTTCTTCTGTTAAAGTTGTAAATGTGTACCATAAATTCGGACAAAAATAAATTTCAAATGTATATCATATTTTCGGACGGAGTATATTGTAAGAATTCGGTGTTATATTTTTCAAATTAAAAAGTATTCATTTGTTAATACAATATGATCCTTATATTTATGCAACTGCACGATTTTGTGTATCATTTTTTTATCTTGACATGGTACTGATGGTGCCGTAACGCTGAAACCGGTATACCGCAATTTTAATAAATACAACCTTGGAAGAACTGTTTGATTTTACATCATCCATATTCCCCTAGAATATAATGTACTTGTGACAGCTCTGGAAACCTTGTCGTCTGATAAACTAACTCTTCCGTTTGTAAAAAGTTGTCAACTCGATGAAGAATCAAAATGCAAAAATGGAGCAAAGAAATCAAGAAATGAAATGATGTCGTTAACTGCGTTTGCGACACCAACAGGAAAAAATCAAAAGAAAAAACATGGAAATACCAATACGTTTAAATTTAAATGCTATGGTTGTGGTGAGATAGGCCATAAACGTTCTGAATGTAAGAAACAGAAGTCAACTGTAAAGAAGACATCAAATAATGTTGAAGCGAAAGCATCAACAACAGGAATTGAAAAAGAATTTTGTTTCTTTACAACTACCAGCAGGCAAATGGAAAATGATACATGGTATTTAGACTCAGGTGCATCTGAACATCTGGTAAAGAGCGATAAAAAGTTAATAAAAGGAAAATCGCTAAAACAAATGATAGAAATTAGATGTGCAAAGTCTGGTGAAGAATTAACAGCAGAAAAGGTAGGCGAAATCAAAGTTAAATCAGAAGTTGACAATGAAAAAATACAAATAAAAATTGAAAATGTGCTATTTGTATCTGGTCTGGAGTTGCATTTATTGACAGTGAGAAGATTAGAAATGAAAGGTTTCAAGATTGTATTTGAAGATGGTAAAACAAGTGTCATCAAAGATAGTCGAATTGTTGCATATGCGATAAGAAAACAAAAATTGTATGAATTGTCTTTTTTAGATAATATTGACCGTGCAATGGTATGTGATGTAAATGAGAATTCAAATCTGTGGCATAAACGACTTGGTCACATTGGCTATGACAATCTGAAAATGTTAAAAAGTATAACTGATGGAATTAATATTGAAACTTAGTCACCGTCTGAAGTTTGTGAAATATGTGTTGAAGGAAAGCAAACCTGTCTACCACACAATCAACACAGACGTCGCACAAAAAGACCACTTGAGATGATTCACAGTGATTTGATGGGGCCAATCAGTCCAAAGTCATATGATGGAAAAAATACATATTGACTTTTATTGATGATTAAACTCATTTTACTGCGGCGTACACGCTCAAATCGAAAGCAGAGGTTGCACATTACGTAGAAATTTTTGAAGTCATGGCAAGTGCACATTTTAGTTAAAAAATCAGTCCTTTTAGATGTGATAATGGACGAGAATATATTACGAAAGAAGTGAAACGACATTTTGAAATACAAGGTATACAATTTGAATTTACCGTACGCTATACTCCACAACAAAATGGCATAGCTGTGCGCATGAACAGAACAATCGCTGAGAAAGTACGATGTATGTTGTTATCTTCTGTGAATTGATTGATTGGATGTTTAATGTATGTAATGTTAAATACTCGCCCGGATATAAGTGTGTCCGTCAATTTCTATACTCGTTTTCAAACTAATGGATCAGAACAACATTGGCAACGGCTTAAGAGAATATTGAGGTATATTAAAAGAACTCTAGACTATGAACTTTATTATCCAAAAGATATAGATACTGTATTAATTTGATATGCAGAGGCTGACTGGGGTGAAGTTAGTGATCGAAAAGCGACAACTGGATACCTTATTCAGGTCCATGGCTCAACGGTGTGCTGAGTCACCAGAAAACAAGCAACTGTATCGCTTTCTTCAACAGAAGTGTGAGTATGTGGCCTAAGCAACAGCAGCAACTGAAATGATTTGGTTGAAAGGACTGCTAAAAGATTTAAATTAAATGGTGGATAAGCCAACTACAATCTATGAGGACAAACAATCATGTATTCATTCATTGACCAAATGGGAACATAAAAGACTGAAGCACATTGATATTAAGTACAATTTTATATGAGATTTGTATATGTATGGAGAAGAAGCTTGATGTTATATATATTTCTACTGAAGACCAAATTGCTGTTATATTGACAAAAGGGTTGGCCAAGTTACGATACAATAAACTTTGTTTGAATTATTGGATTGGTTAAGCCAAATTAAAGATATTTTTGTATTTGTTTGATTGTTAAATGTTTGTTTATGTCTTGTTGTTCGTATTTAGATTGTGCAATTTCATTTGTTCTTTTGAAGGCAAAAAGAAACATTAAATTGTCGGGGAGTGTTCGCAATACTGTAAATGGGAGATTGGCAACAATGGTTGACTGCATATAGAAGGTGAGAGCATCGTTTTGTAACTGTGAGACGTTTCCATTCCGTTTCTGTAATTACGTTCATATTACGTTATATTATTGTTAATATACTGTTAAACAGAGGAACTCTTCTGCTTTCATGACACACAGAGCCTCAACAAGCATCGGTACATTGTGTGTCCCACAAACGAGTGTTTACTAAGGGGGGCAAATTTTTGATAAAATGATTTTTTTCAAATTTTTACAGATAGCGTATGAAATACATTCACTATTTTGAGAATAGTATATTACAATATAAGGTCAGAAAGTTAATCGTTGCAGAACGAGTGTGAACACGTAGTGGCACGAGCGAAGCGAGTGCTGCTACGTTCACACGATCCTGTCTTAAGGGCCTTTGCGGACGAAAGTTGAGCTTGAAGCGCCTCCACCAAAAATCGTCCCATACTTCCCCACCAGCATTTAAGTGGGCTGTCGATATGTACGTGAGGGGCGTGTTATATTTTACGAAATTTTGTGAAGGGGGTAAATATCAGTCAAGGAAATAAGTGTAGTATTTGTAGTACACTAATCTGAAATTTTTCTTGGAATTGTTTCTATCCAAAATGTATGTGAATGAAATTTTTTGCTTAAATTATTATTACTGTTATTACTATTATTATTATTATTAGATAAAATTTGACTTGGACCAACTTTTGTTTTTCATAGGTCTACTAAATATTTAATTAGGAGCGAAATAGATGGGTTATTTGTCTTCATCTACTTATTTATTCATTCATAATTGGAATTCTTTTTAAACTAGCCCTGAGAAGGGCTATTTCTATTTCTTCTATCCCTAAATACTGAAGTTCTCTTGTTCCTATGGAATTGTTTCTTGATCTAGCAAAGTCGCCTGGCCGTGGAAGTACCTACCTTATTCGACAATCGAATCGATCATCTACGTTGGAATGTTTTTTTTATTTCACATTAAAAATCTATGTGATAGTTGTGTGGAAGATTGTGTAATATTTTAACTATCACTTTGCATATATCATTTGAAAGGTTCTTCAAATGCCTTCAAAACCCACATAAATGCGATTTCAAAAATAATATACATAGCCAAAATTCACCCCAAAAGTTACAACACTTAAGAATTATTTATGGAGTAACAACTGAAAATAATGAAAAACCCTCGAACAGGTAACTTTTATTTTGTGATTTTCTACTACTATAAAAAATTTCGTATTAATATCTTTTACCATGGGGTGTAAAATTGCAAAAAACCCTAAAAAACGGCACATAAGTGCCTGTCATTTCTACCCTCAATAAGATATAGCCAACTGGTTTCTACCACGTTGTAGCACCCACAAATGTCTATCTTTCAGTTTTTGAATCATCAAAAAATATTGAACCATTCTAGAGATATTGCCTAAAAACTGATTTTGCAGGGGTAACTTCAACCCCCATTTTCTCCCTTAAACTTGCGTATGGGCACGAATGACAAAACACGCATCCCTTAGAATAGAATGGAGTACTTATATACCAAAAATCATCAAAATCGGGAGTTTCGACTTCGTAAGGTTTACTTGTGAGTTTTGGTTGACGAGGTGCTGGTTCCTCATTGAATTTTTCAATGGTGGTGAGATAGCCACGGCTCTTGATTCCCGATTTTGATTTTTATAGTAAGTTAGTTTTTTTTTTAAACTTGGACTCGTGCATTAATTGTCGACTTCCGATACTTGTCGTTAATATATTTTTCTAATTCATGATTAACTATCCGGAATGTGTCGGGGAAGTTATTAGGCCGGTTCTTAGATTCGGCCCCTTTCAAATTTTTTAATTAATAAAAACCGATAACTATCAAAGTTGGCGTTTTAATCGAACGAAAAAAAGCCCTCTAGTAACCGATTCTAGAACCTTCAATCCAATGTCCACTTGATTCCAAACAAACATAAACCCATGTTGATCAAATCAGTTGTTTCAATTACCGTGCTTGCTAGATGTTTTTGAAAATAATGTCGTTTTTCTTAACGAATTTCGATATTCCACGTCGGATTTTCCGTGAAATTTTCCCAACTAATCACGATTTACTACCGTCAATCATCCAACGACAATCATTCGACAACGATCATCCTTTAGAAATCAAAATCGATCTACGCGATACAAATCCGAACGAATATAACGTGGAGACCCAAATTCGTGAAGCTGCAGATTCAATTCGGGAACTCTGTAATATACCCAATTTTTTTCGCGCTTTGACTCACCAAAATATCTTTTTCGTACTCTGCTCCATACAGTGATAGTGGATGTTTAAGACTTTGTATTATTGTATTATTATTATTATTATTTGTTGAGATCTAGTGAGATAAGGTAGGTAGGGAAAGGGATTGGCAGAAATATAAATAGACAGAAAAAAAAGATATATTTTTGGAAAAAACGTATGTTTTGTGATTTATTACCATAAAGGGTGAAATTCCAAATAGTGGGATTTGCATATTTTACCGCAATTTAATTACACCCTATATAGAACAACATATAAAGACACGAAGAACTAAAGCGCATCAAAATGAGGTGCTCCAATAATCAGAATATAATGGAAAAAATTAAAATTAAAATATGCAAAAAGTTTGGAGCAAAAATTTCAACATTGCGAACTTGTTCGACTATGACGAGCAAACGCAAAATGACACAGGTTTGAATGATAGAATTTATAGAAGAAATTTACGAATTCTGGTGTTCCAAAAATGTTAGATGTGCAATGTCAATCACATGCATTTGAGCGGTTTAGACTAACAAATATTCTATCGCACAGTAGTGAGGCTATAAGCACTGTTCATTGTGTAAAAATGTTCAGAAGATTGTGGTTATATTGCTAAATATTCATTAATTTTTAAATGTAGGTTACATCATCAATTGAAACTGACACAGTCACTCAAATTGGTTTTGCAAAAGATGTACTACCAAGGTAGTTTACGATAAAACATGCATAGGGCGAAATGTAGAAGATATGGAAAAAGAAATTGCAACATGAGCTAGAAACTGTAGAATGTATAAAAGACCAAAGGGATTTGTAGTTTGTATTGGCGTTTTAATTGGCATGCAAATGTATATTGCCAAGAAAAAAGTTTATGGAAAAATATATATTCACAAAATACTATGTTTACTGATGGTGACGAAAATCTTATAAAACAAATTGTACTGTAGGTGTTATTGGCACACAAGTGTTTTGTATATGGTCCTACAGCAAGTATGATACTCAGGGTGAAAGCTGAACAAAAGGCTAAAAAACACCATAAATATTTCAAAAATAACGACAGCGCTACAAATTTGGAAAATAATAGAATTACTGACGTATTTAAAAATAGTATATTAAAGAACAAGTGTCATAAGTCGACAATTATTGCACGAGTTTTCTAAAGGACGAGTGCAATATACGATTTATGACACGAGTTTTTATACAATTTTTTCTGTTTTGCTCATTTCGATACACTAGCGAGTTGAATAATATCGCTATTATTGACGCAAAACAGAAAAAACAATTTTACTGAATAATTTCCAGTACAGAAAAACAAGAAAAAAGCGAAATGTAGTATATCGCGGGATTGAACTACTCAAGTGAATAGCTACCTCAGCCATTGTAGTTCTCGATTTTACAAAATTTGTGTCGGTTAGTTTTCTTATCTTTTTATTACCACAGTTGTTTATTTTACAGTTGTCAACTAGATAGAAAAGTGATAAACACATATCTGTTTCTCTGTTACCCCCTTTTGCAATTTTCAAGGTTGGATAGAATTCTCTGATTGGTCCGTTTTGTCATAGAGGAGTATCTACGAGTATCTTTCTGTATTATTGTATCCAAAAAATTACGTATTTTTAGACGCGATTTTCAGAAAAACGGGAAAAACAATTGTAAATACAGATACTGTCTGTCACTCGTATGACTTTTAGGGTTCTTTTGATACCCATATCATTGGGTTTTGTTAATTTTTACTAGGTGAAAAAAGAAATTAACGAAAGCCATGCATTTATAGTGAAATTATGGTTTTTTTCAAATTTTCGGAAAATCCATCCGACCAAAAAAATTTTTATACACTGAGTGTCACTAAGAATGGCATTTCGAATCGATTGAGTTATTAACCATTTCGATATCTTTTACCGTTTTCGAGAAATCCGAAATTTTTGTTTTCAATGTAAATCAAATGGAAGTATTAGGTATGAGTCACGCTTCGCCAAAGCCCCTTAAGTCCCAAAGACGGAGTGATTTACAACAAAAATGAGATAATAAAAAAATATTTTAATCAAATAATTGTTTGCCATCCATGGTATTAATCGATAATATTAAAATTATTGAAGAATTGTTCAATTTTACCTAGGAATTTATTTTAATGATAAAGTTTCGGTTTTTTTATAAAACCATCATCAGTACCAACTAGAAATATAAAAGCGCGATATATAATATTTGATAAAAACCACAAGATAAAAAATAGAATCACTTACTTCAATTAGTTATAATACCAAAATGTTTGTGCAAACA
This sequence comes from Mylabris phalerata, assembly GCA_020740385.1. Lineage (NCBI taxonomy): Eukaryota > Metazoa > Arthropoda > Insecta > Coleoptera > Meloidae > Mylabris > Mylabris phalerata. The sequence goes on from JAJEOX010000119.1 coordinate 63,622, forward strand.
TTTTGGTATTAAAAAACATATTTTTAACTTCCCCGATCAGAGGGTAGGGAAGTTATTAGTTTCGGACCAAAATTTCGAATTCGAGATTTCATCAGATCTTTACGTTTTGTGGTCCCCTGAACACGTTTTTGAAGTTTTTAGCATGATGTCCGTGTGTGTGCGTGTGTGTGTGTATGTGCGTCTGTCGGTTCTCCAACGATTACTCAAAAACGGTTTCACCGATTGAGTTCAAATTTGGTCAGCACAAACTATTTGGTGGCCGTTCGAGTTGATTAGTTTTTGGTGCCAATGGAACCACGGGGGTGGAAGAAGGAGGGGGTTGATTGAAAAAAGTTTAAGATAACATATTAATTTGAAATCACCAATCGAAAGGGCATGTGCTTATATGTCCGAAACGTTACCCATTATTTGCGATGTTCTTTTCTTTTTTTAATTAAGCGCACAAAATTGGCAAAACAGTCTAGTCAACCAATTCAAATTTGCCGCCTTCTATAAGGAATTGGTTGCCATAGAAAAGAGTTATAGTTCACGATTCAATTGCGAAATTTTGAAATGACAGTTTAGAAGTTTATCCAACATAATTTTTAAAGCGTAACAAAATTTATAACGGTAGTTTATAAAGACAGAATGATATCTACTGTTGGTATCACTGAAGGCATAAAATCCTATGCGTTTGTTTATATTTTTGAAACATAACCTCAAAATATTTGTTTTCAAGCGGTTTTTTGGGTGGGTTTTCTGTGTCGGTAAGTGCTTTTCAATATATAAATGTTTTAAAATAATATAAATTTTGATTTTTCCATAAAAAAGAAATGTATATGCCCTTGACAATTCAATCCATATGATTTGAATTTTTCCATGTTTTTGTTGGGACTACCGTACTACATTCTGTCAAAATTTCACAATTGAATCATGAATCGAGTTTATTAGAAGGTTGAACAGAAAATGGTGTGTGTGGAATCACCGATCAGTGAACAGACTTTACTTTGACGAGGTCCTGGTTCCTCATTGAATCTTTCTGTGGTTGTGAAATAGCCACGGTTCTCGATTCCCAATTTTGATTTTTTATTTTAATAAAGTATCTCCAATTGAAAAAATAGTATACAAAACTCGTGCTACGGTACTTGTTTTTTATAAATCTCGGTCTCTCGTCGGGGAAGTTATTAGGCCGGTTCTTAGATTCGGCCCCTTTCAAATTTTTAGCTATATCTCGAGAACGAAACAAAATTTCGAATTCATTCAAAACATGAAAAATTGTACTATTCTAATTCAGTGCCCGTCACCTTGTAATCAAACCGCCAAAAACTCCTATAAATTGTCGAGTAATTGGAAACAAATTTTAAGGATATATAGGGGGGTCCCTGATGCACATTTCAGTGAAAGTTGGACCATGTAGCTCATTGGGAAATGAGTGATATCAAATCTCACTTTTAAATATGCAACAATCGGCAAGAGGGTTTTTCACACATTAAAAGTGTTGAATTAATGTGATACATTCGTAACATTTTGGTTTTTGCAATTTGTCCTTAAGACTTCGAAAAAAATTAAAAAAGGTTCGAGCAGAGCTTGACCGTGAAAAGATTGAAATGCAAAAGTCGCTCGCCTCCCTTTGTCGGTCACAGTAGTTTAGTATCTAGTTTTAAACCAGTGTTTCTCAACAGTCGATCTGGTAAATTTTTTTATTCCGCAAATCGATTTAACTGGCTCGGAGTGAAATATTCCTTACCCACAATGTAAAAAATGTGTCCTTGCTGAAAAATGAAGGGTCCTTAATAAATAAATAAATAATTTACATGGTCGGCACTTCCAGAACGTTTGAAAACCACTGGTGTAGTCTCTTAAAACGATTCAATGTTTATTTATTTAAAGAAAAACAAGCCTACAATACGTGACCCTAACAATAAATAATTGTTGACAAATGTTTATTTTTTTTTCTTCGGGACAAAGGAGATAAAGGAATTTAATGAAATAAAAAAAGACAGAATTTAGATCTCCTTATTTTTTAACGAAAAATGCATTTCCAATGCCCCATCGGTTAAACACAAACGAATATTATTAATGGTTCTAGTAGGTGACGTATCGATTGTACACGATTGCTTTTACTATTAAGTTGAAACAAAGTCTAAAAACTGCAATAAAAATAAACAATAGAAACGAAGGGAAGAATCACCGTAATAATTGTAAACAGATCTTTGTGCATTTACAGCTATTTCATACGAAATTTTTACGAGAAATTCTAAACGATCTACTGAACTACCCCCAACATTGTTACTCAAAAGTGTCGATTTGTATCAACTTATCTTGAGTAATGAGGTAATGATACGGTAGCTTTATTATTAATATTAGCATTAGTATTATAATTCTTTTTTGTCACATTTAAATTTATGCTGTCTCTCTCTTTTAGCTGCAAATTGAAAATTAAACAGTGTCTTAATTTTTTTTCTTAAGAGTATCGAATGTCAAGGAGTTTTTCTTAAGTAAACAAATACGATAACATGAACACTCATTAAGATAAGAATAGAACAACTGAGAGGCGAATAACAGGTCACATTTACGATGAATGTACGAGAAACCCGTTTTTCAATTATTTTCGGAAAACAGTGTCAGAAAACCGAAAAACCAGTTTTCCGAGAATCCTCAAGTCATCTTGAGTCCATTTATGTAAAAAACTAATTGGCGAAAATGTTGAGATTTTCAACAAAAATCCCTTTTTTTCATGTTTCCCAACGAGCTACATGGTCCAACTTTCACTGAAATGTGCCCCAGGGACCCCCCTATAAATCCTTAAAATTTGTTTCCAATCACTCGACAATTAATAGGAATTTTTTGCGATTTGACTACAAGGTGACGGGCACTGAAATAGAATAGTACAATATTTCATTTTTTGAATGAATTCGAAATCTTGTTTCGTTCACGAGATATAGCTAAAAATGTGTTTTTTAATACCAAAATGTTTGCACAAACATTTTGGTATTATAACTCATTGAAGTAAGTAATTCTATTTTTTATCTTGTGGTTTTTATCAAATATTTTATATCGCGCTTTTATATTTCTAGTTGGTACTGATGATGGTTTTATAAAAAAACCGAAACTTTATCATTAAAATAAATTCCTTGGTAAAATAGAACAATTCTTCAATAATTTTAATATTATCGATTAATACCATGGATGGCAAACAATTATTTGATTAGAATATTTTTTTATATTTTATTAAAATATTTTATTATTTTTTGATAAAAATATTTTTGTTGTAAATCACTCCGTCTTTGGGACTTAAGATGGAACTTCACTCTCCGTTATTTCCGTTTTTAAGACGCAAGTTAGCGCTGTCGGCAGCTTGTATGGGGAAAAGATTTCGGACTTTCTTCAGATTGAAAACTTAGTAAAAATGTTGAATGTTAGGTAAACTCTACGGGTCAGTAGATGGCTCTGAGCGCAGTCGTTATTTTTCATTCCTGTCATATACCATCACGTCACTCCGATTATATACTAATACACCACGCCTCCTTTTCTTGCACATAAGATTTTAAAATGGACATCTTTTGTCATTGCAATCGTCAGTTTCTATGTAAATTTTTTTTTTAACTCGATGGGATAGGATTACTTATCAGTCTCTTTATAAACAAAAGTCCTTGACTTTTTACACATTGCAGACAGTCTGCTTTTATAAAAAAAAATGAAAAGTTGAATTTCCAGAATAATAAGTAGAACTATTTCTATTTCCATTCAATCCTAAACCAGCAATTTTCAAAATTTTTATGAAGATAACAGGGCATTTTTTAAGGTACAGTTGTGTGTCCACATGGACACCCAGTATCTAAATTTGGACACCCAGTAATCATGAATTGGACAAGGTGAAAATAAATAATACACACTGAAAATTCACGAACATTCATAATTTTTAAAATTAAATACAAATTCCCAACAAAATAATAGGAGTATGACTTTGTAGTGGACACCCAGTACAAATGTCTTAAAAAATGCCCTGGAAGATAAACGCATTTTTATCAGAAAAATCTTCCTATTAAAGATAGTAATCAAGTTAGACTACATAATAACGACGTTATACATATATTCGGTATGTTGCCTAATAAATTGCATTATTGTATTAATTTTTCCTAGAAAGTCATATTTTCCAACCAACAATGTTCTCAAAAATAGTACAGAGAGAGAGATAGCGTCAGCACTAACACTTCTGCACAATAATATAAACAATTGGAGATTATCACAATTGTTTATTTTAACAAGTAAGGAAACAAATGTAGATATCGATATTTTATATCTTTATTAAAATTAATAAAATAAAAAACTCAAAATCAAATCCCATATATTAATTATAAAAATATTTATGCCATATTTGAGATGGATTCATGGTTTAAAAATATAATTTTATATCTTTCTCTGACGCATGTAAATTGTAAAATTAGTGGACCCATGTCGATTTACTAATGTTGAACAAAGATCGAGCGATTTACAACAGAAACGAGATAATAATAAAAAAAAATTGTCGTTCGGTCAAAAGCAAAAGGGTTGAAATTTTCCCTATGTCTAGAACTTTTCTCTATTTTATACCTTAACGTTCAAATTATAGTTATAATTTACAGAATCTTTAATTGTTCGTTCAACTGTAGAACGATTTAGATTTAGATTTAGCGAAAAGAACAGCCGTCTTAATTAAATAAAACAATAATAACTGTTTTGATGGTTTTGTAGGACGGCTGTCCTTTTCGCTAAATCTTTCAATTATTTGTATTACGACAACATTTTTTTTTATTATCTCGCTCCTGTTGTTTCGAATTACCATTTTTGGTAGAATCAAAACGAATACATATACAATATTGAACTTATAGAGAATTCCCCATTTTTTATAATTTTATTTATCAAGTTGACTAATGAAATTCTAGCTAGCTTATACATAGTGTAATATAAGATTATAAATACATAGTTGATTATGTACTTCGATATTCTTTTGAAGATTTCTATTTATTGCATCTTTTTATTTCTCTTATTGAACCTGTGAATGATAAATGGCGCTTAGAAAGAACTTACAAAACCATCCACTTATTGTCGAGGACGCTACTTTTCAGTATAATGAAAATTAGTCGGCATTTTCAAAATAAAACTTTAAAATGCCCTTTTTAGCAAAAATATTGTTGTTGATCCCCAATAATTTGATTCTTATCAATGTTTAGTGCCCATTCTACGTCCTAAATTTGGTTTCAAGCGTAACTGTTGGTTTCAACTGTAAATACGCGAATTCGTTATTTCGGCCCTTTTGCCAAACCTACTCGTTCAAAGTTAATTAAAAAAATAGAGAAGCTGTATAAGACCTATTTAGATGTGATTCAAAAGCCAACAAATTTTCAATCGGGTAGTTTTTGAAATAAAAAATAAAAACCTGTAAAAACCATGTTTTTTTGAGGTTTTTTCGCTTTTTTTCAAAAACCACCCGATAGGTGCTCTGTTAATTTGACATAAACGATGCTTAGGGTAGCACTAAACTATGGTAATTTTTTCAGAATTTTTGAACGAGTGGTTTCATTTTTCACAGAGTAGAGTTCCACCTTAACAATAATGAAGTTATTTCAAAACGAAACGGTACGGAAAATTTCCAATAATTAAATTGGAAAACGAAACGCAAAATAACATCTAACTAAATGAACGTTTAAACGGAAAGTGAACGCTACGATATCAGGGTACTTGAGACAGGATTTTGGTGCACTTGTGACAGTGGCAGTCTGGGTAGCCAACCATTGGCGTAGTTGTTCCTTCTGTATTTAAAATTTACAAATACTTGAATATTCAATTAAATATAATTGTACTGCATTGTTTTCGCCTTTTATGTTCAAAGATAAATACAGAAACATAGAAAGTACAATAATGAAGGCAAATAATAGTACTATTCTGATTGAAAATTGATATCTTGATATGTAGAGCTTTACAACATGTTGAAATATACGTAAATATTTTAAATGAAATCGTAGAGTTATTTTCCTAGTATTATAAAAATTCCTTATTTTGGAACCTTTTGTCAGTAAAATATCAAAAGAATGTATTTACTTGTTTATACCTTTTAAGTATTACTGAATGAATTACAGAAAACCAAACAAATATAAATAAAATACGCATGTATTCTTAACTGAGACCATCATAGAAGTTAAAACTCACATTAATTTAATCAATATTCATTGTTTCTTTTTGTTATTAACGAATTTTAATAGAGATATTTACGTAAAATTTATTTTTAAACAATATTTCTACAATAATCATTTAACTTATGATGCCCTACAGTTTGGTTTATGTTCTACACGGGACGCTTATGGACAGCGCATGGTGGAAGATCGATTTTGTGCCACAGTAGATCGCCGTAGTTGTCACTGTAACATCGTGAGGTTTTATTGGCGCTACGACTGGCTGACTATATTCCATACTAACATAGTAAGCGCCTAGTAGAATTCACTACCGCAATACCGCGTATACTGGTAACGCTCCACTGTTAGATAGTTCGGACTGTGGCGTCAACGCACCAAAATTTGCACCAAAATCCTGTCTTAACAGGGTACAGAAAACGTGGTTGCTGAATAAGTGATTGCGCACAACTCAAAGAGTACTCTGTGTTCATAAACGCCGTAAACTACCAGTACTTGAGGGGGAAAATAGTGTAAGCCCAATATATAAACTCCGTTTTGGCTAACCGAGTACCGGAAATGAAGAAGGTAGAGAACTGTAATGCCGACCATTCTGAGGTTAGATTTAAAAAACGTAATAACCTCAATCAACAGAACTAAAACATCACCTCACAAGCGAAGGATTGTGGAAAATCCTGAATTCGAAGTAAGTAGCATAAAAGAAATCGAACATACGATAATGAAAGTGGTACGGTTGATCCCTCAGATAAGTACAAAATAAAATGGAAAGGAAAAGGATAGAGAGACCTTCAGTTTCGGGAGCCCAGAGCTTAAAAGGGAAGGAAGAAAAGGGAAACTCCGTTAAGCAGGGTTGCATCCCTACCTCTGAAGGTCTACTGCTGAAATAAATAGAAACACATAGAAAAGAAAGGACAAGGGTACGGGACACTGCAGCAGAGACAGCGTGAAGGTTTTTATAGCACACCCTCAAGAAGTTTAAATGGCTCTTACGAAAATCAAGATTCAGGTTGGTTGCAAGGACAACGAGAAGATGCCACTTTGCAACCAAGTGGAAATAACAAGAACGACACTCGATTACATCACGATGTCCAAGTATCCATCTACAGCGATAAGAAAAAAGAAAAGGTAAGATACGGTAAATAGATGAACACTTGAAACATCCCAATATAACGGTATATCGCTCTTTTAGCAACGTCAGATATTTGTGACGTGATTGGTACCCAAGACATTAGTAGGACCCTATGGTCTCCTACTCCAGCCAATTTCTCTCGAAAGGAAGAAAAATAACAACTTTTGCATTTCAATTTTTTCACGGTCAAGCTCTGCTCGTACATTTTTTAATTTTTTCGAAGTCTTAAGAGCAAATTGCAATTCAACACTTTTAATGTGTGAAAAACCCTCTTGCCGATTGTTGCATATTCAAAAGTGAGATTTGATATCACTCATTTCCCAATGAGCTACATGGTCCAACCTTCACTAAAATGTGCACCAGGGACCCCCCTATAAATCCTTAAAATTTGTTTCTAATCACTCGACAATTAATAGGAGTTTTGGGCGGTTTGACTACAAGGTGACGGGCACTATATAATAAACATCTGGGTGGATAAATTTAGAAGCTAATTTCATAAATCTAAATGTTATTTCAGAAAACAATTTGAGTGGTATAAAAGAAGAATTACTATGCTCCTCCCACTTCCTGGGACAAATCTATCTATTTCTAGCATATGAAACATTTGTAAAAATTGAGATAGATAGATATACAGATTACCAGACCGATTCTGTATTCAATTATCGTTTGCAATTTTTCAAGTTTTTGTGTTTTTTTTGTGTTATTAAACATTTGAAAAATGCCGAAAATTTCACAGAAAAAGTCTAAACGGGTTACAAATTTCCGGAGAAGTTGGTAAGTATTTATTTGGAGTACTTTGTTCTACAAACACTGGTGTTTTCTTTTAGGGTATACCTCAAGTACAACTTTTAACCACTATGGAAAAAAGTAGTTTTTTATGTAACCCTAATGTTTAAAACAACTTTTCCCATTTTGTTTGCTTTTAATTTATTTTTGAAATACAGAACAATTAGAACCAGTGGCAGACAGGGTCGTCGGGCAAACGGGCAAGTGCTCGGTGGGCCGGTTGCTAATAAATAAAAAAAGGCTCTTTTTATTTTGTGTCTGATTATGGAACTTATTTATTCCATGTTTGTGTCTTGATTACGAAAAATACGTTATTTATTTTATTACCCTGATTGCCATCTTCATTACTTTACACAAACCGCACTCCGGTTTTTGTAGTGATTGCCCGGGCCGAAAAAGTTTGCCTGTTCGCCACTGATTAGACTAACAATTAGACTTACAATAGAAATTCCTTCTGAATTATCTCAATTTGGAGAACGATCAAAATCATTGGAAATAATATTGTTAAAATTAGAAGTGTAATAATTGAATCACAATTAGTTTTGAAAATGTATGAAAACATTAGTCAAAAAGTAAACAACACCATCTGAAACAATTCGGTCAATGTTTATACGAAAATTGTTTCTAAGACAATGATTTTTTCCAGTGTTCCTAAATGTGATGAACAAAGTTCCACATCGCAGGAAATTGCAAGTGAACACAACATCAGGTAAAAAGTTCTTTTTGCGCAGCCGAAGCATAAAGTAAAATTGAATATTTTATTACCATTATAGTGACTTGGTAGGACCATCAAGGGCAGCTTCAGGCGGTGACAACTTTGTAGAGCCAATGCAGGATCAACCAACATTAGAGGTTGAGAAGAAAAGACTTGCCGGAGTGTACGATCCTTCAACCAAGAAAATTACCGGTAGACGTGTGGTGGATATTCAAAGTTTCTTCACCAACATCCGTCAACTGGAGAGTCACTCATGCAAAGTAAGTGGCTTAGGATATCTAGCATTAGAAAAAGAAGTAGTAATGGGTTTAAATTCAAAATTAATTTATAAATGTACTAAATGTGCCTTTACTACTTCGTTCGAAACGAATCCAAACAGGAGTGGCTGTAATAGTGGAAATGTCAACTATTAGGCAACTTCCGCTGTAATTTCTAATGGAAAAGGCTTTTCCACATTAGAAGAAATATTGGCTAATCTTGACATCCCCGGCTTTTGTATAAAAACATTTTTGAATTATCAGCAAAAAGTCAATGAGTCGTGGAATGACGCTTTGACGCACTCAATTGAAGAAGCCGCCAAGTTAGAATATGCGAATGCCCAAAATACAAATAAAAAAAATCGCGCAATTTCAGAACTGTCCTGTACAGACAAAGGTGCGTTTATTGCAAATAATTGGCGCGGTTACTGCCAAAAGTGACAGTCTAATCGAAAACGCTACTAGCAATAGAGCTGAATTGTTTATGCACCAAGTTGCAAAATTTAATGGTGGAAAAGCGAGCTTCTTTGGTAGAAGGAATGGTTTCAATATTAGATGCCAAGGAGCTGCGTTATCTTATCAACGATTGGTAAACAATCGAACAAATAAAAATAGAAATCGTTTGGAAAGAATTTTACCACCATTTGAGCAAAAAAATAAGAGCAATACAAACAAGAATGAAGATTACGGATTATCCTGTAATCAATCCGATATACCGCAAACTCAAATCGAAGCGTTAATCAAACAGCAAATCAAATTATTAAATGTTTCGGCAGATAAGCAAAACGAAATTCAAATAAAGACAGTAAAGCAAAGTGACTCTGAGGCCTGGTTCGACGAAAGAAAATGCCGTCTAACATCCTCTAAGTTCGGTGAAATCTGCAAACGAACAATGAATTTTGGGAATTTATTGCACAATATTCTATACACTAATCCTACAGGAATCAGTCTTGATTATGGCAAAATGTATGAAGATGTTGCCAGAGACAAATACTCTACGTTGACCGGAAATTCGGTTGTGCGGTGTGGACTTTTTGTGTGCACCGTAAAAGACCTAGGTTTTCTTGATGCCTCACCTGATGGTTTGGTTGGTAATGATACAATAATAGAAATTAAATGTCCGTATTCCGCCCGGCAATTAAAACCTATAGAGGCACCCAATCATATTAAAACATTTTATCGTAAATTAGAAATAGTTTGCGATTGAAACAGTATCACAATTACTATTACCAGATTCAGGGTCAATTATTTATAACGAAGCGACAATTTTGTGATTTTGTAGTGTGGCCTCCTAGCGGAATTCACATTGAAACAATTGAGGTCGATAATGAATTTGTTAAGAAAATGATCCCAGAATTACAGCAATTCTACGATAACCATTTTGGGCCTGAACTCGTCGACAGCAGGCACAATCGTAGTATGAAATTACGGGACATGAGTTAGTTTAATTATGGTAAATAAAGAAACGATACAAATCAAATTTGTGGCCTGATATCTAAGCTATGTCGACAAAGCAATTTCAAATTAAAATGCTGGATATCTGACTAACTGAATTTCCAAATAATCAATAAAGAAATAATATTGATAAATAATTTGCAATAAAAGGATAAATAACTAATAATAATAGTAATAACACAAATAAAAGTACACACTTATATAATGAGCCAATATCAATCAAAAATTCTGAGAATAATAGAAAAGTGGCAGAAGATGTTACACAAAGGAAGAAGCTGCCCTGAAGTACTTGGAATGGCGATCCCAGGGCTTGGAGAGGATACGAGGAGGGGTTTTAGTGGGTAGGACCAGGATGGTCCAGGGAGGGTCCCACACTCGCACACGACATTGGGTCGTTTGGGGTCTATTAAAGATTTCCCCTTCTCTCGAAAATCGAAAAAAAAACACCGGCGTATTAAAATTATCCCCATCCTTTTATATCATTTGTTTTTGTTTCCTCAATATGGAACATTGATTTTTGTCTTTTTTCAGTTTATTGCAAATAGAATTATTGATGTAATGGGATAATGATAAATACCACCTGTTTTGGTACTAATTGACAATTATTACTAATTGACAAGGAAAGATATTATTGTCAGAATTGCTGGTAAGTACACATTAGGTTTGTCATATAGAATGCACCAAAAGTAACGACTAATTTTCATGCTTTTTATTTATCAAAAGGTAACTTTCTATTGATCATTCCTAGCTCGTAAATAAATAATAGAAAAACAAAAAGTCTCGGCGTTGGAATTATTAATTCTATGCGTTACTTTTTGTTCATACTGTATGTTGTCATACGGCATAGAACAACTCTGCAAAAGCTCGTCGCTTACTAAATTCTGGGACCTTGTGGCCATTTAATGTTTCGCCAGATTTTTATACGTTTTGAGGTCCCCTGAACACGTTTTTGAAGTTTTTAGCTTGATGTTCGTGTGTGCATGTGCGTGTGTGCGCGTGCAGGTGAGTGTGCGTGCGTGCGTGTGTGCGTGTGTGAGTGCATATGTGCGTATGTGCGTCTGTCGGTTCTCCAACAATTACTCAAAAACGGTTTAACCGTTTGAGTTCAAATTTGGTCAGCACAAACTATTTGGTAGCCGTTCGAGTTGATTAGTTTTTGGTGCCAATCGGACCACGGGGGTGGAAGAGGGAGGAGTTTGATTGAAAAAAATTCAAGATAACATATTATATTGATATCACTAATCGAAAGGGCATGTGCTTTTATGTCCGAAATAATACCCATTATGTGCGATGTTCTTTTCTTTTTTTTAATTAGGGCACAAAATTGGCAAAATAGTGCAGTTAACCAATTCAAATTTGCCGCCTTCTATAAGGGATGGGTTGCCATTGAAAATTCAATTGCAAAATTTTGAAATGACAGTTCTGTGGTTCTGTCAAAATTTCGCAATTGAATCGTGTATCGAGTTAATAAGAAAGTTGAACTGAAAAGAGTGTGAGGAATCACCGATCAGTGAACAGAGTTTTGGTTGACGAGGTGCTGGTTCCTCATTGAATTTTTCAGTGGTGGTGAGATAGCCACGGCTCTTGATTGCCGATTTTGATTTTTATAGTAAGTTTTTTTTTTTTTAAACTTGGACTCTTGCAATAATTGTCGACTTCTGACACTTGTCTTTAATATACTTTTCTAATTCATGATTAACTATCCGGAATGTGTCGGGGAAGTTATTAGACCGATTCTTAGATTCGGCCCCTTTCAAATTTTTTGTAATTATTATCATTAAGCAATATTTTTGTTTTTTCAATATAGCTCTTTATTTCCAAAATAACTACTCCCGTGTTTTTATCCGCTTTAATTTAATTTAATATTTCAAAGAAAGAGATTTAAAAAAATTAATTATTGATTATATTGTAGTTTGTTTTTATCAACTAAAATTGTGTAATTTTTGAAAAAATTTTGACGTAAGTAATTTATAAAAATATCAAAAATTAAATTTGTAATAATAATTAAATATAATTAGGTATTGGCTGAAGATGGTCAATTGACCGAAACTAGTTCCAACAAAATATAAGAAATTTAATAAAGATCGACTTATTTTTTTGTTTAACTCATCATCTTTAAATTGAACAAGCCTTATTTTGTCCAAACCACATTATGAATACAATTAGTCAATATACCGGACAATCCATCAAACTACATCTAAAAAAGACCAAAATGGAGCCCCACATATGATTCTTAAACAGATGTATGGCTCTTGATTTAATACCAACTTTTGCAAAAATCAAACAGCATCAACTAAACATCCAACAAAAAACAAAAATCTCAAGAAACATAATTAAGAATGAACGTAATAAATGTTATGGAAGACTCGATCATATCAACTTTGAACTCTTGGAATTATATCGATATCTCGTCAAGGATTTTCATCATTTAATTGTGGAACATATAATCGAGTTAGCATACTATGAAAAAGCTTGTATTTCCAATTTTATCCATAATGGAAAACAAAAGAAGATAGCACAACTAGTAAGACTTAAAAGAGTACAACAACAACATAACCCAAAGTTGTGTAATAATTGTTGTAGGAATTCAAACTCAGTAATTAATTTTTTTCCGAGTTTCACCAACTTAACTAATGTAAATCTCGATACAGATGAACTGCCGATATTAAATATAGGTCATAAGTTAGCTATTCAATCTTCAAAAAACCCTTAATTGCAAACAACAATAGATTTAGATGTTGCAATAATGAGTCACGAATTCGAACTAGATATAAAGAAGGAATGTCTTAGTTTTCTAAAAAACAAAGAAAAAATATTATCAAAGTCGGTAAATCAACAAAACTTTAATAAAATTAAAAAACTATAAAAAGCATAAAAAATAAATTGAAACCAAAATAATTTGATTTTCACAAAAGCGGGTAAAAACGCGGGAGTAGTTATTTTGGAAAAAAGAGCTATATTGAAAAAACAAAAACCATTTCTTAAGAACAGAGAGTACATCTCAAAATTTTAACCGGCGAAAATGTGAGTATGTAACTTGCAATTTCTCGCTCGTCCTCGGAACTACCATAACCGAAAATAAATTTTTGAAAAGCGCTTTTCTTATAGAACGCAATGGTTTTTTCCGTTCTTCAAAATATAGATACAAATTTCAATTACAGATGAAAATCTAACAATATGTCTTTTTCGTATTTTTGTACACTTTGTGTATTTTCTCTTATAACTTGACCAATTTTGATTATTTTGCAAATATTCTTGTAATGTTAGATAGCAAATAAAAAGTTCTTTTCAAATAGTCAAGAAATTGTCCGATTCCGCCGATAGTTTTCCGGAAAATTAAAAAAACTTCTGTAAGCTACAACAGGTTTTCTCCTACAGTTTTTGTCTGACAACATTGATCAACCGCTCATCCGAAAAATGATACAAAGACGGAGGGCAAGATGAAATTTTGAGAATTGCCTGAGTTATCGCGGAAAAACCAAGTGATTTTTCTGGCATTGTTTTCACATATTAAAATTAATTATTTTGCTTTGAAATATATACGGTTATGTAGATAATTTTGTCCTGTTTCCGATTGGCCCATTATTTTTGTAAAAAATGTTGATTTCCCGAAGAAAATTGAGTGGAAAAGCAGCGTCGTTATTTTGCAAAGATGGCCCGCGTTTGACGTGAACAATGCGGGTTTGCCAAATCGGAAGAGTCTGGAATCATGGTTTTAATATAGGATGGTACGTATGTTAGTAAAATTTATGTATGTATAAGCGGCATTTGAAAGGGCATTTCTTCGTTGTTGTCGTGAATTATCAGGTTTTTGGAAATTCTAACGTGGTCCAGAGTTACAAAAGAAAAACCGGAAGCATGTTTTTCTATATTTTCGTTCATAACTCTGTTAATTTTGCTTATTTTTGAATGAATTTTACACAGCATGTACAAAATTAAAAGCGCTTTCCAATTATGATATTTTCTGATCGCATTGTTAGTTTTTCGGAAAATTTATGAAAAACGAATTGCTGTTGTTGTCACGAGTCGCTTACTTCATCCACTGTCGGACAGAGGGCCTCATCATAATTACAGACTGCTTTATCATATTTCTGAGCCACCCACCTTTCTCGTTTGCAATGTTGTCAAACCTCTTTTTTATGATTGAAACCACACCTTCGGTTTTTATTTCCTTTGTCAATTATCAATATTTTTTCTGGTTTTCAACGCAGTTACGGTCATATACTCGTCTTACTTGTTTGAGGGTTTTTAATTTTTATGTTTTTTTAAAGACATTCTAAATAAGTAGGGACGTTTACATATATATATATATTTTTGTAATTTTTTTGCAACAAACAGAACAACAAACGAAAAAAGCTTACAAATACTCGAAATGTTATAAATACGAATAAAATTTACAAAATTACCGAAGGCGTGGTTTCAATCATAAAATAGAAGTTTGACAACATTGCAAACACGTAAGGTGGTCGCCCCAGATATATGATAAAGCAATCTGTAATTATGATAAGGCCCTCTATCCGAAACTAGATGAAGTAAGCCACTCTTAACAACAACGACAATTCGTTTTACATAAATTTCCCAAAAAACTAACAATGCGATCGGAAAATATCATAATTGAAAAGCGCTTTTAATTTTATACATGTTGTGTGAAATTCATTCAAAAATAAGCAATATTAACAGAATTATGAACGAAAATATAAAAAAAACATGCTTCCGGTTTTTCTTTTGTAACCCTGGACCACGTTCGAATTCCCAAAAACCTGAGAATTCAATACAACAAAGAAGAAATACCCTTTCAAATGACGTTTAAAGCATCAAAATCCATTGAAAAATGCACGAAATTTTACTTTGAAAATTACCTTTAAAACAAGCTCATCTGATGGTGGCCCTTAATGTCCACAAAAATGCAAATTCGTCGTACCTGAGTGCATTTGATATACCTACAATACCTGTTGTACATTAATAACAGATATACGTAAATATACATGACGAAAGAGATAGTGCTCCATGTATAATTCTTCATGTACCGGGAAACTCACAATTGATTACTTGTGCTTATTCCAATTGTAGGTGGACAGTACGGATGATTGCAGGTAAGGAATTGTGCTAATGCCAATTTTGACAGCTGGAGAAAGGAAACGTGTCAATATGTATGAACAGGAAACAAAAAGTGAGAATTACGGGTAAATATAAAGGTAATGTAAGGTGAATAATAATAATTTTAATAACAATTTAATGAATTATTTTTAAAAAGTACAAAAAAAATTATAATAATTAATAATTAATAAGATAAAAAAAAGCATCGGCATCGGCATCGTCATCGCCACCGCCCCATCGCTATTATCGCCATCATCATGATCATCATCATCAACAACATCGCCCCCACCCCATCATGTTTACTTTGGAGAACTATAATGGCAAATAAAAACACAAAAATTGATGAAATCAATGAATGAATACAAGTAATTTTCCTACCGTGAAAAATGATTAGAAATGTTAATATTAAGAGGGCCTCCTTAGCACCCTCCGTCCCATCCACCGCCCTATCAGCCGCTCCATCAACGACCTTCACGGCCTCCACGACCTCCACCTTCACCTCTACCAGGCCATCCTGAAAATCGGAAAAATGATTTCAATTTGTGCAATTAGGCATTCATAGATTACTTACATTTTTTTTCTTTTTTTTCTCAACACCACCATGGCCACCACGACCGCCACGACCACCACGACCATCACCACGTGCATTGTCGTGGCTGTTGCTGATGTTGTTGTGATTTTTTTTATAGCTGTTATTTTCTTTCAAGGAAATAGATTCAATTTCAGCATTCAAGTCTATTAAAAAAAACAGAAAAAAAGAAAATTATAACAAATCATTCTGCTACAATCGAAAAGAGGTTGAAAAGATACAACAATTAAAAAAAAATTACAATTGCATTATAAATGTGGTTCATATAATCAAATTATTGAATTGACGAAATATTGCACCAAATCAAACACTTTTGATACAAATTGAAAAAGAAATGTGTAAATAATAATAACAGATAACTTACGCTCTAATTTTTCTTTGGTCGCCATCCCGAATACTAATAAGCTATAGACAAACAAAACCAACAATATGTGGTGCTTGCGATAATCATCGACATATCAAGATTTTTCAATAATACCGAACGTAGCGTCTTGGACGATAAATTCTTAAAAAAATTTGCTAATAATTGATGAGAGATATGAAAAATATTTTTAGGGTTTATAGGGGGATTCCCTGAGGATTCGTTTCGCGAAATTTCAATCTGATAATAAGTCAACATAAGTCCACCTATTGGTTTTCTTTCCATTTTTCTCCACTGTTCATATTTATTCTATTGAACAGTGGAGAAAAAAGGAAAGAAAACGAATAGGTGGACTTATGTTGACTTATTATCAGATTGAAATTTCCCGATATATCAGGATAACGGAGAAAAACGAAAAAATTCAATGTTACAAATATCCTCAAGTAATTTGGAATAATTAGACGTGTGTAACGCGTTTGTGGAAATCGAGCGTTGTTTTGACCCACGTTCGAATAAGTCACAGTGTTGCAGAGGTAAAACTGCAAATTCGAGGATTATTTTCCGAAGCGGGCGTTTTTTTTTTTGTTGTATTTTTGAGAGAAGGGGAAATCTTTTATAGACCCCAAACGGTTCCCTGTTGTTTGGAAGTGTGGGACTCTCCCTGTATCATACAGGGCCTACCCACTAAAACCCCTCCTCGTATCCTTTTCTTCAGTTATGGATATAGGACTGTATGGATTTAAGATACGTCTATACCAAGTTGACAAAATAGTACGCGTTGTGCCTTATAAACGTGTTACTTTTTAGCTCGGCGGCTCTGTAGATATCATGAACATCACACGTATTTGCCTACGCCATCTATCTGCCATTAGCCGAAACTAGAATATACCGACATGAAGGACGCATAGGTGTTTTTAGACTCTCTAGCGAGTATAAGTGGAAGTAAGTCAGCCGCTTTCCACACGATTGTTTATCACTAATTTTCCAAAAGATTTTCAATTTTGCAGCAACAATGGTACCGTTGGAAAGATAATGAAATAATCTATAAATTGCAATACACTTTATACAAAAATAATTAATTTTAACAGATAAAAATAAGAGATAAAATTTCGCCACCATAAATTTCCAGTAATTTTCCGAATTTCAATCTCAAACTATTTTCAAAACAATCTGCTATTCATTAGCTTTCAAACAGGGCATGTTTCAGTCGTCTAAGTTTAAAACTGTCCGTAAAAAACAAAATTAGTATGTCGAAACCTTTCATCAATTTTCCGGAAAACTAACAATGCGATCGGAAAATCACCAACAAATTTGGAAGGCGCTTTTAATTGGCCACATGTTGTCTAAAATTCATTAGAAAATAAGCAATATTTGCCAAGTTATAGTTAATTTTGAAAATTTGGATGTTTTCTAACGAATTCCAATTAAATTAATACATATTTTTACATTAATACTTTGTTGTATTCGTGAAAGTACTTGAACACACTCGCTCCGCTTATGAAAATCCAGTAAGATAGGGGCAAAAATCAGCTACAGTGACCCACTTGTTTATTGTTTGTAATGTCGCCCGCTCATTTCATCAACTACGTTGAACGATTATAGCGATCCAACAGTAATGAGTAGAGGGATTATTCGAATACGGTATCGAGTTATTATTGTCGATCGTTAACTTGTAATAAAGTTTGGAGAAGTCACGTGAGTGTCCCGAACTCGGGGCAAAATTCCGCTGCAAGCTTATAACGAGTTCAAGTTATGGGGTTTACTCAATTCACAAGAGTTAATTTAGTTGTTTAAGACCAAAAAAATTTAAGTTAATTTGAAACTAAAACACAGTAAAGGATAATCATCGCATTTACTACATTTTAAGCTCAAATGTGTCATAAGCACAACTATTTTATTTGCAGTATCTGCAATTATTGTTTAAAATAAACATATATTCACTTAAAACCTTAAGAATCTAAAAATTGTTTTGAAATAAACTTGTTTGAGAAAAATCATTGGAAAAAAATTTGTTGCACGAAAGTAACAGTATTGTGCACTTTATATGCTAATTACTCAAAATGGCAGTGTTGCAGTTACTGTGTTTTTAATTATCACGGCAGTACACATACATATAATACACTGTTTTTCAAAATAGTGACCCTCTAACTA
This sequence comes from Mylabris phalerata, assembly GCA_020740385.1. NCBI lineage: Eukaryota > Metazoa > Arthropoda > Insecta > Coleoptera > Meloidae > Mylabris > Mylabris phalerata. The sequence continues at coordinate 82,311 of JAJEOX010000119.1, forward strand.
CTTATTTATTTTTAAGTCCCCCCCGTTACCATGACAACCACTCAACTTTTCAGTACAGATAACATTGAATTTTTAAAACAATTACTTTACGGTTTCACTTCTGTTTTATCTTTCTCTACTATTCTTATATTTCTCCTACCCGGCTCCCCATGAATTGATTTTTCAGTGTTTTCTTTCTCACTTCGGTATCTATAAAATTCATTTTTCCTCACTTTTCTTCCTATTCTATTCTATTTTTAACTTCCCCGACCGAAGGGTAGGGAAGTGATTAGTTTCGGACCAAAATTTCGAATTCGAGATTTCACCAGATCTTTACTTTTTGAGGTCCCCTGAACACGTTTTTGAAGTTTTTAGCTTGATGTTCGTGTGTGCATGTGCGTGTGTGCGCGTGCGTGTGTGTGTGCGTGTGTGCGTGCGTGCGTGTGTGCGTGTTTGTGGGCGTATGTGCGTCTGTCGGTTCTCCAAACGATTACTCAAAAAAGGTATAACCGATTGAGTTCAAATTTGGTCAGCACTAACTATTTGGTAGCCTCTCGAGTTGATTAGTTTTTGGTGCCAATCGGACCACGGGAGTGGAAGGGAGAGGGGGTTGATAGAAAAAAATTAAGATAACGTATTAATTTGATATCACCAATCGAAAGGGCATATGCTTTTATGTCTGAAACCATATCCGTCATGTGCGATGTTCTTTTCTTTTTTTAAATAAGGGCACAAAATTGGCAAAATAGTTCAGTCAACCAATTCAAATTTGCCGCCTTCTATAAGGGATCGGTTGCCTTAGAAAATTCAATTGCAAAATTTTGAAATGATAGTTCTGTGGTTCAGTCAAAATTTTGCAATTGAATCGTGTATCGAGTTTATAAGAAAGTTGAACTGAAAAGTGTGTGTGGAACCACCAATCAGTGAACAGAGTTTTGGTTGACGAGGTGCTGGGGTGCCGGTTCCTCATTGAATTTTTCAGTGGAGGTGAGATAACCACGGTTCTTGATTCCCGATTTTGATTTTTTAGTAAGTTAGTTTTTTTTTTTTAAACTTGGACTCTTGCATTAATTGTTGACTTCTGACACTTGTCTTTAATATACTTTTCTAATTCATGATTATTAACTATCCGGAATGTGTCGGGGAAGTTATTAGGCCGGTTCTTAGATTCGGCCCCTTTCAAATTTTTTTCTACGTTCTTCTCGTTCTGTTTTTTCTTTCTATCGCAAGTTCATTTATTTCTCTGCCTTTATCTCTCTCATATCTTCAATTTTAATTGTGTACGTCAATTGTTGTTTCATTTCTTCCTTTTTCTCTATTATTTCATTTTTTTTCTTGTTTATTTTTCTCCTTTACCCCTTTTTACTAAATTCTGAATTGTGTTTTTCGCACTTGTCTGTGTGGCCTTACAACATGAAGTCGCGAACTGTTGTAGGTAAGACATTGAATTTTACAAATATTTCTGAATTGGTGAAAATATGAACAAATGTTATACAAATTGTCTCTTCATTCCTGTATTTATAACGGGTGTTTTTTTTTGGTATTCTAACATTTTGTGTCCAAGAGGTTTCTGATATTATGAAAATTTCTACGAAACATTTGAAATAATCAATTCTTAATTACAAACAGGGTGAAAATTTGAGTGTTTTTGTTAGGAATGACTAAGCGTCTCTATATTGTTTATAGATTTAGGAATCTAGAAAGAACAGTCTCGTTCTTACTGTTGAGTAAGTAAGTTGTGTTTCAAATAAAATTAAAACTAAATTCATTGGTTTTATTGATAAAACCTAAACAGTTTTAATTTTATTCTAAGGTTGGATTGTTGCTCTGATTATCTTTTTTGTACCTGGCCAATAATTAATTGATGAAGTAATATTTCTATTATTTATTTTTACCTCAGTAAATGTATTAAATGAAGCTTGTTTCCAGTCTTTATCTATTGGTGATGCTGCATACTTCAGTCTATGGTATGAAAGCTGTGCAGAGTTACAGAAAAACTTTATACTAATTATAAGGAGATCTAGTATACCGCTCGTTGTTAATTGTGGTCCTTTCTCCTACATGTCTCGTCCTCATATGCTTTCAGTTGATATTTGTATCAAAATATTAATAGTTTTTATTAATTTTTTGGGTTTCAGATTATGAAAACTGCTGATTCATATTTGGCACTGATGAATGCAGCTGATAATAGAAACTAGCCTATAGATAGAACGATTATTGGTCATAATTAATGCAATTATATATTTTCACACTTATCTAAGCTAAAGTTTACTTATATTGACCTTCGATTTATAGACATTTACATGATAGCCTTTCATAAACGTAATATGTGTAAACTTATCATTAACTGAATTCAATAGCAAGTTGCAACTAAGTTTAAGAAGAACTCTTGCTATTAGTGCAGCCATTATGAAACCTTGGTTCAAATTGATATAAATATAGTTCTGCAGGCATTTGATTAAAAGACATAAATTAATTGTTTACTCCTCTTATGATCGGTTTCTGGAACGATCGATTTCGATTCGACAAGTTTAACGATTCTATAAAGTGTCAAAATCGGTTTCTGAAAGAGTCGCTAGTTGTTATAGATTCGATAATTGTTTTATGAGTAAGAGGACCTATAGGAAAGAGACAAAGAACCAATACGTAGCAAGTGAATGCTCAATTCATTTTGTTTTGACATTTCTGCATGAAACTTGTATGTTTTCTTTGTACGCTGCGAAAAGGTTCAGATTATGATTTTAATGTTTCTACAATCTTCACATCCAAATCTCCACTATTTAGCGGAACAGTTCCACCGCATATTTTATTATAATTTTTTCTGCAAAATAAAAAGTTTCCATTTTGTTGCTATTTTTTAAGATGCAAGTGATTATTTTGAAGTATTAAGCAGAGTCTGGGTTCAGAAATTATATCTTCTCTATGTTATATTCTTCAGTTACTAATTATCAAGTTTTCTTGTTTTTACTCTTTTTCCGTCTATTTGTTTGTTTTCGATGACATTCAAATAATTTTATTTTATTATTTCGGGCAGATAATGTTTTTCCGATTCAAGAAAGTTTATTGAACGGTAATTTTTTGGTGTTTCTTCCATTTTTTTCAATTAAACAATTATTGAAATATCGAACAATGGTAAAAATTCTTGAGAATTTTTGAACGCATTGCAGGGTTGCGCAATTGCAAAGTTATCTGCACTCCATATTTTTTTTCGTTGGTCATATTGTATTTGTTGCAAGAAATACCTACGGCAATTGGCTAGCATCTGGAAGCACCCCGAAGACATCTCGTAGGCGACAGGAAAATCGACTTTATTGGATTTATAGTTATAGAATTGATATATCTCTTTCAGAAACAGCTTTTGAATTTTTCTATTCGATAACTTAATCGAGTCAATAACTATTCGATCTATTAAAATATTTTCTAGGAACCAACCATTAGTATGTTTTAATTTATCGTTATATATAAAACTAAATCTAATTCTAGTATCAAAAGAGAAGTCACTTCTTAAATTTGTTAGATCTGTGTTTCTCAAATCCTTTTTTAATAGAGAATCAATAAATTATATGATAGCCTTTCAAAAGCTAGTATTTCTTATAAAAAATGATACTGCATTAATCAGAATAATTAGAAATAGAACAGACAGTTATTAATTCTCAGAATTGCTATATACTGAAAACTCTAAACTATTGAAACAGAAAAAATAATAATGCCAGAATAATGTAATAAAATAATGTATTCCAAAATGAGAATGTAAAATCCGGACAAGTCCAGCATAAGATGATCTACGTTAAAAATGATACAGAACTTCAAAATATTATGTTGAATTCGAATAAAGTAACAAAAGCCAAAAAAGACAGAAATTATCATGAAAATCTGGTAATTTCAGAGTTTTGTTCTAGGTTACTGACACTCAGTCAAACTTATTCCAAAAAATCTCGAAATTTCGGACTAAAAATGTCAAGCTTTTGACAATTTATTATTTACCTTAAAATTGTGATATTTCTTCGATATAATTGAAAATGTTGCAGGGCATTTTTTTTTTAATAAAGTATCTCCAATAGAAAAAATAGTATACAAAACTCGTGCAATGGTACTCGTTTTTTTAAAAACTCGGACTCGTGTCGAGGAAGTTATTAGGCCGGTTCATAGATTCGGCCCCTTTCAAATTTCTTCATGTTTCCCAACGAGCTACATGGTCCAACTTTCACTGAAATGTGCACAAGGGATTCTCCAATAAATCCTTAAAATTTGTTTTCAATCACTCGACAATTAATAGGAGTTTTGGACGGTTTGACCACAATGTGATGGGCACTGCATGTGTATATTTATGATGTTCTGATTGTAGGAAAGAATAAAAAAGATTGCAAAGAGACAGTTGTTAAAGTATTAGAGAGATTAAATAAATTTAACATTCGAATTAATCTGGAAAAATCATTACTTTTCAAAAATGAAATTGAATTTTTAGGGCACAAAATCGGTAGTAATGGCATTAGTCCACTGAAAAGTAAAATAGAATCTATAAAAAATGCTCCCACTCCGACGAATATAACCCAATTGAAAGCTTATTTGGGATTGCTCAATTATTACTCAAAATTCATTCCAATGTTATCATCAAAACTATATCCGTTATATGAACGACTACACAAAAACTGTAAATTCGAATGGACAAAGGAGAGGAACAAGTCGTTTGAAAAAAGTAAACAATTATTATTGAATAGCGATGCGTTAGTAGTATTCGATCCTAATAAAACATGCATAGTAACAGCTGATGCTTCTCAATATGGTATTGGGGCCGTATTAACTATGTATATGACTATGAAATTCGATATAAAAAAGGTGGTGAGATTGCAAACGCAGATGCGTTATCTAGATTACCCTTGGAAGAACCTTCAATGGACGAAATTCACACCTGTATGCAATTGGAAGAATTGCCAATATCAGCGGAGATTATTGTAATTGAAACAAAACGAGGTTATGGAATCAACAAAATTAGGATGGCGGAAACAAGTAAAAGAGGAAGAAATTTTACCATACTCTCGTAGGAAACATAAATTAAGCATTGGAGACGGTATTTTGACTAAGGGTAACCGCGTAATAGTACCAGAGAAATTGCGAACCGTACTGTCAGAAATGTTACACGATCAACATCCTGGAATGGTGAGAATGAAAAAGTTAGCTAGAAGTTATGTATGGTGGCCTAATATCGATTACAATATTGAAGAGACCATCAAGAGATGTCAACCATCCTCCTAAACAGGCAGAAATTAAGTTAACACCATGAACACAATCGAACAGTGTTTGGAGGCGAATTCATATTGATTTTTGTACGTTTAATCAGACAACATTCCTTGTTGTAATTGATACTACAACTAAGTGGTTAGAAGTTAAAATAATGGATTCCGGTACAACAGCTGAGAAGACGATTGTTGAGTTAAGAAGAATTTTTGCATATTTTGGGCTCCCTGAGATTATCGTTTCGGATAATGGTCCTCCTTTTAATAGTGAGCAATTTGAAATATTTTGCAAGATGAATGGTATTACCTTGATACATTCTCCACCGTACCATAAAACTTCAAATGATAGTGCAGGGAGAGCTGTAAAAACCGTCAAATCATCGTTGAAGAAAAATCTATTTAAAACAACTGAACAATTATCGAAGTTGGAATTGGAACTGAAACTTCAAAATTTTTTGTTTGTGTACAGAAACACACTAACTACAACAACACTGAAGTCACCTAGTGAAATGATGTTCAAACAAATGCCACGAACAAAACTAACCTTACTAAAACCAAGTAATTTAAAATCGCATAATAAAAAGATGACTGAAACCATCAAAATAAAGGAAAATGTTCATCGTCGCGATATTGAAGATTTTAAAGAAGGGAACGATGTATAGGTTTATATTAGTAATGATAAAACATGGACATATGGGAAAATTGTTAAACCCGTTAGTGTTGCCACCTATTTGGTTGCATTTGATAATAAAATTAAATTTGTACATGTTGATTGTATAAAAAGAGCTTATAAGAAAAATAATGAATCTGTTGCAGAATTGTTGCGATATTTCCCTCATGCTTGGAATAATGACGACAAGGGTGCTAAGGAAAAGACTGAATTAGTAGTAGATAGTAATAAAACTGACGACAGAAGCGTTGAAGTTAAACCAACAGATGGTACAGTTGTAACTCAAGAAAATAATAATCATCCACCGAATAATAACTCAGAAAGGGTTCGCCCTATACCCAGTTCAGAAATCTTATTGAGAAGATCTTCGAGATCACGAAGACCACCAAATCGATTAAATCTTTAACTCAAGAAGGGAGAAAATGTTATATATTGTGGATTGCCTATTCGAGTAAAAAGACAATAAGAGGAGAGTCGTTCGTCTGTAGTAGTCAACGTCAGACGTTGTGTTCTATTGTTGTTCATTATCAATAAAGTATTGTAAAAACCGAACCCAGTTGTATGAATATACAACACTTTCTATTTCCAATGTGTACTGTATTTTATCATTTAATTTATTTTGATAGCGATGAAAAGATTCTAATGTACGATTATTACCATCCCGAACAATAAGTATATCATCGACATATCTTGTATATAAAATAATATGTTTTTTGAAAGGATTGTTATTTTCAAGAATATAATTATTTTCAAAATGATCAATTACTATATTAGCTAACATTCCTGAGGTGGACATTCCCATTGGAAGTCCGTCTTCAATTTTGTATTTAACATTTTCAAACTCACAATAATTTGTACGGATAATATGATTTAAAATTTTAACTATATTAATTCTGTCAATATCATTATTAAATTTTTCATTGATGTATTTTTTAAGTATTTTATTTACCGGAGATTTTTGAATATAACAATATAAATTTATAATATCAAATGATATAAGTTTGTAATTTGAACTATAACTTATTTTATTAAGTTTATTAAATCTAATGAATTATTAACTCTATTTTTGAGCTAGATTTTTTGTTGGACAATTACGGAAGGATGTAATTGGTCTAATAGGATGTCCGTCCTTATGAATTTTTATCAAACTATATAATTTGGGTATTTGTGCGTTCATGGGGACAAATCTATCGATATTATTGTGAAACTTTAATAATGATGTTTTAATTGTTTGTTGTGAATACAATTTCATTTAGGGGCTCTTTTTTACATATTTTGTAGTTGTTGCTATTAATATAAGTGATAGTTTTATTAATATATTCTTGTTTTTTAATAACAATATTACCGGCGCCTTTATCAGCTTTTACGAATATGGCATCATGCTTTTGTAATTTATGTTTAATATTATCAATTGTTTTATATAAGTTGTTAATATTGTGATTTTTTAATTTATTATATTTCGTTTCTATAATTTTTACAAAATGTTCGCATTTATTTCGAATATCCTCTTCATTTGGATGGTTTTTAATCTCATTGTCAATCTCGATTGTAGTGAGAGGTATAGGGTGTGTATTTAGGTAGAGGTATAGGCTTGTATTTGTTGAGATATCTTTTTCATTTTTATCAAAAACTATGTCAGTAAAATTAGAGAAGTTCTTATAAAATTCTATATTTTCATATTTAGTATTCTTGATTTTTATTTTATTATGAAAGTTTTTCTTTAAAGAACTCAATATAATAAAATCTTTAGCTATTAAAAATGGTTATAAAATCAGAACTGTTGAAAAACTTTTAGCAAGAATTAAAATTAAAAAAGATCCATTGTTTGTGAACGATAATAATAATAATAACACCAAATATAAAACTTTTACATACAATGAATTTATTTATAAAATAAAAATATATTCTGAAACAATATACTATAGCCACCACATACAAAAATAGTGATTCATTATATAATATCTTACAATATAACAAAAATTTGAAAGGGGCCGAATCTATGAACCGGCCTAATAACTAAAAAAAAAAACTAACTTACTATAAAAATCAAAATCGGGAATCGAGAACCGTGGCTATCTCACAACCACCGAAAAATTCAATGAGGAACCAGCATCTCGTCAACAAAAACTCTGTTCACTAATCGGTGATTCCACACACAGACTTTTCAGTTCGACTTTCTTACAATTCGATTCACAATTCAATTGCGAAATTTTGACAGAACCACAGAACTGTCATTTGAGCGCGGAATAAAAAGTAGTACGGTAGTCCCAACAAAAACATGGAAAAATTCAAATCATATAGATTGAATTGTCGAGGGAATATACATTTCTTTTTTAGGAGAAATCAAAATTTATATTATTTTAAAACATTTATTTATTAAAAAAGCGCTAACCGAAACACAAAACCCGCTCAAAAAACCGCTTGAAAACAAATTTTCTGAGGTTATCTTTCAAAAATGACAGAAGAATATAAACAAACGCATAGGATTTTATGCCTCCAGTGATACCAACAGTAGATATCATTCTGTCTTTATAAACTACCGTTATAAATTTTGCTACGCTTTAAAAATTATGTTGGATAACCTTCTAAACTGTCATTTCAAAATTTCGCAATTGAATCGTGAACAACAACTCTTTTCTATGGCAACCGATCCCTGATAGAAGGCGGCAAATTTGAATTGGTTGACTAGACTATTTTGCCAATTTTGTGCCCTTATTTAAAAAAAGAAAAGAACATCGCACATGATGGGTATCGTTTTAGACATAAAAGCTCATGCCCTTTCGATTGGTGATATCAAATTAATATGTTATCTTGAATTTTTTGCGATCAACCCGCTCCCCCTTCCACCACCGTGGTCCGATTGGCACCAAAAACTAATCAACTCGAACGGCCACCAAATAGTTTGTGCTGACCAAATTTGAACTCAATCGGTGAAACCGTTTTTGAGTAATCGTTGGAGAACCGACAGACGCACATACATACATACACACACACACACACACACACACACACACACACACACACACACACACACACACTCACACACTCACACACATCATGCTAAAAACTTCAAAAGCGTGTTCAGGGGACCTCAAAACGTAAAGATCTGGTGAAATCTCGAATTCGAAATTTTGGTCCGAAACTAATAACTTCCCTACCCTCTGGTCGGGGAAGTTAAAAATGTATTCTTAATGAACAAACAGATATTAATTTTGAACCGTTATTTAAAATCCTTAAATATTTAATAGTTCTCCAGCTATTTTGATTTCCTGATAATGATAATTTTGTAATGATGTTGTAGGTGGTATTATAGTGATTACTTACGTTTGGATGATTTTTGCTAGTTTGCATTGTGGCCTATTAGGAAAAGCAGTTTGATACGTTGTTTTGTAATTTTTTATAATTTTATAATTTTTGTAATTTTGTTGCATTTGCTTTTAATACAAGGTTGTATTTAAGCGTTTTTAATCGCGTTTAATTGCCGGTATATGCGCATGTTTTTTTGGAGATTTTGTCTAGGGATTATCAAGAGAAATTAGAATGTTCTCGATTTACTTTTTACACATTTGACATTCCAATTTATCGATTTTAAAAGAATTTTATATAAAAAATTTTGACTTTAAATAATATTGACTTTAACTAATATTGTACGCTCGTTTTTGAGATTGTTGATTTGTAATTCATTGATTTTGAATTCGTTGATGTGCTTCTTTGTTTCTTCGATTATACAACTTTGAGTAAGTTAACACTAATAATGTTACACAACTATTATAATATTGTAATAATTTCCTCGATGTAGCGTGGTACTGATGATGGTCGTGTAGACAGAAACTAGTTTACCGCAATAATTTCTTAAATAAATATCTTGGTTTGCTATCACATATTTCTTTATCATTTGTATATATACACCAAGAAATGGAGGATTCGGATTGTAATCACTAAGCTTAGGATTCTGTAACTACCTTTAGTTCACGCCATGGACGTTCGTGACTTTCGAATCTTACTGTAATCGCAATGATAACTATATGGAATATAGTTACTTCAGTTTGGTCATACTCGATGTTTTGCAATTAAATTCAAAAGAAGAAAATTGTAAACTCAAATAAAAAATATCAAATATTGCACATTAATTGAATTAAAGTAAATATTAATTGAGTTCATACACGTTGGAGTTTTATCATAATCAGGGATAAAATTGACCTTGTATAATGGAAACAAACTATTTTAACAATAAAATATTAATTGTTTAGATAGAAACTTCGACGATAAAAGTAACACAAAAAATTAATACGAGTAATTTTTTTTTAATCATTTGTATCTTGCCTGAGATTAAGATTTTCTTCTTCTAATTTAGAGAAATATTCAATCTTCAATACTGACTTTTCTAATGCATGAGACTGTTTTTGTTTATTGTTTCATTTAAATGGAATAACTCGACTAACCATTTTGTAGTTGCTTATATTCTAAAATGCATCCCATTAATTTTTACCTACCCTGGTGAGGGTATGTCCGCCACCCCGTGGTCTCATTAGATATTTTTGTACATATAAACACATACATATGTATAGAAATAACCTTGGTCTTTGCTTTTAAACTTTTGCAGATTAAATATTAACAATTATAATTTTATTTTCAAATATTTAATAATTTTTTTAAATGTAGCTAATATTTCGATAATTTTATAATTTTTTTATAATCTGTATTATCATTTTGATGTCTTAAAAAATTTAAAAAAACATTGATTTGAATTTGTTCATTCACATGCATATCGTATTTAAACCTACTTGCTGCGCTTATGGAAAGATAGTCTAAAACGAGTAAAAATCGACCACAATGGACCCCTTGTTTATTGTACGTGACGTCGCTTTCTTACTTTATTAACTACGTTGAATGATTGGAGTACTACAAGCACAACGAATAAACATATAATTCTACAGAGAGATCGGGTTCCAACTGCAGATCGCACACATATATTGGAGTTCGGAGCGATGACGTCAGAGCTACCGTACGGTATAAAAAATCCTAAGCTAAGTAATCACCTAGCAGCGGGATGTTAACCCGAATTCGAAGCAAACACGTGACTTTTCCAAACTCTATTGCAAGTTAGCGATCGACAATAACAACTCGATACCGTATTCGAATAACCCCTCTACTCGTTACTGTTGGATCGCTATAATCATTCAGCGGGCAACGTTACAAACAATAAACAAGTGGTTCACTGCAGCTGATTTGTGCGCCTCTCTTACTGGATTTTCATAAGCGGAGCGAGTGGGTTCAAGTACTTGCACGAACACAACAATGTTCGGGAATCGGTCTATCGTTTTTGTAATTGAAATTACCGTAAGAATCGAAAGTCCCGTACGTCTATGATGTACGGAGACACGATTCCTAAGCTTAGTAATAAGTATGTATGTGATGCAAAAATCCATGAAATTAAAATAAATTGTTTAAATTTTTTTATAACTGCGGCTGTGCAGTTAGCAAATAGATTCCCGTTTCCACAAATGGAAAAATTAAAATACATGTCAAATCTTGACCCTCAATATCTTGCGACTAATAAACCTCCGTCAATTGTTCGACTATCTAGATATTTTCCTCAGTAACCAATATTGGTGAGTTGAATCGTCAGTGGCGCTTATTGGAGAATGATTCGTACCTGAATACATTCAATGAATATAATGACTTGGAATTTTGGTTAAAGCTGAAGGAAAAGAAAAATCCCGATGGAACCGAAATGTATAAAGATTTAATTGAATTTGTCATTAATTTATTCATTCTGCCACACAGCAGTGCTAATGTAGAAAGAGCTTTTTTGTCTATTAATTTAAACAAAACTAAAGTACGAAACCGATTGTCAGATTATGTTTTATGTGGAATACTTTATACCAAAGACTTAATAAGTGATAGTAATTGTTTTGAATTTAAAATAACTCTGCAATTAACGGCAAAACAACATTAAAATGTATCAGTGTTAACACGTTCACAGTCTTATGACTAAGCTTAGGGATCGTGTTCCCGCCTTTAGATGCCGCGCGACAATCGTCTACGTACATCATAGACGTACGTGACTTTCAATTCTTATTGTAATTTCAATTACTAAAACGATAGACCGATTCTCGAACATTGTTGTGTTCGTGCAAGTACTTGAACCCACTCGCTCCGCTTATGAAAATCCAGTAAGAGAGGGGCAACAATCAGCTGCAGTGAACCACTTGTTTATGGTTTATGACGTCGCCCGCTCATATCATCAACTACGCTGAATGATTATAGCGATCCAACAGTAACGAGTAGAGGGGTTATTCGAATACGGTATCGAGTCGTTATTGTCGATCGCTAACTTGCAATAGAGTTTGGAGAAGTCACGTGTTTGCCCCAAATTCGGGGCAAAATCCCGCTGCTAGCTTATGACCCATACAACACTCGATTTTGTTAGTTCCAATAGTGTATCCTAGAATTTTGAAAATGATACATTTTTGGAACTTTATGGTTTACTATTATGATTTCGGTGAACTGTGCATGTGTTATTTATGCCAAAATGAGATTAAGACTTATAAGATTTTATTTTTATCGAATCCAAAGATGTTGATACATCGATATCATCCATAATTATTACGTTAATATTATTGATGTTAATTATGAGGTATCTGGACAATAAAACAAACTAACAACTATGCCGACAGTTTCGTGACTTTATTGTGGTCACTTCCTCAGGGCTACAAAAGAAAGATATGAAATCAATTACTCATCCATACTGGGAAGTCAAATCAAAATCAATAAAAATACTCAATCAAAATTGTAAACATTATAAACAAATGAAAACTAAACAAAAACAACATAAAACAATCAATACAATTCAATCAACTTATTAAAATTGAACTACCTGGTTGTTTCAGAATATTCCAGAAATCAGTAATACAAACTCCCTTTCACAAGTCTCAAAAAACAGTCAAATATTAAATACAAAATCAACAATCTCTAATTTCATGTTTTTATAAAGATAAGTCGATACGTTCAGAAAATTTGAAAATATACCAAATTCGTTGCCATATGAATAGTTTCATTATTAGAAATTGATATTTTTGATCCATTAAAAGGAATTTGTTTCTAATTTTTTTATCATCCGTCAATAGACGTTTGATATTGTTGTTACTTTCAACTGCGTTCAATAAGCCCTGCATCTCATGCCCCTCATGGTAGTTGATTTTAGTCTTCTTTACTTTAATTTCTGTATTTTTATGTGGAGTTTTAGGGCGATTTCATAATTCTATTATCCAATATTTTAATCGTTAATGACGAACAATTTGCAGTTGTATTATTCTGATCCCTATCACTATCGTTATTAGAATCCGAAGAATCTCTAGCACTAAAATGAACAGGAATTATTTAAAATTTGTACAAAATTAACCTGTACCTTGGTGTTGCATTTTTCCTTTTACGTCCAAATTAGGTGTTGTTATCGGAGATTTCTTAACCTCAACAGAAGTATTACAATCTTTATTGTCAATTTCATCATCAGAATAAAGTGGTTTTGATAATTTTGGTTTCGTTAATTTTAATTGAGCTGTTTGTTTATAAATTTTCTTCTCCAACGAATCACACATAATTACCTGTTTTATAATTTCGACTGTAATTATATAATTTTTGAATAATAAATACTGGAAATTTGTAGAACTTACAATTAAACAATTTGTAATTTGATCATTGCTTCATCAAATACAAAATTAAGCGTCATAGTACCAAAATCTTAACTGACCTCGGGTATTTTATCAACTTATTCTACCTAAAACAAGAAAACAATAAAATCACTAAAACAGATGGTAATTAAAATTTATAATTCACTCAATTTGGTTAGTAATACTAAAAATCCAGCACATTCCATTGTTTTCTTTGATCGACTGAATTTAATTGAACCTGTCGAAAAGGAGTACAAATCTTGTCCGTAGGGGCGCTTGAAGCGACAAGTAGATCACAGCACATACAGGCTGTGTTGCAATGGTGGGCCTTTACAGAGATAAGAAATTCTAATAGATAGAACTATCTAAATTAGCAGCTGAGAATATTTTCGTCGTTCTATGAACCCACGATATGTAGGGTGGTGTACCTTATTTTCTTATTTTCTTATTTTAATACTTACAGTAAACATTCTCAGGTGTTGTATTATGTGTTGCATATGATTTAGTATTAAGATTTAAAGACACGTGTATAGTTGGCGCAAAAGTTTAAGAGAGTAATAAAATTTTGCCAAGAAAGACCCCCTAGAACGTCAACATTAAGACGTGATAATTTAAAAATCTATTTTTATTTTAGTACCTGAAATAAACAAGGCTGTATTCGGTTTTTTGAATAAAACTAAAAGTGAAAATGGAACATCGATATATACAGGGTGTCCCAGGGGTACGAGGGACCACCATATCTTCGGTACCATTTTAAATATCAACTTGCAGATTTTTTTTGGCAGAAGCTACAGACGTTCTGCACACTCTAAAATTAATTTCATTATTTATTGCTTACTGCTATTCAAGGTGGCGCACCAAACTTATGTTTTTTTTAAATGGGAACCCCCCAATATTTTTACATCATTACAAAGGCCTCTTGATTCTCATCAAGATGCCTGTAATTTTAATGGGCAATTATGAACCGTTTAGATTTTATGGTCGAAAAAAGAGCGAAAAAGCGTTATCTTTGAAAAATCGCCACAGCCTTATTACTGCAGCTAAAGGAGCGATCCAAATATCCAGCCTTTTTCCGTATTCCCAATTTTCATCTAATTGCTTACTCATCATGCTATTACAATTATTGTGTACAGGATGAACCTAAACGCTAAATTATTAATTACTCGTTTTTTTCAAATGGAATGTCCTATATCTTGCACTTCTGTTCGATAGCATTTTTGATAAGCTTTTCAACGATGTACGGTTTGACAGATTTATTTTGAAAAACTGTAAATTTTTCTGTTAAAAATGATATCAACGTTGATGCCATTACATTTTAATATGGATTAAAAAAATGCAAAAGATTGCTATGAAAAACTCCACTTGTTGGTTTTCAAAAAACTGAAGTAGGCTGCTATCAATAAATTTGACACATTTCCTATTGGCAACTCTGTTAATTTCTTGGCGGGCTCGTTCTCCAGATTTAATCCTAATGGATTATTTCTTATGGGGCTACGTTAAAGAGTGTGTGGACAGAGTTCCTCCAATTAAGGACATGAAAGAAAGAATTACTGTCGCATTTCATTCAATTAATGAATTATTATTAAATAGAGTCAAACTCTCATTCGAGCCGGCCAAGAAATTTACAGAGTTGCCAATAGGAAATGTATCAAATTTTCATAGCAATCTACTGGCATCAATGTTGATATCATTTTTAAAAGACAACTTAACAGTTTTTCAAAATAAACTTGTCAAACTGTACATCGCTGAAAAGCTTATCAAAAATGCTATCGAATGGTAGTGCAAGATATAGAGCATTCCATTTGAAAAAAGTGAGTAATTCTTATTTTTGCATTTAGGTACACCTTGTACACAATAATTGGAATAGGATGATGAAGAACTTAAATGAAAATTGAGAATATGGAATAAGAATGGATATTCTAATCACGCCTTTAGCTACAGTAATAAGGCCGTGGCGATTTTTCAAAGATGACGCTTTTTCGCTCTTTTTTCGACCATAAAATCTAAACGGTTCATAATTGCCCAATAAAATTACAGGCATCTTGATGAAAATCAAAAGGCCTTTGTAACGATGTAAAAATATTGGGGGTTCCCAATTAAAAAAAACATAAGTTTGGCACGTCACCCTGTATAGCGGTAAGCATTAAACAATGAAAATAACTTTAGAAAGTGCAGAACGTCTGTAGCTTCTGCCTAAAAAAATCTCCAAGTCTATATCTCAAATAGTACCGAAGATATGGAGGTTTCTCTTTCCCCTGGGACACTCTGTATATACAGAGTGAGCCAAGTTTTTAGCCAATTAGACGTTTAAAGAGTTCTAATTGGTGAAAGTTTCTGAAATTAGGTATGCACCCGTTTTTTGACCTGAACTACACCTGGAGAATATTTTCGTTGTCCTATAAACTCCCGGTGTATGGGGTAGTGCACCCTACTTTGTTATTTTAAATGGAATGGTATATTTTTTATTCCATATCTAGATTTTATGATAAAAATGAAATGGACTTTGATTACATGACATATGGTCTAGCGTTAATGGTTTTTCAGGAATTTTGACTTTTTCTGAAAATTTTGATTTTATAGTGTTTGATTGAAAAATTTATATGTTTGAAGCTATCATTGATAGATGATCCAAATTAGGAACTCCAATAGTTCAAACTATGTACTTTACGCCAGATATTTCAGAAATGAATTATATTTTACCATTTAGCCGAAATAAAATTTTCTTTCAACCAATTTTCAAAACGCAATTTTTTTCTTGTTTTAAATGGAACGGTATATTTTTCTTCACACGGTTGGATAGAGAAAAAAATTCTGCATCGAATCATATAAGCATTTCCTATATCAATTCTTGATAATTTTTCAATTATTCAAGATTTCCGATTTCTAATAATTTACCCCCTGAAACAAAATACTGAAACATAGTAGGCTTGGAGAAACAACATGCTGTCACAATTAACATTTAGATAACTAATTATTTTTATATTTTTTTATTAAAAATCGTAGAAGAAGTTGATAAATAATTAAATTAAATTTAATTGGATTTTCTTTTCATGTAAAATTGGCAGAAATCGCTGAAAAAACATACAAAATAATCATTTTTAACCTCAATTGTGACAGTTAATGTCATTTTGCTAAGCCTTCAATGTTTTTCTTTATTGACGAATTATAAAGTCATAGACCACTAGACACTAGTCAGTATCAGACTGGGGAGAAAACTATTGAAAATCGAAAATCTTAAAAAACTGAAAAACTATCTGCGATAGATATAGAAAATGCTAATACAGTTCGATGCAGATTTTTTTTCTCTATCCTACCGTGTAAAGCAAAATATACCATTTTATTTAAAATAAGAACGATATTGCGTTTTGAAAATCGGCTGAAAGAAAAATTCATTTCGACTAGATGCTGAAAGATAATTGATTTCTGTAAAATCTAGCGTAAAGTACAGAGTTTATACTATTCGAGTTCCAAGTTTGGATTATCTATCAACGATATCTTCAAATATATGAATTTTTTAATCAAACACTGTAAAATCAAAATTTTCAGAAAAAGTCGAAATTCCTGAAAAACTATCAAAGCTAGACCATATGTCATGTCATCAAAGTCTTTTTCATTTTTACCATAGAATCTAAATTGGGAATAAAAAATATACTATTTCATTTAAAATAAGAAAGTACGGTGCACTACCCCATACACCGAGGGTTGATAGAACAACGAAAATATTTTCCAGATGTAGTTCAGGCAGAAAAATGGGTGCATACCAAATTTCAGAAACTTTTATCAATTAGAACTCTTTAAACGTCTAATAGGCCAACCACTTGGCTCACTCGGTATACTTCGAACAAAATATGCACTGTAAGGACAAATGTAGGAAATATATTTTTTCCACGATCGAACGGAAACTGTCGATTTTCTGTCTGTATTTGATAGGTGGAAAGTGTCAAATTCCCATAGAGTTGATCCGTCGCGTAGGCAACGGCAAAGTTAAAATAAATACTGGCTTCTGATTGGTGATTTTTACTTTTCCAAATAATACCATGGAAAAGTGTACATTTCCACTCTAGGGTGGCAAGTAATCACTTTTCGCACGCTGTTCAATTTATATTATTATATTAACATAAAACAATAATAATTAGATTAATAAATCAACCTAATTATTATTATTACATTATATTAATTAATTAATTATTATTATAGTATTCTCCGAAAAGGAACTTACATTTTTTTGTTAATTTATATTCCAAGAAGCGCTTATAAGCTTCTCATATTTTTGTTTTGATTTTTTTGAAAGTTAATTTAACACCACTTCATTTGCGGTGTCTGTTATTTCTGACGGAGTTCCAGGTTCTTCAATTTCCATTCTTATTCACAATTTTTTGTGTTATAAACAACGAATTTGATATTTGTCTACGACTAATAAATAAATATGTAAATGTTGTTGAAAATAAAAACAGTTGAAAGTCAATCGCTAAGGAAACAATCAATAAATCTAAAATGATACGCAACTTAACTCTTTAAAAATTCCAAATTTTCAACTAACATTATATTAATTTAATGAATGTTTTTCTGTTGGTATTAATTTTCTATGATGGCTTGATTTGAATTTGTTGTCAATATCAGAATCATAAGGTGTCAATTTTATTGAATATATTGAATTAATAATGTAATATACAAATAATAATTGATTTTGTTCAATAAATCTCTGTAGTTTCCGTTCGATCGTTGAAAAAATAGTGTTCGATATTCGAGTGGAAAGACGTTTTTGCGAGACTCATGTGGTTTGTTGGAGCACTCGCTAACGCTCGTGCTCCAACGTACACCCTCGTCTCGCAAAAACGCACTTTCCACACTTATATCGAAAATAACTATTTCCTATTTTGCGTTGGAAATAAAATCATTTCCACACTAAAAGTAGTGAAGCAATGGAAATTTCCCTAACTACTTTGAGTGTGGGAAATCTGGGATAATTTATTTTTTCGAAGTTGGTAACACTGTCGACTATCTCAAATGTCATTCATTAACAGAAATGCAGACCACTTGATTAACGTGAAAACAAATTTTATTTATTTCAAATTATTTTTACACCATTCTTGAAAATTTTGATAACAATGTTCATTTTTAATTTTTAATTTACCGGAAAGTAAATCATTGATACCATTTTCAACAATATCACGTAATTCTGGTGGAATACACGATAATTCGTCACACATTTTTATTTTATTAAAAGTCGTAATTAATATGGTGACTTAAACAATTGAAAATCAACTCGTTTTACAAATAAAAAGTTGAATATCGTCAAGTAGAACTTTCATTTGTTTTATTTAATACCAACTTCTATAATACCAACTTTTAAATTTTAAGGGTTCAATTTTTATTAAAAAAGAGTACAAAGGGGCGCAAAATAGGAAACATAGTATGAAAAATTCGTTTCAGAAATCAATGGCTGCACTCGACCATTAAAGAACTCGTGCTACCGCACTCGTTTTTTAAACTTGGTCTCGTGCAGGAATTATGGACTTCTGAAACTTATTTTTCAATATACTATTAGCACATTGACGACTATTTTACAGTCTTCGAAGAAATGTGTAAACAATCGGTATCGATCTTATTAATTATTTAATTTTGATTTTAGTTACTAAATATTTATTTGAGTTACAATATACATATACAAAACTGTAGTTGGCCAAAGTAATAGAAATGATGGAATTAATAAGACGGAGACTGTTTAAGCCAACGAGCTGGGATTGAACCAGCTCGTTGGCTTAAAGTTTTCATATGTTTAACGTGTGTAATCACTGTTAATTAATCTTTAATATTCTTTAAATTAATACATCTTAAAAAATTGACCGCGTTTGGGAGTAACCAATCTCATTATATAATTAATTATTTTGAGTAGTTTTTAATGAAAAATAATAAAGAATAGACTAATTATTAAACGAAAAATACTTGGATTTGTTTTTGTTCATGTAAAATTAGCTGAAATTGCTGAAATAAACACGTAAAATTATCCTTCTTGACCTCTAATATGACAGCTTATGTCATTTTGCTAAGCCTTCTCTGTATTCCTTTATAGGAGATTTATAGTCATAAATAGAGTTAGGATCTACAGTTGCACAATAAAAATTTCAACTGTCAAAACTTACCAGTGACGTAATTGATTAAAGATTCGCATAATTTGGAATTTACTTGTAATTAATTAAATATAAAAATAATTTCCATAATTATTATTTAATAAAACTAGTAAATTAATTTAGAATTATGGATAATTGAAAAATTTGTGCCTAATATTTCATTTATTTTCAAGGTTAAATTGTCTGTTTATTAACCTAATGAGAGAAAAGTGGTGGGGAAACGGAATCTTTCAAAATTTCGCTAAAATCAAACACCTGCGTTTTAGCGATGACGTTGCTAAGTCAAACGGATTATTATAATTGGTCGACTGTTTTTCTAAATTCTGTTGCTATCGATACAGAGTGCTTCGCCATGTTGTTGTTTGTTGACGGATAAAACAACTAATTTAAAACCGAAATTCATGTGCCGCTCTTGTCAAATTTTTCAGGGATTAGATTTGACAGCGCCCCAAAAAAGTTACCAAATCCTAAGTCTAGTCATAAACGACTAGACACTGGACACTTTCAAACAAAGGAGAAATTCAATATAACTGAAAAATTGTTACAGATAGGTATAGAGAATGCTAACACAGTTTTATTGAGAATTTCGTTTTGTCCAACCATATAAAGAAAAAAATGGCATGCACTTTAAATAACAAAGATTATACTATCATTTAAAAATTGCCCGAAAGAAAAATTCATTTCAATAAAACGCTGAAAGATGATCTGATTTTGTAAAATTTGGTAGAAAATACAATATTCATACCATTAGAATTTGAAATTTAAATTATTGAAAAATAAATTTTTCAAGCAATCAGTACAAAATTAAAATTTCCAGCAAAAGCTTGAATTCCTGAAAAACTATTACCGCTAGACTGTAAATCATATCTTCAAAGTCGCCTTCAATTTCTCCATAGAATATATGTAACCAAGATATTCCATTTAAAATAAAAAAGTTGGAGAAAACTACCCCATATATCTGGGGTTGATAGAACAACAAAAATATTTTAAAAGATAATTCAGGTGAAAAACTTCTAATAGATTAACCTCTTGGCTCACACTGTATACATACATATGATGGAATTATAGTGTGAGATTCACATTTTCACCGGTTAAAATTTTGAGATGTACCTTGTCCCCCTTACGAGCATGTGCGATACTTATGGGAGACGGTGTATATCAATTATTTTTATAAATAAAAAAACTAAAAAATTAACAATGGGAAAACTCGACAGAAAGCATATTAGGAAACGATCTGAAAATTCGGACATAGATATTGCAGAAAACTAATGATCTTTTAGAAAACTCGTATAAAGTACATTGATAGTATTGTTTACATAGGAAAGCATAGGTTAAATCATTTATTTTCTAGAAAATAAAACATAGTACGGTATTTCGTTAATTTTTTGTAATTAAAAATTGTAAAATAACAATTATATTTCGTTTAGTCAACAAGCGAACATATCAAATAACCGACACTAAACAATTGATATCTATGATTAACATGAAACTTTTCTTTGAATTGTTGACTTTGAAATAAGTATGTATAGAGATATTGAGAGATGTTTTTTAGCAGCTTACGTATGTTCTTTTTTATTTTGGTTATATTTGTGGATCATATTGTGTGCTTTTATAATTTATCTTGTGCTGTCGATATTCCGAAACCTACAATGTTTGACATTTTTAAACGAGGGAATAAAGTAAAACGTATATCTTCTTCTGTTAAAGTTGTAAATGTGTACCATAAATTCGGACAAAAATAAATTTCAAATGTATATCATATTTTCGGACGGAGTATATTATAAGAATTCGGTGTTATATTTTTCAAATTAAAAAGTATTCATTTGTTAATACAATATGATCCTTATATTTATGCAACTGCACGATTTTGTGTATCATTTTTTAACTTCCCCGACCAGAGGGTAGGGAAGTTATTAGTTTCGGACCAAAATTTCGTATTCGAGATTTCACCAGATCTTTACGTTTTGAGGTCCTCTGAACACGTTTTTGAAGTTTTTAGCTTGATGTCCGTGTGTGTGTGTGTGAGTCTGTCGGTTCTCCAACGATTACTCAAAAACGGATTAACCGATTGAGTTCAAATTTGACCAACACAAACTATTTGGTGGCCGCTCGAGTTGATTAGTTTTTGGTGCCAATCGGACCACGGGGCGGAAGGGGGAGAGGGTTAATTGAAAAAAATTTAAGATAACATATTAATTTGATATCACCAATCGAGAGGGCATGTGCTTTTATGTCCGAAACAATACCCATTATGTGCGATGTTCTTTTCTTTTTTTAAATAAGGGCACAAAATTGGCAAAATTGTGTAGTCAACCAATTCAAATTTGCCGCCTTCTATAAGGGATCGGTTGCCATAGAAAATTCAATTGCGAAATTTTGAAATGACAGTTTAGAAGGTTATCCAACATAATTTTTAAAGTGTAGCAAAATTTATAACGGTAGTTTATAGAGACAGAATGATATCTACTGTTGGTATCACTGAAGACATAAAATCGCATGCGTTTGTTTACATTCTTCTGTCATTTTTGAAACATAAGCTCAGAATATTTGTTATCAAGCGGTTTTTTGAGCGGGTTTTGTGTTTCGGTTAGCGCTTTTTTAATAAATAAATGTTTTAAAATAATATAAATTGTGATTTTTCCACAAAAAAGAAATGTATATTCCCGCGACAATTCAATCTACATAACTTGAATTTTTCCATGTTTTTGTTGGGACTAGCTTAGTACTTTTTACTCCACGCTCAAATGACAGTTCTATCGTTCTGTTAAAATTTCGCAATTGAATCGTGAATCGAGTTTATAAGAAGATTGAACAAGTTGAACTGAAAAGGGTGTGTGTGGAATCACCGATCAGTGAATAGACATTTAGTTGTTGAGGTGCTGGTTCCTTATTGAATGTTTTGGTGATTGTGAGATAGCCGCGGTTCTTCATTCCCGATTTTGATTTTTATAGTAAGTTAGTTTTTTTTTTTAAATAACGTATCTTCAATAAAAAAAATTGTATACAAAATTCGTGCTGCGGTACTTGTTTTTTAAAAAACTCGGACTCGTGCATTAATTGTCGACTTCTGAAACTTGTTTTTCATATTCTATTCTAATTCATGATTAACTATCCGGACTGTGTCGGGGAAGTTATTAGGCCGATTTTTAGATTCGGCCACTTTCAAATTTTTTCTTTATATGGTTGGACAAAACGAAATTCTCAATAAAACTGTGTTAGCATTCTCTATACCTATCAGTAACAATTTTTCAGTTATATTGAGTTTCCCTTTTGTTTGAAAATGTCCAGTGTCTAGTCGTTTATGACTAGACTTAGGATTTGGTAACTTTTTTGGGGCGTTGTCAAATCTAATCCCTGAAAAATTTGACAAGAGCGGCACATGAATTTCGGTTTTAAATTAGTTGTTTTATCCGTCAACAAACAACAACATGGCGAAGCGCTCTGTATCGATAGCAACAGAATTTAGAAAAACAGTCGACCAATAATAATAATCTGTCTGACTTATAAGTAAACCTTACGAAGTCAAAACTCCCGATTTTGATAATTTTTGGTATATTATACGCAAGTTTAAGGGAGAAAATGGGGGCCGAAGTTACCCCTGCAAAATCAGTTTTTTAGTAATATCTCTTGAACGGTTCTATATTTTTTGATGACTCAAAAACTGAAAGATGGACATTTGTGGGGGCTACAACATGGTAGAAATCAATTGTCAATGTCTTGTTGTGGGTGGAATTGACAGCCACTTATGTGCCGTTTTTTTCGATTTTTTGCAATTTTACTCCCCATGGTAAAACAAACCAATACGAATTTTTTTTTTAGTAGTAGAAAATCACAAAATAAAAGATCTGCTAGAGGCTTTTCCATTATTTTCAATTGTTACCCCATAAATAATTCTTAAGTGTTGTAACTTTAGGGGTGAATTTTGGCTATGTATATTATTTTTTGAAAGCAAGTCTATGTGGGTTTTGAGGGCATTTGAACAACCTCTCTAATGATATATGAAAGACTACCACAAACTACCCCTTAATAAATTATGCTAATATAAATTTATAAAAAAATATTTTATTACTATTAGTGATTCTATTAATAGTAATTATTTTATTTTATTCATCTTATCTATTTAATTATCTAATTTTTTATTTTAATTACAATTTTTACCAATTGCAACCCCTTCTGAATTATGATATATTATGGCAACAAAATTATGTAAATTGACGAAAGAACGATTTGAGGAGTGTTTTACCAATGTGTTCATTTCAAACACCAACACAAAATCTGTTTGGGCAGAAAACTGAAGGCTTGTATGAAATAGTCCCACTATCCAGATGTGTCGAAATTATATATCAATTTACCAAAGGGGTCTACTAGACTTATTCAACCTCTAGACATTTATGGCTTTCTCCAATGGAAGAAATTTGTTAGACAGTTCTCGAACATTGTATTGTTGTCACGATATAATTGTAATATTCACTTAAGGGATAACATAATTAAACTACAATCATTAGTCCATTATCAGTTTTCTTCCCCTAGACATACAGAATTATTCAAATATGCGTGGTACTTGAGTGAATTTCTAAATGAAAGACCAGATTTTTCTACAGATTTTTCATTCAATGCCTATTATACAAGCCGTACATGTGACGTTTGTGAATGTAAGCTGCGGATGGTGCAAGCAAAATCTTTACATTGAACATTTCTTCCAAATCTATCATTACTGTAACAGCTACCGACCATAAACAAGTTGTTACGTATATGGTAATAAATAAAATGTAGGAAATTTCTAGAATAATTGTAAATAAAATAGTAGAATATTTTTCGATAAATTTATATTATCATAATTCAGAAGGGGTTGTAATTGGTAAAAATAGTAATTAAAATAAAAAATTGGATCATTATATAAATAATACAAACAAAATAAAATAATTATTATGAGTAGAATCACTAATAGTAATAAAATATTTTTTCATAAAGTAATATTAGCATAATTCATTAAGCGGTAGTTTGGGGTACTCATTCATATATCATTTGAAAGGTTCTTCAAATGCCTTCAAAACCCACATAGATTTGATTTCAAAAAATAATATACATAGCCAAAATTCACCACTAAAGTTACAACACTTAAGAATTATTTATGGGGTAACAATTAAAAATAATGAAAAACCCTTGAACAGGTAACTTTTATTTTGTAATTTTCTACTACTATAAAAAATTTCGTATTGATATGTTTTACCATGAGGTGTAAAATTGCAAAAAATTGTAAAAAACGGCACATAAGTGCCTGTCATTCCCACCCCCAACAAGATATTGACAATTGGTTTCTACCGTGTTGTAGCCCCCACAAATGTCCATCTTTCAGCTTTGAATCATCAAAAAATATTGAACCGTTCAAGAGATATTGCCAAAAAACTGATTTTGCAGGAGGAACTTCAGCCCCCATTTTCTCCCTTAAACTTGCGTATGGGCACGAATGACAAAACACGCATCCCTTAGAATATAATGAAGTACTTATATACCAAAACTTATCAAAATCGGGAGTTCCGACTTTGGAAGGGATACTTGTAAGCAACGTCATCGCTAAAACGCAGGTGTTCGATTTTAGCGAAATTTTGAAAGATTCGGTTTCCCACCACTTTTCTCTCATTAGGTTAATAAACAGACAATTTAACCTTGAAAATAAATGGAAAATTAGGCTCAAATTTTTCAATTATCCATAATTCTAAATTAATTTACTAGTTTTATTAAATAATAATTATGGAAATTACTTTTATATTTCATTAATTACAAGTAAATTACAAATTATATGAATATTTAATCAATTACGTCACTGGTAAGTTTTGACAGTTGAAATTTTTATTGTGCAACTGTAGATCCTAACTCTATTTATGACTATAAATCTCCTATAAAGAAATACAGAAACGGCTTAGCCAAATGACATAAGCTGTCATATTTGAGGTCAAGAAGGATAATTCTACGTGTTTATTTCTGCAATTTCAGCTAATTTTACATGAACAAAAACAAATCCAAGTACTTTTCGTTTAATAATTAGTCTATTCTTTATTATTTTTCATTAAAAACTACTCAAAATAATTAATTATATAATGCGATTGGTTTGTCCCAAACGCGGTCAATTTCTTAAGATGTATTAATTTAAAGAATATTAAAGGTTAATTAACAGTGATTACACACGTTAAACATATGAAAACTTTAAGCCAACGAGCTGGTTCAATCCCAGCTCGTTGGCTTAAACAGTCTCCGTCTTATTAATTCCATCATTTCTATTACTTTGGCCAACTACAATTTTGTATATGTCTATTGTAACTCAAATAAATATTTAGTAACTAAAATCAAAATTAAATAATTAATAAGATCGATACAGATTGTTTACACATTTCTTCGAAGACTGTAAAATAGTCAGCAATGTGCTAATAGTATATTGAAAAGTAAGTTTCAGAAGTCTATAATTCCTGCACGAGACCAAGTTTAAAGAACGAGTGCGGTAGCACGAGTTCTTTAATGGTCGAGTGCAGCCATTGATTTCTGAAACGAATTTTTCATACTATGTTTCCTATTTTGCGCCCCTTTGTACTCTTTTTTAATAAAAATTGAACCCTTAAAATTTAAAAGTTGGTATTATAGAAGTTGGTATTAAATAAAACAAATGAAAGTTCTACTTGACGATATTCAACTTTTTATTTGTAAAACGAGTCGATTTTCAATTGTTTAAGTCACCATATTAATTACGACTTTTAATAAAGTAAAAATGTGTGACGAATGATCGTGTATTCCACCAGAATTAGGTGATATTGTTGAAAATGGTATCAATGATTTTCTTTCCGGTAAATAAAAAATTAAAAATGAACATTGTTATCAAAATTTTCAAGAATGGTGTAAAAATAATTTGAAATAAATAAAAGTTGGTTTCACGTTAATCAAGTGGTCTGCATTTCTGTTAATGAATGACATTTGAGATAGTCGACAGTGTCACCAACTTCGAAAAAATTAATTATCCCAGATTTTCCCACACACAAAGTAGTTGGGAAATTTCCATTGCTTCACTACTTTTAGTGTGGAAATGATTTTATTTCCAACGCAAAATAGGAAATAGTTATTTTCGATATAAGTGTGGAAAGTGCGTTTTTGCGAGACGAGGGTGTACGTTGGAGCACGAGCGTTAGCGAGTGCTCCAACAAACCACATGAGTCTCGCAAAAACGTCTTTCCACTCGAATATCGAACACTATTTTTTCTACGATCGAACGGAAACAACAGAAATTTATTGAACAAAATTCAATTATTATTTGTATATTACATTATTAATTCAATATATTCAATAAAACAAAATTCAATAACACAAAAAAAATTGTGAAAAAGAATGGAAATTGAAGAACATGGAACTCCGTCAGAAATAACAGAAACCGCAAATGAAGTGGTGTTAAATTAACTTTCAAAAAAATCAAAACAAAAATATGAGAAGCTTATAAGCGCTTCTTGGAATACAAACTAACAAAAAAATGTAAGTTCCTTTTCGGAGAATACTATAATAATAATTAATTAATTAATATAATGTTATAATAAAAATTAGATTGATTTATTAATCTAATTATTATTGTTTTATGTTAATATAATAATATAAACTGAACTGCGTGCGAAAAGTGATTACTTGCCACCCTAGAGTGGAAATGTACACTTTTCCATGGTATTATATGGAAAAGTAAAAATCACCAATCAGAAGCCGGATCAACTCTATGGGAATTTGACACTTTCCACCTATCAAAAACAGACAGAAAATCGACAGTTTCCGTTCGATCGTTGAAAAAATTTATTTCCTACATTTGTCCTTACAGTGCATATTTTGTTCGAAGTATACCGAGTGAGCCTAGTGGTTGGCCTGTTAAGGGCATGCATCAACAAACGGAACAAACGGAAAGCAGGATTACTTTTTTGTTTTCCAACGGATTTCAATGTTCTAAACAGTATTTAAAAGGGCATTTCAAGAGGGAGGGAAGTCCATATATGGTTTTGTAAAATTCGGATGCAATTTGGAGTTACAGAAGAAAATATAGAAGCATGTTTTTTAGCATTTTTTACAGTTTTTTTTTATATTTTCACTCATAACTTAACAAATATTACTAATTTTCAAATGAGTTTCACACAACATGTGGCCAATTAAAAGCGCTTTCCAAATCTGTTAGAAATTTTCCGATCGCATTGTTAGTTTTTTGGAAAATTGATGAAACGTTTCGACATACTAATTTTGTTTTTTTACGGGCAGTTTTAAACTTAGACGACTGAACCAGAGCTTGTTTAAAAGCTAAAGAATTGCAGATTATTTTGAAAATAGTTTGAGATTGAAATTCGGAAAATTACTGGAAATTTATGGTGGCGAATCTATTATCTCTTATTTTTATCTGTTAAAATTAATTATTTTTGAATAAAGTGTATTGCAATTTATAGATTATTTCATTACCTTTCCAACGGTACCATTGTTGCTGCAAAAAAGTGAAAATCTTCTGGAAAATTAGTGATAAACAAAACTATGTTTATCGTGTGGAAAACTGGTTGAATAGCAAGTCTCCAAACCACAAAAATGAGTTACATCTATTCGCGGAAAGGGGGCTCCAAAGTCTGTCATCTCGTCTTTCTGCAATGTTGCCAAATTTGTTTTTGTTCCTGAGGCCACGCCTTTGGCGTCTTATTATTGCATAGATAATTGGAGAAAAAATAAACAATAAGCTGGTTGTATATAATTAACTTTAAAAATTAACAAAAAAATTAGTCGCCAATTTGCTAAAATCGTTAATTTTTTTGTAAAAAAAAATTACAATTTTCTTTTTTTAACATTCCAATTAAAATAGCGACTATTTTTTTTTGTTAATTGTTAAAGTTAGTTATATACAACCAGTTTATTGTTTTTTCTTTCTCCAATTATCCATGCAATAATAAGATGGCAAAGGTAAGGCCTCAGACAGAAAAAATAATTTGACAACATTGCATAAAGAGACCTGCTGACATCTGTGAGCCGCTGGAAGAAACACATTTTTGTGGCTAATATTATACTCTGGCGAGTTGTTATCGAAATATCACTGTCGGCTTTCCTCATAAAAAACATAGTTTTGTTAATCACTAATTTTCCAGAAGATTTTAACTTTTTTGCAGCAACAATGGTACCGTTGGAAAGGTAATGAAATAATCTATAAATTGCAATACACTTTATACAAAAATAATTAATTTTTAACAGATAAAAATAATAGATAATAGATTCGCCACCATAAATTTCCAGTAATTTTCCGAATTTCAATCTCAAACTATTTTCAAAATAATCTGCAATTCTTTAGCTTTTAAACAAGCTCTGGTTCAGTCGTCTAAGTTTAAAACTGCCCGTAAAAAAACAAAATTAGTATGTCGAAACGTTTCATCAATTTTCCAAAAAACTAACAATGCGATCGGAAAATTTCTAACAGATTTGGAAAGCGCTTTTAATTGGCCACATGTTGTGTGAAATTCATTAGAAAATAAGCAATATTTGCCAAGTTATGAGGGAAAATATAAAAAAAAACTGTAAAAAATGCTAAAAAACATGCTTCTATATTTCCTTCTGTAACTCCAAATTGCATCCGAATTTCAAATAATCATATATATAATTCTATTTCTCTTGAAATGCCCTTTTAAATACCGTTTGGAACATTGAAATCCGTTGGAAAACAAAAAAGTAATACTGCTTTCCGTTTGTTCCGTTTGTTGATGCATGCCCTTAAACGTTTAAAGAGTTCTAATGGTGAAAGTTTCTGAAATTTGGTATGCACCCGTTTTTCGACCTGAACTTCTCCTGGAGAATATTTTCGTTGTCCTATAAATCCCCGGTGTATGGGGTAGTGCACCCTACTTTGTTATTTTAAATGGAATGGTATATTTTTTATTTCATATTTAGATTTTATGATAAAAATGAAATGGACTTTGATAACATGACATATGGTCTAGCGTTAATAGTTTTTCTGGAATTTTGACTTTTTCTGAAAATTTTGATTTTATAGTGTTTGATTGAAAAATTTATATGTTTGAAGATATCATTGATAGATAATCCAAATTTGAAACTCAAATAGTTTAAACTATGTACTTAACGTTAGATTTTACAGAAATAAATTATCTTTCAGCATCTAGTCGAAATGAATTATTCTTTCAGCCAATTTTCAAAACGCAATATCGTTCTTATTTTAAATGGAATGGTATATTTTTCTTTACACGGGTAAACAGAGAAAAAAAATCTGCATCGAACTGTATTTGCATTCTCCATATCAATCGCTGATAGTTTTTCAGTTATTTAAGATTTTCGACTTTCAATAGTTTTCTCCCCAGTCTGAATCTGACTAGTGTCTAGTGGTCTATGACTTTATAATTCGTCAATAAAGAAAAACTTTGAAGGCTTAGCAAAATGACATTAACTGTCACAATTGAGGTTAAAAATGATTATTTTGTATGTTTCTTCAGCGATTTCTGCCAATTTTACATGAAAAGAAATTCCAATTACAGTAGAACGTCGATTATCTGAACGTCAATTATCCGAACCGTCAATTATCCGAACCGAGCGGGAAAGTCAGTTATCCGAACCAGGCAGCGTAGAACAATTATCGTTAGAGTTTAATCACTTCCGAGAAAGGCAATAAAATCGAAGTCGAGACGTTCAGAATCCACGCAATTCATTTAGTTTGCCACTGTATTTCGCATTGAATGAATGTTGTCATAATGGCAACAACAACGAAACGAAAACATAAAGTTTTGTCTTTGGAGGAAAAAGTACAAATTATTAAACGACTCGAAAATGGGAAGACTGGATCTGTTCTAGCAAAAATATTTAATGTGGGAAAAGCTACTATTACGGACATAAAAAATAAAAAAGAAACAATTTTAAGTTTTGTGTCAAAGTGTGATAGTCAAGATGGGAGCAAGAAGAGAAGAGTTATGAAAAAACCTACAAATGAAAAATTAGAAGAAGCGATTTATTTATGGTTTATACAGCGGAGAAGCAAGGGAGACCCTATTTCCGGGCCTTTATTATGTGAAAAAGCGCTGGAATTAAACAGCAAACTTGGAGGTCTTCCCGAATTTAAAGCCAGCAGCGGTTGGTTGAAAAATTTCAAATCCAGGCATGGTATTCGAGAACTAGAAGTTCAAGGCGAGTCTTTATCTGGTGACGTCTCTGCAGCCGAAAGTTTTAAAAAAACATTTTTGGATTTTTTGAAGAGAGAAGGATATTCACTAGATGCTGTATACAATGCCGATGAGACGAGTCTCAATTGGAAATCATTACCACGGAAATCCCTCGCTTCTAAGCGAGAAATATCAGCTCCAGGTTTTAAGGTCAGCAAGGAACGAGTAACCATTATGGTGTGTTCAAATGCCACAGGAACACATTCATTGCCGCTGCTGATGATCGGAAAGTCAAAAAATCCGAGATGCTTTAAAAACATTAAGTCACTTCCTTTGCAGTATAAATCTCAAAAAAATGCTTGGATGAACAGTGAGGTATTTTTGGACTGGTTCACCTATAACTTTATTCCATCCGTAAAAAAGTTTAGAGAAGAACAAACAAAAACAGGAAAAGTAATTCTTCTACAGGATAACGCACCTTCGCACCCAAGCGTTGAAACATTGAATGATGTCGATGAAAATTTTAAAGTCGTCTACTTGCCTCCGAACGTAACCTCCCTGATGCAACCTATGGACCAGGGTATCATAGAA
Organism: Mylabris phalerata; assembly: GCA_020740385.1. NCBI lineage: Eukaryota > Metazoa > Arthropoda > Insecta > Coleoptera > Meloidae > Mylabris > Mylabris phalerata. Next base: position 113,733 of record JAJEOX010000119.1, read on the forward strand.
AAATTAAAGAGAGTTTACAAGAAACAAGTTTTACGTCGTCTACTTCTAGCAGAAGATGAAGAAACTGTCATAATTTTCTCAAAAAAACTGAATCTTAAAGACTGCTGTTATATGATAGCTGATTCATGGACTACGCTAACACAAGACAATCTTAAAAAAGCTTGGAATAAATTGTTGGGGAAAGAAAAACAAAATGAGGAAACTGTAATAAACTCTGCTGAAGACTTAAATGAAATTGAAAACCTCTTTCAAGAAATTCCTGGTTTTTCAGAATGTGATCGAAATGATGCAGAAATGTGGCTACAGGTTGACAACGATCCTGGATTTCATATTTTAAGTGAAGATGAAATTGTTTCAGCTGTACAAGATGAGGATCAAGTTCTACGTGAAGATGAAGATGATGGTTTAGAAGAGAATGAGAATGGACCAACTCATGATGCAGCGTTTGTAGCTCTTGAAACGGCTTTGGCTTGGTATGAACAACAAGATGAAAGCTGTCCGACGCAACTTCTTTTGTTGAAAAGAATAAAAGATTTAGCTGCCAAAAAACGGCAAACAAATTTTGTTCAAAAAAAAATTGTTGATTATTTTTCTCCTACGTAGATGTACATACATACATACAGCCATATGTATTTTTAATTAAGAATGTTTTTGTTTTGTTTTTTGTATGATTAATTTTTCGTTAATATATGTATATATACATACATACCTATATATTTTTGTTAAATTTAATTTTTTTTGATTATCCGAACATTTCGTTATCCGAACACCCCTCGGTCCCAATTAGTTCCGATAATCGACGTTCTACTGTAGTTTTAATTTAATTATTTATCAACTTCTTCTACGATTTTTATTAAAAAAATATAAAAATAATTAGTTATTCAAATGTTAATTGTGACAGCATGTTGTTTCTCCAAGCCTACTATGTTTTAGTATTTTGTTTCAGGGGGTAAATTATTAGAAATGGAAAATCTTGAATAACTGGAAAATTATCAAGAATTGATATAGGGAATGCTTATATGATTCGATGCAGAATTTTTTTCTCTATCCTACCGTGTGAAGAAAAATATACAGTTCCATTTAAAATAAGAAAGATATTGCGTTTTGAAAATTGGCTGAAAGAAAATTTTATTTCGGCTAAATGCTGAAATATAATTCATTTCTGAAAAATCTGTCGTAAAGTACATTGTTTAAACTATTGGAGTTCCTAATTTGGATTATCCATCTATGATATATTCAAACATAAATTTTTCAATCAAAAACAATAAAATCAAAATTTTCAGAAAAAGTCAAAGTTCCAGAAAAACTATTAACGCTAGACCATATGTCATGTTATCAAAGTCCATTTCATTTTTATCATAAAATCTAAATATGGAATAAAAAATATACTTTTCCATTTAAAATAACAAAGTAGGGTGCACTACCCCATACACCGGGGGTTTATAGGACAACGAAAATATTCTCCAGGTGTAGTTCAGGTCGAAAAACGGGTGCATACCTAATTTCAGAAACTTTCACCAATTAGAACTCTTTAAACGTCTAACAGGCTAAAAACTTGGCTCACTCTGTATATACAGAGTGTCCCAGGGGTACGAGAAACCTCCATATCTTCGGTACTATTAGAGAAATTTACTTGGAGATTTGTTTAGGGAGAAGCTACAGACGTTCTGCACTTTCTAAAGTTATTTTCATTATTTAATGCTTAAAGCTATACAAGGTGACGCACCAAATTTATGTTTTTTTAAATAGGAACCCTCCAATATTTTTACATCATTACAAAGGCTTTTTGATTCTTATCAAAATGCTTGTAATTTTAAAGGGCAATCATGAGCCGTTTAAATTTTATGGACGAAAAAAGAGCGAAAAAGCGTCATTATTGAAAAATCGCCACGGCCTTATTTCTGCAGCTAAAAGCGTGATTAAAATATCCAGTCTTTTTCCATATTCTCAATTTTCATTTAAGTGCTTCTTCATCATCCTATTCCAATTATCGTGTACAAGGTGTACCCTGACGCAAAAATAATAATTACTCGTTTTTTTCAAATAGAATGCCCAATATCTTGCACTACTATTCGATAGCATTTTAGATAAGCTTTTCGACGATGTACGGTTTGAAAGGTTTATTTAGAAAAACTGTTAAGTTTTCTTTTAAAACTTAACGGCGAGTGGTAGGCTTGGCCAATTTTGACCGGCGAAAATATGAATTTCTAACTCGCAATTTCTCGCTCGTCCTTAAAGCTACGACAACCACAAATAAATTTTTGAAAAGGGCATTTCTTATAGCCACTCTTGGTTCTTTCCGTTTTTCAAAATGTTAACGGAAATTTGAATTACAGACGAAAATCTAACAACATGTTTTTTTCGTATTTTTGTACAATTTCTCGTATTTTCTCTTATAACTTGGCCAATTTTGATTATTTTGCAAAAATTCTTGTACAGTTAGATGGCAAATAAAAAGTTCTTTCCAAATATTCAAGAAATTTTCCGTTTCCATTGTTAGTTTCCCGGAAAATTAAGAAAATTTCTGTACGCTACAACACGTTTTTTTCTACAGTTTTTATCTGACAGCATTGATCAACCCCTTATTCGAAAGCTGATACAAAGGCGGAGTGCAAGATAAAGCCCTTTTTTTGAAATTTTGAAAATTGCCTGAGTTATTGCGGAAAAACCAACTGGTTTTTCTGGCATTGTTTTCACTTATTAGAATTAATTATTTTGATTTGAAATACATACGGTTAGGTAGATAATTTTGTCCTGTTTCCGAATGGCCTATTATTTTTGCAAAAAGTGTTGATTTCTCGAAGAAAATTGAGTGGAAATCCAACATCGTTATTTTACAAAGATTGCCCGCGTCAGACGTAAACAGTGCGGGTTTGCCTAATCGAAAGTTTGTGGAATCATCGATACTCAATCCAAAGCGAAACACATAATTCGATTTGACAAACGCGCACTGTCTGCCAGTATGGCGGGTTATCTTACTTGATAATACACAAACAAAGAGACTGGATTTTCATTCCATTTTCTTCTAGAAATCAACACTTTTTGCAAAAATAATAGGCCATTCGGAAACAGGACAAAATTATCTACCTAACCGTATGTATTTCAAATCAAAATAATTAATTCTAATAAGTGAAAACAATGCCAGAAAAACCAGTTGGTTTTTCCGCAATAACTCAGGCAATTTTCAAAATTTCAAAAAAAGGGCTCTATCTTGCACTCCACCTTTGTATCAGCTTTCGAATAAGGGGTTGATCAATGCTGTCAGATAAAAACTGTAGAAAAAAACGTGTTGTAGCGTACAGAAATTTTCTTAATTTTCCGGGAAACTAACAATGGAAACGGAAAATTTCTTGAATATTTGGAAAGAACTTTTTATTTGCCATCTAACTGTACAAGAATTTTTGCAAAATAATCAAAATTGGCCAAGTTATAAGAGAAAATACGAGAAATTGTACAAAAATACGAGAAATTGTACAAAAATACGAAAAAAACATGTTACGGTAAGAACCAAGAGTGGCTATAAGAAATGCCCTTTTCAAAAATTTATTTGTGGTTGTCGTAGCTTTAAGGATGAGCGAGAAATTGCGAGTTAGAAATTCATATTTTCGCCGGTCAAAATTGGCCAAGCCTACCACTCGCCCTTAAACTTTTGCGCCAACTATACACGTGTCTTTAAATCTTAATACTAAATCATATGCAACTCATCATACAACATCTGAGAATGTTTACTTGTAAGTATTAAAGTAAGAAAATAAGGTACACCACCCTACATATCGTGGGTTAATAGAACGACGAAAATATTCTCAGCTGCTAATTTAGATAGTTCTATCTATTAGAATTTCTTATCTCTGTAAAGGCCCACCATTGCAACACAGCCTGTATGTGCTGTGATCTACTTGTCGCTTCAAGCGCCCCTACGGACAAAATTTGTACTTCTTTTCGACAGGTTCAATTAAATTCAGTCGATCAAAGAAAACAATGGAATGTGCTGGATTTTTAGTATTACTAACCAAATTGAGTGAATTATAAATTTTAATTACCATCAGTTTTAGTGATTTTATTGTTTTCTTGTTTTAGGTAGAATAAGTTGATAAAATCCCCGAGGTCAGCTAAGATTTTGGTACTAGGACGCTTAATTGTGTATTTGATGAAGCAATGATCAAATTACAAATTGTTTAATTGTAAGTTCTACAAATTTCCAGTATTTATTATTCAAATATTATATAATTACAGTCGAAATTATAAAACAGGTAATTATGTGTGATTCGTTGGAGAAGAAAATTTATAAACAAACAGCTCAATTAAAATTAACGAAACCAAAATTATCAAAACCACTTTATTCTGATGATGAAATTGACAATAAAGATTGTAATACTTCTGTTGAGGTTAAGAAATCTCCGATAACAACCCCTAATTTGGACGTAAACGGAAAAATGCAACACCAAGGTACAGGTTAATTTTGTACAAATTTTAAATAATTCCAGTTCATTTTAGTGCTAGATAATGATTGGGATCAGAATAATACAACTGCAAATTGTTCGTCATTAACGATTGAAATATTGGATAATCGAATGATGAAATCGCCTTAAAACTCCACATAAATATACAGAAATTAAAGTAAAGAAGTCTAAAATCAGCTACCATGAGGAGCATGAGATGCAGGGCTTATTGAACGCAGTTGAAAGTAACAATATCAAACGTCTATTGATGGATGATAAAAAAATTAGAAACAAATTCATTTTAATGGATCAAAAATATCAATTTCTAATAATGAAACTATTCATATGGCAACGAATTTGGTATATTTTCAAATTTTCTGAACGTATCGACTTATCTCTATAAAAACATGAAATTAGAGATTTGTATTGTAAATAACAAGAGGAATGTTGTACGTACTATCTGTACGGAGAGGATTATATTCAGTTATTTATCGGATGTATTAATTTTTCTAGCAATGAGAATGAAATACAGTCAGTATCGACCTACATAAAAGAATACTTCTAGGAAAACAGTTATTACAATTTATAATTTCGTTCGACTTAAAAGGGCGACTGAAACGTTTCTAATATACAGGCGGCCGAAATTTTAGGGACTTGATTTTCTTGATTTTATTGATAACGAGCCAACAAGTAAATTAAAACTTCCTTAAATTCTGTTATATTGATGTTGCCGCATACATTATCTGACCACTGGGAAATGTATGTTAAATTTATTAACTTCAAGTCAAAAAATCAAATATTAATTGATAATTGACAATAAAAATGTTATAATTATGTATTTGCAATTTACGTACAACATTGTGAGTAATTCCCATTTGTTAGTCTGCAGTTGTCAATAGTCATTCATTATACAGAATTCTTGTTGATTTGGCAACAGGGATGTTGACAATTTTTTAATTAGTATTGGGGAAACGTTGAACTAATTTTAATTTTTAACTGATAATCACATAAATGTTGGAAAAATTGTAGCGTGGTTGTGAGTTGTGTTGATATTTTTAAAATAATCAATTAGAAACGAAAGCAAGTTCTAGTATGCTATATTGCCACATGATTTACAAGCTATAAATTGATAGAAAGTTATAATTTTTTTAAATACAAACTAGACAGTAATTTTCTATTTATAAATAAACAATAAATATCTAAATTATATTCAATGAATTTAGTAATAATTGTAATTTTTGGGTTAAAGTTCTATCTTTCACTGAATTATTTTGTTAATATCTAGGAATTATCTAGTTTCAAAGAATTCTTGTCGATACGGCAACATAGAGATCGATAAACCTTTTTACTGGTGGGGATAGCGTCCATATACGTTAACACAATGCAGTTCCATGAACGTTTTTATTGTTTTTGTATTGTTTTTGTGTGATATTCATGTGTTTACTCGTTGTTTTGTTTGTCGATTTCTCTTTACCTTCTACCTTTAATTTGGGTAAGAATAGGGCTCTTGAACTCTGAATAAATAAAGTTATGTGGATGTAATAAGAAAAGGTGGAAAGAACAGTTAGATCTTTAGGCCTCTTCCAATTTGGTCATCGTTATTGTTGTTCATTGGGGGAGGTGAGAGTGCACAAAAATCTTGCTGTCTTGAGCGGAACATAAAGGTAAGTGTGATTTTATTAGATCTATTTTCATTACATTTTAAATCGCAAGATGCAACTAATTTTAGAAGATAATTTTATTGTATTTTTTGCGTTATCTTCTCCAACAGCAGAAAATTCGCCGATTTCTAATGAATATTTTTGTGCATTTATAAATATGAGATTGTGGAATGTTATCTTAGAAAGCAGAGTGATATGCATAAGACAATTGATCTAAAAACACATGTCTATATAAAAGAATTTTCTAAATTACTTTTTTCATTAAGACGATATTGAATTTCACAGTGTTGAAAATTGTTATAAAGTTCCTGTGTTGAAAAGTGGAGAGGGTTTCCTTAATTTTCTTTGAACTCAATAAATAAATGAACAATAAGAGAATTTTCTCAATTTGACAGTAAAGGAACAACAATCCTCGCATACTGTATATTGTTCCTTCTCTTACAAGGAGAGTGCCAAACGTTCGGGTCACCGATTTTTCCGAAATTTTGTAGGTAGGTAGAGGAACCCTTTCCTTTTTTTAATTTCTCTTAATGTTCCTAGAAAATAGATTTCGTTTTTATTGTTAATTCATAACTTGTGCAAATTACCGTTGTAATCTCCAAAAACAGGTAGCAAAACTGTATCGGTAAATTTTTTGTATGTTTTTATGGTGGATATCATCTATCGGTATGCAGTGTCGATTAACAATAAAAACGAAATCTATTTTCTAGGAACACCTATTTTATTTTATTAAAATGAACCAAGAGACAAATTCAAAAAATTAAAATAAAGGGTACACACATGTTGGAGAATCGAACATCGTACTTTTGGATCAAAAAACCCCGACACTTCTCACTACGCCATAATAGTTGCTTATTTTGAATATTTCCGTACTGTATATGGGCTGATGTGAAAATTTTAAATGCGATTTTCTGTGTTCTAGAAAAGTGCACCTTCATAGTAATTACCACTTGTGATCCTCTATCTACCTACAAAATTTTGGAAAAATCGGTGACTCGAACGTCAGGTACTCTCCTTGTTAGCAAATATTGCACCGACAGAATAGCATAATGCGGATTTGGCCGTTTCACTCAGTTCATTAGAAGGTTTACGATTTTGAAAATTATCACAAACTAGCGACTCGCCCCGGCTTCACACAGGTGAAATTAACTTATGCAAAGAATAAAAATTATAATTAGTATAAAATATTATATCTATCTTATCGTATGTCTCTATCGCCAGTGGCTTAAACTGTTCTTTATATGTCAGCTATTCAGGCAGTTCATAGAGATATTTTAGAATTTAAATGAATTGCTGTGACGAAACAATTTCAGTACTATTATAAATGAACTAAAATAATATAAATTGAAGTTCATTGTTGTGAAATTCCTGAGTAATCCCACATACTTCCAGAGATTGCCCTTGCGAAGAGATTGTCATTGCGAAAGCAAAACGATCCGGAAACTGAACACACTTAAATTGAAATGGCAAGTCTGTTGGAAGTAGTGGTCTTCTTGGAATAAGCACATCGTCGCCTTTGAATTTTTAAATGATTATTGTCGCTTCAATACCGTCGTTCATTAGTTTCTTTACAGCGAGTCTTGTCGTGTTGCACAGTTTTGGTTGGTTTAGGTTTCGTAACATGATTATTACCGAGCCTAAAAACAATGTATTCGAATAAACTTTCCGGTGTGTTTGGTTGCCGTACCCTTACAAAATCAAGGAATCCAACAATTTAAATATATAAAAACAAAATAATAGTTCAAAATTTAAGCATCATAGTGGTATGCAATTCGACATCAACAAACACTAATAAAGAATCAATCAAAATTTAATTAAGTTGAAATTCAAAATATTTTACTTATTTACTACAAATGCAACGCACAAGATAATTTAATCATTAGCGGCATCCGCTCCAAATAGGCGACGGTACAACCAACTCCAGCACTAGAGCGACCAAAGTAATTGACAAATAATTCGATCCATCATACCATATCATCGCATCGATTCACCCAATTATATATCATACCAACCCACAAGTAAACGATTCATAATCTATCCTAAGCTTAACACGAACCATAACATCCATTATTGCAGTCATAGTCGAAATTCACCTCACGCCTCTCCATATTAATCTCCATTAAGTTTGAGCAACCAAGATTACACTTATTATCAACAATAAATGCAACAATCAATTGCCAATCAATCCTTCTTAATTTTATTTATTTTTGAAAGACCGGTTTCGAGCCAAGTGGCTCATCATCAGTTGCTCCTGGTGATTAACAAGATCAATTAATCAATAAACAAAAGAAAACAACCACAAACTTACGTCAATAAGCTCAAATGAAAAATTACAATAACGAAACATCAAAAATATCAAAACGATTGATCAACGACAATATCAACACAGTTAATTCTATAAAAAGATTTCGGGAAACAATAATCGATTACAATAATAAAACTGATCTAACAATATTAAATTAGCGGCACGTGCCAAGTCACATCAATTAAACAAGAATTTTTACTTTTGACAGAAAATAAAATATGCACATGCTCATAACATCGAAACAATAAACCATACTCAAGGAATACATTCAAAATACATAATGATCATTGAACATAATTCAATTAACATACAACAAAATAAAAATGTAATTAAATAGGGGGTTGTATAACCGTAAACAGAGGATCGAAAGATAGTTCAGTTTGGTCATTTATCAAATTACTATTGTGTTTTTTATATTTGAAAATTTCAAAAGATTCAAGCAAAGTTAAACGATGTCCTTTATCACAATAATGAAGTTATTCAACATTATTATCGAGTTTACTGGAATGATTATTATATTGCACGTGTTGGTAAAATTTTGAGCGCTCACATGTGCGGTGTTCGTTAATTCGAATTTTTAGTTTTCTTCCTGATTTTCCAATATAGGTAGCATCACAATCATCGCAAGTAATTTTATAAACTCCGTTTTTTTCGAAATCAGTGTTTTATCAATGCTTTTGAATCACAGTCATTAAATAGTATTTTTTGATTTAAAAGCGGGTTTGATTTTATATTTTTTGAAAAATTTATTAATTTTATTTGAGTATTTATTAAAATATAATAATCGATAATTGATACCGTCCATTGGAGTTTTAAGGTAATTTTTCAAATCAATTTATCAACGAAACCTTCGAGTAACTATTCAGCTTTGCCAAATTATAGATATTATTTAATTCGATATTAGATAGATATTATTTAATTCGATATAGAAATTAGTATTCGACATAGGTATCTTTAGCAATCTTCTGATGTAATATTGAAAAGCTGCTCTCTTGTGAGTATTACAATGTTCAGAATTGAATAGTATAAGAGAACTGCAAGTTGTAGGTTTACGATAAATTTTGAAATCAAACTTATTATCAATTATTGAAACAGAAAGATCAAGAAAATTTAAGGTATTATGACTATTAATTTCATAGGTGAATTTTAATTTTTGGTGAATGCCACTAATATATTCAAGCAGAATTTCAATTATATCACCACGACTATTATCAACAATAAGGAAGATATCATCCATATATCTGGTCCAAAATTTAATATCATTATATAATGGGTTTTCATTACAAAGAATATAATTTTGTTCGATATAATCAAGAAAAATATCAGCAATGAATCCTGAAGCAGGCATACCCATAGGTAGACCCTATTGTTAGATCAGTTTTATTATTGTAATCGAATTAACCGTGTTGATATTGTCGTTGACCAATCGTTTTGATGTTTCGTTATTGTAATATTTCATTTGAGCTTATTGACGTAAGTTTGTGGTTGTTTTCTTTTGTTCATTAATTAATTGATCTTGTTAATCACCACCATTTGTAGGAGCAACTGATGATGAACCGCTAGGCTCGAAACCGGTCTTGCAAAAATAAATAAAATTAATAAGGATTGATTGGCAATTGATTGTTGCATTAATTGTAAATTATATCACTTCCTAATTGTCTGAACTTACTTAGATTACATTTACTACTTGTAACTTTATAAAACCATGGAGCGTATACAACCAGTAATACACAACGAGAAATCTCGCTCATTCCAACCTGGCTTTATCAAATCGTACCATACTATCGTAACCATAATCATTTCTATGGAAATGCTAGCCATAAATGATGAACCAAATCAATACTAAACATATATCCATATACAGATATTTATCGATATACAAGCATCATACACCACATGCATTATCAGTTAGTCTCCATACAACCATTCGCGTGTACTTCCATGACAACCATGAGAAAACACATTCAATTCTTTAACCATTTCAACCAATTAAAGTCAATCATGGGAAGAAAACTCCATCCATGCACCAATAGTTTCCCGTTTGCATTATTCGATTTTTCTATTTGATTTTTCTGTTCGTTTTTATATCCGAGTTCATCTCTGATGCGAGATATTTTCGTCTTTAAATTGTCCGAGTTAATTGTACATGCGGCGTCCTAAAATCATCACCTGATATCTGTCAGATATAATTGTCATCCACACGGGGTGGTGATAACAACTGCGAACAACCCCAACACCATACTTCGAATTTGCGGACAGCTACAAATTCTCAGAACAGCATACTGCGCATGACACTCTGTGGTAAATCGAACAGAATCTCGGATGCAAATAGAAACCGTCCAATTCCGAAAAAATCGGAAGAAAACTAGTATAGAATTTCGAATGCGGCGACTCGGAACAAAAATCGAATAATGTAAACACACAAATTTGTCGTTATTTCGTCTCGAATTAAAAAATCGAATGCAATCTCGGATAATGTAAACGGACTTTTAAAGCCAGGGTTAACATAAAGTGGGTCCATTGATTTTTCGATTTTTCGGTAAATTTTATTGATTGTTTTATGAGGAAAATCATTCTTTTTGGCTAAGCCCATATTTATTTCTTTTTCTTCTTCGAAATTCTTATTTAAAGTTATAGTGAGTAATCTTCTAAAGTAGAATAGCAGAAGGCGGAAAATTTGTGTTGATGGTAATGATACGATTGATATGGGATTATACAGCTACTATAGGTAAAAATTTAAACTGTTGTTGATCATTTAAAATTGAATTTGTAAATAAATAGATGAATAAATAAATGAGTATAGAGCGACAAAATCTTCGGCCTTTATATAAATTGATTGATCGCAAATTAAACTGACAAATTTGGCTAAATGATACTTAAAATTTCTCTTAAATTGTATTTCTGGAACAAATAATATGCATTCAATATTTTAAGTAAACGACTTCAATAAAATATAGTATTATTATAATTATTAATTAAATCGTGTTTGAAATATTAAAAAAATTAGTACTACCTTGGATCAATTTGTTTATCCTCCATATTAAACTTACTAAAGATTACTCTTGAATAGTCTCATAATTCTTGGAAGAACAAGGGTCAAGACTCTTTCCTTTAAAAAGTGTGTTGTGTCTAACTGTTACAATAAAATTTTCAAAGATCATCCCCGACCAGGTATTTCTTGATTTATTATTTTAACCCTGTTTACTGGTGGAAAAACTTGCATTGTGACAATAACCGGCTTAAATTTACAGTTTAGGCCATAAAATTACCAAAATTTTGGTGCTACTATACATCATATTACTTTGAAGGAATGATAGATAGACGTTATCATTTTACACTGGTACAAAACCATAAAAGTTGGGCATCCGAGACTTTTGTACAATGAATTGAATACATCTTTGAGGAAAATTCGCTAGTATCAGTAAATCTCTACATCTTATTAAATGATAAAACCAATTTGAACTTTGCAAGCCAATATTCACCGATCTAGATATCGGAAAAATTCAATAGCTTCTTAAAAATTTAGGTTTGTCACTGTTAATATTTCTTTGATGCTGAACAGTCGATATCTAAAAGTGAATTAAATTTAAAATTAATTATTAGAACTTAAAATTCATAATTAGGTTTACTAACATTCGGTTTTATTAAAAAAAAAACAATAGTATACTATTGATTTTGAATATTAAAATTATTTATAAATCGCAAATTATTGTCCTTTCACAAATACTAATGGCTGTAATTTTAAACTAATTAACGTAAGATTATTATATTAATTTTATGTTGATTTTAATTACATGTATATTTTACAATTGTTTGCATTAAAAACTATTGTGGGGAAGTCTTAGCACCACCCAATTTGACGCTATCTCTCTCTGTACTATGAAAGTCTTATTGGAAGATGAGATAGCTTGATATATTGTCTATGGGTCTTGTTCATTTATTTTGCCCGTATTTGATTTGAATATTAGGATTAGTTAAAAATTGAAAATTTAGAACGAATATTGTTTAGAATTAAAAAGGAAAGTTACAAAACAGCTCAATAAAGGACCATGTTTAGTATCCGAGTTTGTTGAAAATTGATTATTTAGGATCGAGAATGAACTTAAGAATTTATTCAAAGAACTACTTAACCTGTTATAATTCGTATTCTTTCACAAATTTCTGACAAAAAAGGACGTACACTTGATCTCCCATTAAATTAATTATAGAAATTAACAAAAAGTATCCAGATTTTAACAACTTCAATTACAGAACTTCTTCCCATTAGATTTAATGTGGTCCATTTTGTGTAAAAACAAAAACGTGCTATACTCGATTCACTCACAGATCATTAGATTCTAATTGAAAAAACATTTTATTGGTTGTCTATATTGGTTTTCTAGAAAGACGCCCAATTTTAAAACAATCAATAATTTAGAAGTACGTGTCATATACATATTGAATAAATATATTAAGTTACCTATGATCTTGTTAACTAAGATCAATATATATGGCGACTATATGGTGGTTAAGGAAAGTAGATAAACAAGGATGAGAAAAAGAGAATTATTGAGAATACTCATTTCATTAATTACTGTCCCTTTGTGTTCATTGTATTACTATTATTAATTAATAAAATACAATTATTATAAACGTTCACAAGCTTAGAATATTACGATACGTCATAGAAATAGTTATTTTCATTACAAGGGCGCAAATACATGTTCCACCCGAATAATGAACACTATTTTTTTCTACGGATGGAAAACACTTTCCGCCCTAGGGCGGAAAATTAATTGACCAATCAGGAATCAGGATTTACTTAAAAAAAAAGTAATACACCTACTGGAAATCAGAATTTACGGTCGTTGCCTAGCAACGAAATACCAAGACCGAAATTTGACACTTTCTGGGCCGTTTGCAACGTTTTAGCTCAAAACTAGAGATCAGTTAATCTTCAAATAAAAATAATTTTCAGATAATTTTTGAGATGTTTGCACCATAGCAAAAAGTCATAGGATTAATAAATCTGCGCTTACTTCATTTAATTTAGAATCAAATGTTTTATTTCGAGACATTTTAATTGCCAAAATAGGTGTCAGTACCAACTTGTATTATAAAATTGATAATAGTTTGTTAGAATTAGATTCTGATGCTTTCGATGATGATTTGGAAGTTGTAGATCGGATTGAAAAGAACTTTTCTAGTAAGATCTAAGAACAAAATGGTCATTTTGAAATCATGCGCCAACTAAGCTTTTTCGAAAGATTTCGTCAGAGAAACATAGTTACCTATAGAATTGTTGCAGCAATTTTTCCCATACATATGTAGATATTTCAACAAATGAAATTATCAGAACGAGCCATTGATTTGGCGATGAAATATTTTTGTAATTTGGCCTTAAAATATTGCTTTCTTTTTTTCCAATGATTTATTGTTTGAACTGATAATCTGAAGAAGTTTTTTTTAACTACAGTGAAATTTGTATTTCTTTATCCTTTTAATTTACATTTTTAGTTTGGGTTTTTAATTTCTTCGGCTATTTTGTAAAATTATTATTATTTAACTGATAGTTTATTGACATTTCAAGCTCGGATTACTCGATAATCTATAGATCAGGTGGAGATTTAAATAGACCTAGCTTTGTGACGTTTAAGTGGAGATTAAGTTGTGGTGGAACAAAATTTTGTCATTAAGCCAAGATTAAATCTTAAGCTGTAACGGTGCAATCGGCCCTTTGTGTTCAAACAGAAGCAGAAAGTTGACACTTACCGCTCGATTGTAGAACAAGAATATTTCTGTATTAGTTATGTGATAATTTAAATGTACTGCCAAGTAAGTATATGTGAAGTTACTAGATTCTTACCAGATTGAATCAGGGATTATTAATTCGTCAAAAGGTAGTGTTAGACTTTCAGTAATCTTCAAAATCACACCTCAGAGATTATTTGAATTATCTTCGAAAATAACTAATTGTCCATTGAATACAGGACAAATTTTCTTTGAAATCAACTTTTACTAATTTGTAAAAATGTCAGAGTGATTACTTGAAATATGGTCGAAAATAACGAATGTTCCATTGTCATAACATTCAATATGAGTGCAATTTTTATTAAAATCTTTGGGTACGTACATGCCGAGGATGATCGATGTCGATGAGAGATGATCAAGGTCTAATGTTCTATGCGCGATGACCATTGCGATGATGGCTGGCACAATTTTAAATGGGACCGACGATGACATGTGCGATAATTACATTGATAAATACTTCGATATTAGAATCTGCTAGTTTATTGGCTTATTCAAATAACGTGGCACATTTTTTTTAGTGCAGTCTGTACAATGCAATCGTCATTCCGAACCAATTTACATTTACTATTATTATACATAGTTTACTATTTCAAATAGAATTTCGTGTATATTTGAATTGAATTAGTCGAATTATTTTTCATGAAAATTCAATAAAATCATCTCGTAATATTCTTATAATTACATTATTTCAGTTATGAAGACCTATATAAAATTTGTCAACAAATTTTTTGAATATGTTCTGTTTATTTAAAATTTTTAAATATTTCACGAATCATCTTGTGAGTTTATCAGTATACTAGGTAAAGCTAATATACTAAATCACTGAACGCACCATAACGCTATAATTTTCAATCCATGTTGTCATCGCGCTAAATATCTATCGTCACAATGGCCATCGCGCATGGAACGATCATCTCTCATCGACATCGACCATCCTCGGCATGTATGTACCCTTAAGGACAACCGTCAGAAAAGCTAGTTTTAAAGGTAATTTTCAAAGTAAAAATTTCGTGCATTTTTCAATGGATTTTGATGCTTTAATTGGCATTTGAAAGGGCATTTCGTCGTTGTTGTCGTGAATAATCAGATTTTTGGAAATTCGAACGTGGTCCGGAGTTATAAAAGAAAAACCGGAAGCATGTTTTTTTATATTTTCGTTCATAACTCTGTTAATATTGTTTATTTTTGAATGAATTTCACACAGCATGTATAAAATTAAAAGCGCTTTCCAATTATGATATTTTCCGATCGCATTATTAGTTTTTCGGGAAATTTATGGAAAACGAATTGTTGTTGTTGTTATGAGTGGCTTACTTCATCTAGTACCGGATAGAAGGACTCATCATAATTACAGATTGCTTTATCATATATCCGGGGCGAGCACCTTACGTGTTTGCAATGTTGTCAAACCTCTTTTTTTATGATTGAAACCATGCCTTTGGTAATTTTGTAAATATTATACGTATTTATAACATTTCAAATATTTGTAAGCTTTTTTCGCTTGTTGTTCTGTTAATTGAAAGAAAAATTACGAAAATATATGTAGATGTCCCTACGTGTTTAGAATGTCTTTAAAAAAAGATAAAAATTAAAAACTCAAACAAGTAAGACGAATATATGACCGTAACTGCGTTAAAAACCAGAAAAAATACTGATAATTGACAAAAGAAATAAAAACCAAAGGTGTGGTTTTAAATCATATAAAAGAGGTTTGACAACATTGCAAATAAGTAAGGTGATCGTCTCAGATATATGATAAAGCAATCTGTAATTATGATGAGGCCCTCTATCGGGTAGTAGATGAAGTACACCACTCGTAACAACAACAACAATTCGTTTTTCATAAATTTGCCGAAAAACTAACAATGCGATCGGGACCTATCATAATTGGGAAGCGCTTTTAATTTTATACATGCTGTGTGAAATTCATTCAAAAATAAGCAATATTAACAGAGTTATGAACGAAAATATAAAAAAACATGCTTCCGGTTTTTCTTTTATAACTCCGGACCACGTTCGAATTTCCAAAAACCTGATAATTCACGACAACAACGACGAAATGGCCTTTCAAATGCCGTTTAGAGCATCGAAATCCATTGAAAAATGCACGAAATTTTTACTTTGAAAATTACCTTTAAAACTAGCTTTTCTGACGGTTGTCCTTAATAATAATTGTTATTTTTACAAATTTGATTTTGAATTTTGAATAAATTTCAATAAGAATCATTTATAATAGCCTAAAACGAAGAAAAGATTAGAAATTTGAGAAAATAAGTGAATTTTATTCGTATTTCATACCTTGAAGTTTGTAAACAATACAAGAATTGTTCGAATTGGCTGATTGTTTGTTTATTGTTACAGTTATTTCGACAAACGATGATATTCCACATTTTATTTCTTTATTGATTATTAATAAACAATTATAACAGCACCAAAATTTCTAATGAAAACGTGAAAAATTCAATGAGATAGAAGCTCCTAGAGCAACAATCCCCTATACTCTGTGTATAGTGGAAATGTGCCGATTTCGAAAGAATTTCGACTGCATTTTCACTCTGTCTAATTTAATGATTATCGCAGTCTGTGCTTTGTGTGGAGCGATCCACACAAAGGACAGACTGCGATAATCATTAGTTAGACAGAGTGAGAATGCTGTCGATATCCAACGCATGAGAGCTTCAAAATTTCGAGAGGATTGTCACTCTACCCCCTTCTACCTCATTGGAAAAATTCAATGAGGTATATAGAGTGCGCATCCCCTATACTTGTATAAGACCTATTTGGTCATCATATGGGGAAATTTTGACAGTTAGTCCTCACTCTCTCTAACTTATGAGTGTGTCGTTCAATAGGGACCTCCTTTTCTCAAGCCTTGATCGATCATGGCTTGAGAAAAGAAGGCGATATGTTGGTGTCGTTTCTGTTGAAACGACGTCAACATATCGACATATCCAAGATGTCTGCCACCATACGTGGACACGTTTTTTGACCGGATGCGCACTCTAGAAAACTCATTGGAAAAATTGGGAACATAAACTCACATTTTAAACATATTGACCAAGCACTGTTGCCACATATTTCCTTCGAGTTGCTGTCTCATTTGTAATAAATCGACTTTATTGACATCAAAGAAAACGGCCGTGAATTCTTTTGAATGAAATAAATGTAAGAAGAGAAGATTTACCTCACAATAAGTGAGATCAATAATGTTATGTGCCCGTGTGGTTCCTACCTGCACAGGTAGCGGATACAATTGCTGTCTATGCTGCCACCAGACTGTGAATTCGTTTTGAGCACAGTCACTCTTTAAGTTCTTAATTGGTTAAGGTGGAAAATGACAAAATAATTTCAACTTTAAATCAATAATTAATTATTTAAGTATCCAAATAAATGCAAAATTTACAAAAAATTAAAAAACGCTCAAGCAATTCTGTCTACTTTAAACTAAATTAACAAAAATCGGAAAATAGGTTTATCTCTCAAATTAAGCATTAGATTCAGCAGGGTAAGATATAGAAAATTATAATAATAAAAAAAAAACTTATCTTTTACAGCTACTGGATATTCCTAGCCACTTCTTAATAATTTTCGTTGTAGTCAGGTATAATGCCACAATATTCCCGTATAACAATTGACTTTGTTCCAATTTCTTTCAAATTAATAATACAACACTGAAGACCTTCTTAAAGGCTTTTTCAATATTCGAATTTAAACAACACAAACTATACTTTACAATTCCCGATTAAAAGCAGCGTCTAAGCGCTTTGACTGTTACAACGAGAAATTTCAAACGAACATCGGTCACAGATTCCCTGACTCTGCCTTTTTGACATTTCCAATTAAGTCTTTTATATGCTGCACCTCCGTTCTCCCCCCCTTCCATCTCATGATTTTACAAAATTTAGTTATCTTTAATTTTCCCACGATTTAACTTGCGTGATTTCGTCACTTATGCTCAAATTTATCCATATTCTCATGATTCTATTTAGTCTAGATCTATATTATCTAGATTTTTATTTAGTCTGAATATCGTTATTCAAAACCCTTAAAAATGACTAACGTGAGAACCGAAGATGATGGAACTTACAGTGGCGTAGCTGATTATATTAATTAGTATTAAATCTACAGGGTGGTTTATTACATTACCCCTCCTTTTAAAAAGAATGAGTGTTACTCTACTAATATTCATTCCTTTTCCTAAAACTACTATGAAGAAAGTAAAGTAAACCTCAATTTAAAGACAACATAAAATTCATATTTACTTATATTTTTAAACCATGAATCCATCTCAAATATGGGATAATATTTAATAAAATTAATAAAATAAAAGACTCAAAATCAAATCCCATATATTAATTATAATAATATTAAGATTATTCGTATTTCGGGTTTAAATACCCGGCATCAGATCCTATATATGTAAAATTGTTAATTTGGTTTTTAACATTTTTTAAATTTCTTTAACAATTTTTGTTATTTTTGGTATTTTATTTCATATTTACTTGACTTTCCCTAACAAGCTTACTTAATATCTACAACACTATTACTCACTAACACGCACTGCACAACGGGGAAAGCTCTCAGTCCAATGTGGCACTGTCGGGTAATTTACCGTTGATCCAGCTTGGGGCTGGTTCTCGACTACTACTTGTAGATTTTAAGTATTTTCAAGTGTTTCCATTGGGGTTATAGGATTATTACGATAATTGTGATGGATAATCCACATTGTTAAAGTATTCCATAAACCTGCAAAAACTTTAAAACCACAACTAAACAATTTATACAGCTGCCAACCATTTAAAACTACTGTTGCAACGTATTTTATTATTCTAAAGATGGTATATACACCAATAATTCCACTCGTAACCATTCCAATATCAATGAACCATCCCCATACTTGTTTCATAGTAGACTTGGCCAGTGTTTCAAGCAGTTCAGTATAAAAAAATTTTCAAAGTTTCAAGACCCTCTTCATCAGTAATAGCACCAGATATTTTCCGGGCTATATGATTGACTGCTTGTCGTTCATAACCAAAAATTATACTTTGATGACTCTTTTCAATTTCTTCTTGAGTATACAAGCCCCCAGAACCAAGGGCTGCAATCGTTGAAAAATTCAGTTTACTCTCGCTATCAACTTCTAAAACTTCAGGTTGTTTACTAACCACTGGGTTAGGAGCCAAACCAATCCATTCTCCATCAACTTCATATAAGGGAGGATTCAAGGGATTACAATCGATTTCTTCACCATAGTTTTGAATAGTATGGGTAATAGGAAACATAAATTTTGAGGTGTTTTGATAAGTGATAGGAAACTCGTGATAACAGTGGGTGGAACGACGGAGATAAACGACTTGAGGAGAACATTTGATAAGGTACAATACTTCTCCCAATACACGACCAATATAGCCCTTTTCTTGTTCAATTAACCATCCCACTGAGCTTGGTAACAACGGTGCCGACATTAATCAAGTTTTAAAAATTTCTCGTCGCAATTCACATTTTCTTTGTACCGTGTTGATGTATAATTCACTTAGGTCTCTTTTATACCCTTGCTCGATATACAAAAATTTGCTGTCAACATAACTTATCAGGTTAACATTATACAAAGCAGGTTTTCGACGATAAATAAAAGATGCTTCCTCTGAGGTGTCTAGAACCACAAGTCTTGAGTGTTCAGTTATCCAAACATCCATATTACTAAACGATTTCTTTCGGAGCAACGTTAAAGCAAATACTTTATCACCATTTTGAACTACCAAGTATGTTTCTTTAGTATTCAATTGCGTAATAAATTGTGCATCTCCCAGATAAAGTACGGAGATACTTTTGACGCAATCTCTATCCTTGTCCATTGACCATACTGTTTCACCATAGTTAGAATCCATACAATATTCTTTTGTAAACGGGCAAGTAATACCATTTCGAAGATGCAATTCATCATTTTCTAATTGTACTTGCGCCATATATTTATGAAGCTCGATTTTTACCGTAGCTTGAACTACTACATCGTACCAAGTCTTCTGATCTTCACTGTAAGTTGCTCCATGACAAGCACCATCTTGGCTCACGCGACCATATAACGTTAATGAAGTTGTCGTTGTTACATTTATACCAAGTTTCGCAATATTATGATTATATAATTGTAGGGATCTTCTTTGATGAGTCGTCAAACATTTCTCTTTTCCCAACGGTTCAATATATTCGGCTAAACCATCAGACACTGTTGAAATATGACTATGCATTCCACAGTAAAAGATTTGTCTAATTATCGTAACAAGACAAGTTCGAACCATTGTTCCATCAAATTCATCTTGTTGCAGAACTTGGATTTGCTTATGTACCCCTTTAAACGCTGACTCTTGATTTGGACAAGATGCCACATGGTTGAGCAAAATTACAGATAAATTCGAGCCAGGACCCTTACAGTCGTAAGTAACTAGTGCCATTGATATTTCCATTATAGAAATCCAAATCAGGATTTTCAGTTTTACATCCATTTTAAATCTTAAACCTAAAACAAGTACATACTTATTAGAATATCGAAATTGATCCAATATTAAACAAAATCCTTATATAGAAATGGAGCGGTTCATTAATTATGAACAATTCATCTCTTTGTGATGAAGAGGAATTCGATTATTTCCAAAGCCAAGCAATCATCGTAAAATAGACAAAAATCTTTAAAAACAGAAGTAACCCTCTTTAGGGCGTAAAGAGAAACAGTGGTTTGGTCACATTCAAAGACTAATGTACAAACTGGGCCATTATATTTATATAAATAAAACAATTTATCTATTAGCGATGAAGAGGAATTCGATTGTTTCGGAAGTCAAGCAATCATCGTAAAATAGACAAAAATCCTTAAAAACAGAAGTAACCCTCTTTAGGGCGTAAAGAGAAACAGTAGTTTGGTCAAATTCAATGACTAACGTTCAAACTAAACCATTATATTTATATAAATAAAACAATTCATCTATTAGCGATGAAGAGGAATTCGATTGTTTCCGAAGTCAAGCAATCATCGTAAAATAGACAAAATTCTTTAAAAACAGAAGTAACCATCATTAGGGCGTAAAGAGAAACTTTTCAGGAGACAGTAAATTGGTCACATTCAAGGACCACAAAAAAAAATTTCACTCTTTTAGTCGCCTCTTACGACAGGCAGAGAATACCGTGAGGTTATTCTACCCCGACCTCACACAAGGACTTCGTTATTTTCTCATGGGCTATAACGATTTGGGGGTTTACGCAATCGAGTTGACCGGCGAGGCGTAACCCTTAACTCTTGTTCCGTTATTTTATTACGATTTTCTGGCACACTTTGATCTATTTTTATATCATTAAAAAAATAAGGTAATAACTCAAGGACAATTTTACCGATTTCGTCCAATTCCTTAAGGTTGAACTCTACTCCCAGTTATTTCGGTTTTTGAAACGCAAGTTAGCGCTGTCGGCGGCTTGTTTGAGGAAAAGATTTCTAACTTTCTCACGGATTGAAAAATGATTAGCTTGAGGTAAACCCTACTGATCTGTAGATGGCTCTGAGCGCGGTCGTTATGTCTCACTCCCAACATATATCATCGCGTCACGCCGATTATATACTATTACATCACGCCTCCTTGACTTTGTAAATAAGATTTTAAAATGGATACCTTTAATAATAATATAATAACCAAAAAGCTTTGATAAAACATAAAAATTATATATTTGACGACTAACTGTAAATCAATAGAAAAAATGCAAAAGCTGCACATGATAAAATTGAACACCTTCAACCTGAACAACTGAAACCAATTGTTTCGGGGTATGAACAAAGAATATTTTTGAAAATAAAAGACGGGAAGAAACTCTTCTTTCACAGGAATCATTGTAGGAAATTTATAGGGAAACAAAAAGAAACATACATGCTACGAACAAAGTTTACTAACTATAAAACTAAAAAAGAAAAACAATAATAATAATAATGAATAATGAAGAAAAAAATAACCAAACAAAATATGAATTGAAATAAATGAAACGATAATGATGGTGACAATAACGGGGATGATTTCGATAATGAGATGATGGTCAGATAATGCACGTGGTAACAATGATGCGCAGGAAAGTCAAAGAAAACACAAAATTAATTATAATAATAAAATAAAATAAGATAGAAATAATAAAAGTAATAGTAGAATATTTACCAAAAAAGAATAATCAACAACGGATGGTAGTGACGATAGTGACAATATGAGAGTGGTGCGTCGCAATGTAAAAAAAGAAACAGTAAAAATAATTATAAAAATAATAACAATAATAATAATGATAAAGTTACCTTAAATATTTATGTTGAGCGAGATCCACCCAAATGTGCTATTATATTTGCAAGTCTCACCTAAAAATTCATATTTTGGTCCTCTTGGTTGCAGGGTTGGTTTGTTATAATCGATAACATATGTATCATGAACTATTATTTGTTTTTTTCTATTTCCTTTTTTTTGTTATTGTATTCTGTAAACTTCGTTTTTGAAATCGATTGTCAATTACAATTATCTTTTAGTCTTTTTCAAATGCCGACTTTGTGTTTTTTTAACTCGATGGGGTAGGATTACTTATTAGTCTCTTTATAAACAAAAGTCCTTGACTTTTTACACATTGCAGACAGTCACCTTATAAAAAAAAATGAAAAGTTGAATTTCCAGAATAATTAGTAGAACTATTTCTATTTTCACTCAATCCTAATCCAGCAATTTTCAAAATAACAGGGTAAGTGCAGTTGTGTGTCCAAATGGACACCCTGTAATCATGAATTGGACAAGGTGAAAATAAATAATACACACAGAAAATTCACGAACATTTAGAATTTTTAAAATAAAATACAAATTCCCAACAAAATAATACGAGTTTGACTTTGTAGTGGACTCCCAGTACAAATTTGTTAAAAAATGCCCTGGAAGATAAACACATTTTTATCAGAAAAATCCTCCTACTAAAGATAGTAATCAAGTTAGACTACATAATAACGACTTTATACATATATTCGGTATGTTGCCTAATAAATTGCATTATTGTATTAATTTTTCCTAGAAAGTCATATTTTCCAACCAACAATGTTGTTCTCAAAAATAATACAGAAAGAGATTGCGTCAGCACTAACACTTCTGCACAATAATATAAACAATTGGAGATTATCACAGTTGTTTATTAGTAAGGAATCAAATGTAGATATCGATATTTTATATCTTTGTTTGGCGCATGTAAATTGTAAAATTAATGGACCTACATATGTCGATTTGCTTATGTTGAACAAAGATCGAGCGATTTACAACAGAAACGAGATAATAAAAAAAAAATTGTCGTAATACAAATAATTGAAAGTGAATAGATTTAGCGATGTGGTATAATGTTCGAATAAAAGCTAAAGGGTTGAAATTTTCCCGATGTCTAGAACTTTTTTCTATTTTATACCTGAACGTTCAAATTATAGTTATAATTTACAGAATCTTTAATTGTCCGTTCTACAGTAGAACGATTTAGATTTAGATTTAGCGAAGAGAACAGCCGTCCTAATTAAATAAAACAATAATAACAGTTTTGATGGTTTTATAGGACGGCTGCCCTCTTCGCTAAATCTTTCAATCATTTGTATTACGATAACATTTTTTTTTATTATCTTGCTTCTGTTGTTTCGAATTATCATTTTTGGTAGAATCAAAACGAATACATATACAATATTGAACTAATAAAGAATTCACCATCGTTTATTATTTAATTTATCAAGTTGACTAATGAAATTCTAGCTAGCTTATACATAGGGTAATATAAGATTATAAATACATAGTTGATTATGTACTTCGATATTCTTTTGAAGATTTCTATTTATTTCATCTTTTTATTTCCCTAATTGAGCCTCTGAATGGCAGATGGCGCATAGAAAGAACTTACAAAAACATCCACTTTTACTTGAGAACGCTACTATTCAGTATAGCAAAAATTGGCCGGCATTTTCAAAATACAACTTTAAAATGCCCTTTGTAGGAAAAATATTGACGTTGATGCCAAATAATTTGATTCTTATCAATGTTTAGTGTCTATTCTACCTCCTAAATTTGGTTTCTAGCGTATAGTACTGTAAATACGCGAATTCGTAATTTCAGCCTTTTTGCCAAACCTACTCGTTCAAAGTTTATTAAAAAAATAGAGAAGCTGTATAAAACCTATTTTGATGTGATACAAAAGCTAACAAAATTTCTATCGAGTAGTTTTTGAAATAAAAAATAAAAACCTGTAAAAACCATGTTTTTTGAGGTTTTTTCGATTTTTTTCAAAAACTACTCGATAGAAGTTTTGTTAATTTGGCATAAACAATGCTTAGGATAGTAATAAACTATGGTAATTTTTTCAAAATTTTTGAACGAGTGGTTTCTATTTTCACAGGGTAGAGTTCAACCTTAATATCATTATCATTAATTTCTTTTACTTCCGATTAGTTATTAAGATTATTAGAATTAAAAATTTCGGAATTTTGAGTGTCAGTGGGTATCTCAACGTCATCATTTTCAAATTCGTTATTCAAAAATGGTTTTAATCTATTTATATGAACGATTTGAGTTTTATTTGTTTTACAGTCTGATATTTGATACGTCACTGGACCCTTCTGTTCAATTACTTTATAAGGTCCTAACCACAGTTTTAACAGTTTTTTGAAACGTTTAGTTTTCCCGCCGTTTTATGCAAGTATACCAAATCTCCTACCTGGAAGTTTCGTTCTTTACTATTTTCGTCATAATTTCTCTTACTTTTTTTTTCCGATTGATCTAATTTATTTTTAACAAATTCAAACGATTTATTTAATTTTACTAATAGTTCTGAAACGTAGTTCTCATCAACGTCGTATCGAATTCTTTGTGGTTTCATAATAACATCAAGAGGTAGATTTGGTTCGCGACCATGCAATAAAAAGAAAGGTGAATATCCGGTCGAAGAATGAACCGTGTTTCCATATGCCATTAATATAAGGGGCATCCATTCATCCCAGTCTTGCTGGGTTTCTGACACGAAGTGAGAAAGACCGTCTTTAAAAACGCGATGACTTCTTTCTATCATCCAATTAGATTGAGAGTGATAAGCTGTTGTTTGAATTTTATTAATACCAAGTATCTTACAAATTTCTTTCATAGTTTTAGAAGTAAAATTTTTTCCTTGATCAGTTATAAGTTGTTCGGGTACACCATGTCTAGTAATTATTAGGTCAACAAAAGCTCTAGCTATTGTTTCCGCGGATATATCTCGAATCGGTATTGCCTCCGGATATTTCGTAAAATAATCTTGAAATGTTAATAAATACTTATTCCTGTTTAATGATGTCACAAATGGCCCGACAATATCCATTTGTACTCGTTCAAATGGCTTACTTAATTCAGAAAACTTTTCCATCGGAACCTTCTTAAAATGCGGAGACGTTTTCCTTTGATTACATACATGACAGGCTTGGCAATAATTTCGTATATCGGTTCTCATTCTCGGCTAATACAACCGCGATTTTATTAATTGCAATGTTTTTTCTTGCCCCGAATGCGCCGAGAACGGTAACGTATGAAAATCATTCAAGGCTCGTTTAATAAAAGACTTCGGTATTACTAATTGGTCTACCTCAGACTGATTTTCAGCTTTATACAATAATTTATCCTTATCTAGATAATATCCCGAATCCACAGTCTCATAATTTTGTTCATCCAATTTATTTATAATTTCTTTACAAAATTCATCCCTTTCTTGTTATATCTTTATTACTTCTCGATCCCAGACAGGCAGAACTCTTCGCTATTATTCACCATACTAACATAATTCTCAGATTTTAAAATAACAATATGAATTTGAATATCCGTTTCATGAAAGATATACTTAATCATAGCGTAAATTATATTCCAATCCAATTTATCCAACCCACAAGATATTTTCGGCATAGCTAACCGATTGGTTCCATTTTCTAAACATAATTTCCGCAATTCCCACAAGCAATGCCATACGGATTCGTACGTTGGTTTTTCAAAATACTTTTCTTTAGTTATGAGATAATAAATAACTCGTTATACATATATTATATATAAACGAATTCTCTTACATTTTTATTCTGACTTCGTAATTCATTTACTTTACCGAATTGATCTTTAAATGTCTTCGCTATTCCCTTACTTATTTTTAAATCTTTAGATGCGCAATGTGCTAGCGAGAAGTCTACTGGTGTTTCAAAAAAAATTCCCGATTGCATCTCTACGTTATTATTAATCATTACCGATTCTTTAGACAGCAATGGTTATCTATTATTAATAACACTTTGTCCGTGATTGAACATTTAGTATGCCTGGCAAAATGCTGAATCCATTCAAAAAAGAGGTCTTCGTTGATCTATCTATTTTTTGAAACTCTATTGAGAGCATTGGTAGGGCTGATTTTTGTGAGCTCATATTTCATTCTAGCGCTTCTGAGGATGAACATGGGGGGCACATATTCTCCCGCGGCACTCATTGAACAAAGGACGGTTACCAACTTACCCTGTTCTCCACTTGTAATGGTACCAACTTGTCGTTGTCTTTTACACGCCAGAATTTTTCCAGGAATATGCACAGGAGTTACACCGGTTTCGTCGGCATTGTAACTACGATTAGCAGGATAATTATAGTCTTCGAAGGCTCTAGACAAGTTAGAGAAAAATAAGCCTACTTCTTTCTTGTTGAACCCTTTTACCATGTTCAATGACGTACTCTCTGGCTATCTCAAAGAGAGGACAGGGAAGGTGCCTTTTCAAAAATTCATAGTACCAGTCATTACCACATATTTTTTTATCCTTGTTAAAATTATTCTGGATATTGTAGGCTTCTACATATTGAAAATCGATCTTTTTAACTTGAAGTCTCGACATTCCATAAAACAATTTCGACATTTTAATTATATGATTGCACAGCTCGTTTTCCTGGGCAGGGTTAAGAACTGCATGTCTTCCCAATTTCTTATTATTTTGATCGACTTTGCCTCTAAGACGGTCCTGAAGAGTAGCATAAGGTACGTGATACGTTATAGATGCTTTTCTTATTCCCATAGATTTAGTCTGGACGGCGTTTATAGCTTGAGTCATATCTTCTGGAGACCTTGAACTCCGGTTTGTTTTTCTGTTGTACTTGAAAATTATTTTTACAGCTTCTGAATAAAAAGAATAATTATTATGCATTTCGGGTAATACCAACCGGGCTCGGGTAAGACCGATCAGCTGCGGTCGGTTTAATCCGAAAATGCACGCGTTTAAAAATAAATCACCACGGCATTATCAGAAAAATGAGGATATGTCTCCATGCGGTTTCTGCATAACAAATTCTCAAGCTAATAAATGTCATACAGATATAGGGAAAAATCACTTTTTTTCGGAGTACTTCCCTATTTTAGAAATCAAAACAGATATAACAATTCACGTGGAAATATGTTTTAACGCACAAAATTCTACAAAGCTCAATCACGTCGTCGCCGGCACTTGTGCTGGACAGTCAGGCCGTATGTCCATCTGTGGTGTTTCATTAGGCAAAGCGTAAATTGAAACACGTATAGCGCGAGTGAGGTGACATAGCACGAGCGGCATGACGCGTACGTGCCATACGCGTAGCGTGGTGATCCGCAAATTGAGACGCAGTTTTTATTCGCACTTCCAGTTGTTATTAAACTTAAGTTCCGAATCAGAATCATCAGATGATGCTGAAGAGGAAATTTTGCTTTATTCCTTAGTGAAGAAGAAATTCAAATCACCTAATAAATTATATTCTGCCAGAGAGAATAAAGAATGGTCAATTAAAAATTACAACTAAAATGAGTGATGATGATTGTACTTATTACTTTCGTATGAATCGAAACCAATTTTCCGAAGTACATGAGATTATTCGACAAGACATTGAGGCAGATGGATGTAATGCCCAACAGCCGATCTCAACTGAGGAAAAACTCGGAGTCTTCTTAAGGTAAGTAATAAACGATATTATTTTTACCAGGTATCTAGAGATTTATAAGACTATTTATTATTTATTAATTTACCTTTATTTACAATATACTATGCATTATTGGTGTTGCTGTGCCTCAAATCGGCTTACATAGTCTTCTAAACCGGAAGTGTCAGATCTTTGTGGGTTTCCTTGCTGTTCAGAATGGAGCAACAGTGTCTGAGAATCTGTCAAAGTTTGCGGCGACGAATAAGGAGAAGGTGTGTAATTGGACGAAGACAATGTCGAAAGTGGTCGGCTTGAGATGTTCATGATTTCTTCTTCAGCTTGTGATACAGCCTGAAAAAGTTGACTTCTGACTTTATGTTGGTAACTGGGGGACATCTGTTTTGCTGACTGGTACATGGCAATGAAAAAATTATACAGGGGATCATCTGTGAGGCTTTCCTTTGATTCTAATTGTTGTCTTCTTTCAGCCAGTTGTTTTGCCCTCTCCTCTCGCTGTTCTAGAGATCGCTTGAGCAAACTTTGTATGTCTTGTTTCCTCTTTTTTGACTCTTTACTGTGTACCACTGGAATCAAGCTACTTTTTTTATTGGATGATATAAATTTTGCTCTCCTACTGGAATTATCTCTGTCGTCTCCGTTAATGTCAACAACTTCGGATAAGTCATGCCTCTCACTTTGACGTGAACTATTTCCTTTGATTTCCTCGCTATCCGTATTTTCATCGCTTAATGGTGTTGCAGGAAGAAGTTGTGAATCGTCATCACTATCATTTACGTTTCCATCACGCGGCCCAGTAGACATAAATGGGTCAAGAAACGACATCTGCTTCTGAAATCTCCATGGCTTGATGTTCTCAGGAGCAGCTCCACTTTTCATACATTTCAGCTGTCGCCGTCATACATCTCGATAGCTACCTCTTAGTTTAAGCCATACATTTTTTGCGTTATCCTCTGAAACAATTTTAACAATATAAAGCTTGAAGTTACAATTTCGTTTTGTCTCAGGTGTTTGGCCTTTGGAGATAGCTACAAAAGTATTGCTTATAACTACCTGTTGGGAGATCGCACGGAGTCCAATATTGTACAAGAGATAGCCGTCGCAATATGGAATCGTATACAACCAATATATTTACCCGAACCCACAACACAAACGTGGCAATCCGTAGCTTTGCGGTTTGATCAAAGATGGCAATTCCCTCACTGTATTGGTGCAATTCACGGAAAACATGTTGTTATTAAAAAACCAGGCAAAAGCAGATCATCATATTTTAACTATAAACATACATTCTCCATAGTTTTGATGGCAACAGTTGACGTGGATTATAAATTGACCACCGTTGATTTTGGTGCTATGGGGAGATTCATCGATGGAAACGTTTTTGCAAGTAGTGGCGTGGGCAAGAAAATGATGAATAACACTTTACAACTTCCTACACCAAAACAAATACCTACGATTGCTGAATCGCTGCCATACGTTTTTGTGGGGGATGAATCTTTTCTTTTGTCAGAAAACCTAAGAGACCATATCCTAGGAGACAAGTAACTGGAAATTATGGACACCAAGTTTTCAACGCTAGGCTTTCTCGAGCACGACAAACCGTAGAATGTGCCTTCGGTATACTATCCTCACGGTTCCGTGTGTTTAGAAAACCATTTGAAAGTAAAGTGGACACTGTGAGGGATGTTGTGAAATCCGGTTGTGTTTTGCACAATTATTTACTCCATTCAGTTGTGGTAGCAGATGAAAATAATACTGACCAGTTGCCAATAACTCAGTTACTGCATGTGCAAGGAAGTAAAGTGAGGACTTCATCAGCTGCTTTCAGAGTAAGGGAAAAATTTACTACCTATTTTAACAATTGGGGTGCAGTTCCATGGCAACATCAGTCGGTTATGCTTGGAAAATATTGACAATGCAGAACTCTTCATTTGTATACACTTTTAGGTTAAGTAATATAATTTGAAGCGTACGTGTTAGGAAGTGAATTGCAATAAACATATTATATCAAATTATTATGTATTCAAATGAAAACAAAATAGATATTTAAAATATAAAATCTGTAAACTTACCGTCTTTTAAATTTAAATCATTGGCAATATCGTTCCAAATCCTGGTCTTTAGTTTAGTTTTCATATAGTAGGCATTTTTGGTATTTTAAAGCTCTGTATGTGCCCTAACCGCCTCAATTAACCTCTCGTCTGCCATTTAAAGAAAAAGGGACTGCACTTTAATAAATAAAAACAAATAAATATGTAAGTTTTTATTCACACGTGCACGAGAAACTGTGCCTCAACTACAACGCCGCGCGTTGGTCATTACGCGCGTGTCGCGACACTTTGCACGTAGTTGTCAATTTGCGCCGTTCTGTTTAAAACCCGAAGTTTACAAAATCACGCGTCACGCTGCGCCATCTCACACGCGCTATACGTGTCTCAAATTGCGCTTTGCCTAACAGTGCAGTTAGCAGTTGGTTTGAAATTAAATCGCCTGGTCGGTCTTACCTAGCGGGTTGGTATTCTCTATATTCCCCCTAAAACATACAGCTATCAAACACAAAAGTAAAACATAATCTCTGGATAAATTACACTCTTATATGTTAACTTTAATATAAAATTTATTTTACTTACATTTTAATAAATTAATTAAATTAGAATGTTTGAAGCTGTAAAAAATAAAATGAAATTCAATTATGTTCAAATTAATATATACTTGAAATCTGTGACTCACCTTCAATTTTCACATTCGTTGTCATTACTCGAATCTCTTAAATTATTCGTATTGATGATAATGTAAGTAGGTGAGTTTCATCTAAATAACTTGCCTCTGTTGACTTGAGGTAGCTAATACACTTTGTCCACAACAAATGATCAATTGAGTTGATTTCTTGCCTTATTTAATCCACGACACTTGATGAAGGCGGGACATTATTAATTTTTGAATCCAATGATGTTGAGACACCGATATCATCCATAATTATTCACGTTACTATTATCGATGTTGATTATGAGGTAATTGAACAATAAAACACATTAACAACTACGCCAACAGTTTCGTGACTTTATTGTGGTCACTTCATCAGGGCTACAAAAGAAAGATACGACAACAATTTCTCAACTCAATTGCAAGGTCAAATCGAAATCAATCAAAAACAATCAAAAATGTAAAAACAATTAAAAACAAATAAAAACAACATAAAACAATCAATCAAGTCAATCAACTTATCAAAATTCAACTACCTGGTTGCTTTGGAATATTCTAGAAATCAGTAATACACACTCCCTATCTTAATTTTTGAAAAACAGTTAAATATTTCATATAAAATCGATTTTATTTCAATCTCCAAATTTCTCATTAGTCCGTTAGATGAGCAATCAATACACAATAAACAAAACGAAAAGTAATCAATCAATGCACAGCTCAACAACGAATTAAACTCAAATTTTTACAAAATGGAGATGTGCACACTTGGTGCGCATATTCATTGAAAAGTCGATTATTTTTCTAAAGGGGTGAACACAATTTAACAAATGATCTTAAGCATGTGTTGTGTTAGCGATGTTTTCTTTGTAATTTATGTTGGGCATTTTCTTTATGAAAATAGATTCGCTCAAAAGTCTCAACCCTTTTTATCTTCCATGTCCAAAATCTTTGCCGACTCGTTATTAAAATCAAAATTATTTCCCAATTCGAAATGATGCATTGCCAACGCTGTTTTATTCTTTTTGTTGATATAGGTGATGTTGCAATCATTTTTGTGTAGTTTAATTTTTTCCTAACTAGCTGTGATGTTTGACCAACATATTTTCCATTGCAAATCGTTTTTTTCTCGAAATACGCGCGTTGCTCTTCTGTGTAATGCATGGTGGCTACTACAAATGTAAGGATCAGACCCGTGTATCTTCTATAGTTAAATGATTCCCCTTCACCACCATTTTATCAGCTTTAGTTCAACGGCCAGTTCTCAGGTGGCGCACAAATCGCGTTTTTGAATGACGTCAGTGACCTCATATAAATATACATATAGGTATTCATATCTTTATATTTTTATCTTATCAGGAAAATGAAATTTAGACAAATTTAATCAATCGAATTTATTTATATATAAATCCAAATATTACAACACAAACATATAAACAGTTAAAATATTAGAAACTTACAAAATATTACTTTCAACACTTAATAAATACACCAAAGATCTTAAGTAACCGCTAACATTGACCAAAATAGTACGCTTCTGGTAGAGTTTTAAGGGCAGCAATTGCATTACCATACTGTACAAATTTTCCTAAATACCGTTTGTTTTAGTAACTTGATAATAAAAATAATCATCATAAGGCACTATAATCACTAATATTAATACACTGCTATTAATACACTATAATCACTAATATTAATACCCTTAAATTTTAGTAATAATTGGGATATTTATTCATATTAAATGTATATTTATTTTTGACGAAAGTGCCACCTAAGAACTGGCCGTTGAACTACCAAGTTAACAAAAAAGTAGGAGAATCCTTTCCCTATTTAAGTTACTACCGCCTGGTAAGGACAGATCCTGCAAACGACACCGCTCGCACGTCTCCCTCCCGTCTTTTTTTGCACTACGTTCACTTTTGGGATACTGTGTATTTTCCTGTGTTAGAAAAGCTATAAATTGTTGATAACAATTTTGATATATTTATAGGTAAAATTTGGCACATGTAAGTAGTATGTATATGCCGGTTTTGGGCCGGAAGTGCCGGAGGAGCAGGAAGTGACGTGTATAGGGGGTTGCCTAGCTTTCATGTGTGTATTGCTGGTTGTCTAACTACCAGGGGCGTGCATAGGTGGTTGCATAAGGGGTAGTTTTTAAGTGTAGCCCTAGATGGCGCTCCCTATATGTAGCCCCTTAAACTGACGCCCCCCTATATGTAACCCCCTAGACCTAAGTAATTGTAGCCAACTAAACATGGAGGTCAGTGTTGCCAACTTATATTTTTCCCTAAATCAGCTGAAAGTTGTCAAATTGACAGATGGCGGGAAATTTGAATTCTCTTTGGTGTTGACAGGTGAAATGGCGGGAAAATTTGAAAATAGTGCCAACCTGAAAGTTGGTGTTACCAACCTAAAATTTGACAGGTGAATTTGAATTCTCTTCGGTGTTGACAGGTGAGAGAAGGCGGGAAATTTGAATTCTCTTCGGTGTTAACAGGTGAGAGAAGGCGGGAAGTTTGAATTCTCTTCGGTGTTGACAGGAGGCGGGAAAGTTGTAAACAACATATGGCGGGGAATAGTTGTCAACAACAAACAAAGATGTTGTCAACAACAAACAAAGATGTTGTCAACAACAAACAAAGATGTTGTTAACAACAAACAAGATTAACCTTGTTTGTTGTTAACAAGTTGACCATAAATTTATTGCGCATGCGTTACGAATGTTGGCGGGAAATTTTAAAATAGTTTAAAGGTTAAAATACAAAAATTATTCCTCTAATTGATATTTTATTAAAAACTCATATTACAAGTAATTAAAAAAATGGTTGCGATTCAGGGATATACGGCGCTTCTATAGCTTGTTTATCGCTGATGTTGAATCTATATTGTTGAAGAGTTTTATCAATTATATTGAATTCTTCTTCCCCGTCTATCTTCATTCTCATGTATTTTACTGGAAGATCTCCTAATTTCTTTTGTAATGTTGTAGTTTTCGGACTATACGATAGCGAAATTAGAATCTTATCATCGCATTTTTTAATTTCTTTTACACCATATCTAAAATATAAATTTCAATTATTTTTGAATAAAAACTAATAAAGTACTTACTGGAAAATTTGTTTCAATACAACATACAACACTCCAATTGATAAATTCTTTTTATCTTCACTATACACCACAATTGTTGAAGGTACACTTGCCATTATGAGAATGTAACTTGAAGCGTTGTAAGACAATGAATGATAATTGGAAGACACTAGACCTCCTTTTATACTAAACTAGCTTATCATCAAGCTATAACGTGATAACATTATCAATTTCATTTCCCTGATTTTGCGGTTTCCGGTTTCCTGTTTTGATAAGAAGAAAATGATAAGAGCGGAAGTTTGCGGTTTCCTGTTTTGATAAGAAGAAAATGATAAGAACGGAAGATTGCGGTTTCCTGTTTTGATAAGGAGAAAATGATAAAGGCGGAAGTTTGCGGTTTCCTGTTTCCTGTTTTGATAAGAGCGGAAGTTTGCGGTTTCCGGTTTCCTGTTTTGATAAGGACGGAAGTTTGCGGTTTTCTGTTTCCTTTGATAAGGGCTTTGTGGTTTCCGGTTTCCTGTTCATCAGGACCATATAAAAAGCCAGCTGCTTATCGCAACACACACAGTTCGCTGATAGTGTTTCATAGTGTCACACACGCGCAAAAATGCCTAAATCACAAGTAGTGTGTAATATTTGTTTAAAATCGTTTACACAAAAATATAATTTGGACCGTGATATAAAACGTGTACATTCAATACCAGGTAAGAAAATCATTTTACCTGTTTATTAGCTTTCTCCAATTATTGTTTTCAATTTTAGATTGTAACAGATCTGAGCCTGTAAAGCAAAGGTGCAACTTGTGCTCAGCAGATATTCCTGCTGATAAATTACTTTGTCATTTACGTACATTGGAACATCGATTGAAAACGGCGGATTTGTATACGCCAAAATTGAAGGTGGTTAAAAGTACCTTCCAAGGAAGAATTAAGACGCTAATTTTTGAAAATGAAGATTTAACAAATTTAGATGTTGAAAAATTCTTAAAATCTTCCAAGGATGTCGTAATTCCTGAACTTCAACAGGAACTTATAAGACATAAATCAATCAAATTCAATCTAGAATTGTTCGCCGATTATGTGAAAATGGCGGAAGATACAGAAGAATATTCTGTAAAAAGTTTTAATTCAAAAATGATGTCAGTTCAAAATGAAGACGAAATTGTATCGAATTATAACTTGATGATTGAAAAACTTAAAACTAAAACAACAGAGTTCCAAGAAAGAGATAATGGTTGGGCGTTGGCCGGAATTACACATTTAGAAATCAATATCAATAAATATCAACCGGTTAAAGGAGGTAGTCAGTACATCAGACTACCAGAAAAAATACAAAACAAGCATGCCTGTATCAACGTTAAAAATGATGATGAATACTGCTTTAAATGGGCTATAGTATCTGCTTTATGTCCTCCAATTGATAGCCATCCATACCGACCATCATCCTATTGCGTTGAAGATATAACAGCATCAAATATAGTTTTAAAAAATGGAATAAAACTCGAATTTGGTAGTCTAGAGTTTCCTTTAAAATCGAAAGATATTGGAAAATTTGAGGAACTAAATCAGAGTATAAGTGTTAATCTATCTAAATGACGAAGTTGTTGGTCCACTATATTGCACAAAATCAGAGAAGAATGTGCACATAAATTTATTATTGATAGAAAAAGAAGAACGGAGTTACTATGTGTGGATCAAAAATATATCTAGATTGATAAGCAAACAAATTACAAGAAATGATCATCAAATTTTCATCTGTAATTTCTGTTTGATTCATTTTCATTCAGAGCATCAATTGATGGTACATAAAGGAGAGTGCAATCGGATTGTTACTGTTATGCCAACATCTGAGAACTCTATAGTTGAATTCAAAAACTACGAAAGACAATTGGAAGTGCCCTTTGTAATTTATGCTGACTCTGAATGTATATTTCAAAACATCGATACTTGCGCTCCAAATCCAAGTACATCGTCAACAACAAATGTACAAGAGCACATTCCGTGTGCTTTTTCTTATTTCATTAAATGTTCATTTGATGAAAATCAAAACAAATTATACGTATATGAAGGTGCAGATTGTGCTGACCATTTTGTTAAATCATTGGTGAACGATATTCGACGTATTTATAATGAAGTTTTGATGAATCCTAAACCGATGGTGATGACTGATGACCAAAAGAAATTTCATATAGAAACGAACATTTGTCACATTTGTAATCAGATAATAGTGGATGATAAAGTGGCTGATCATTGTCACTTCACTGGTAAATACAGAGGTCCAGCCCATCAAAAATGTAATTTACAATATCGTATACCGAAATTCGTTCCCATTCTGTTCCACAATTTCTCCGGCTATGACTGTCATTTGTTTGTGAAGTCCTTAGAAAAAGTAGAGGGTGATATTAACTTGATTCCTTTAAACAAGGAATTGTATGTGTCGTTGTCGAAAAGAATTCCAGTCAATGAAGTCGACACAGTTGAATTAAGATTTTTGGATTCCTTCAGATTCATGTCATCGAGCTTGGATAGTCTAGCTCAAAATTTATCACCGGAAGATTTCCATACGGTCAAAAAGATGTTTAATAATGAAGATCAATTTAAACTGATTATTAGAAAGGGTGTTTTCCCGTATGAATATTTGAATTCATGGAATCGATTAAATGAGACGTCGTTACCACCAAAAGAAAAATTTATTAGTCGACTTACAGATAAGTCATGTAGTGATGAAGATTATGCGCATGCTCAGAGAGTATGGCAACAATTCAATTGTCGAAATCTTTCGGATTATATGAAATTGTATTTAATCACCGATGTCCTGTTGTTAACAGACATATTCGAGAATTTTAGAAAAGTTTGTCGAAAAATTTATAACTTGGATCCCTGTCACTACTACACTGCTCCCGGTCTGTCGTGGGACGCTATGTTAAAGTACACTGGAATTAAGATCGAGCTTCTAACCGACATCAATATGCACTCATTTATTCGACGAGGTATAAGAGGTGGCATAACCCAGTGTTCTCATCGACATTCAATCGCTAATAACAAGTATATGGAAAGTTATGATCGATCAAAACCAAGTACTTATTTAATGTACTTGGATGCTAACAATTTATATGGTTGGGCCATGTCAC
The DNA here is from genome assembly GCA_020740385.1 of Mylabris phalerata. Taxonomy (NCBI): domain Eukaryota; kingdom Metazoa; phylum Arthropoda; class Insecta; order Coleoptera; family Meloidae; genus Mylabris; species Mylabris phalerata. The sequence goes on from JAJEOX010000119.1 coordinate 150,815, forward strand.
AACCACAACCCTATGGTGGTTTCCAATGGGTCGATGACATTGAATCGGTCGATATAATGAATATTCCAGAAGATTCAGAAATTGGTTATTTCTTTGAAGTTGATTTGGAGTATCCTAAACATCTACACGACGAACATAATGATCTACCGTTTTGTGCAGAGAATAAAACAACCAAAAATTCGAAATTTTCTAAATTAATCACCGACTTAACCGACAAAACTAAATACATTATTCATTATAAAAATCTTCAACAATGCTTGAGACATGGGCTGAAAATTAAGAAACTCCATCGTTGTTTACAATTCAAACAATCATGTTGGTTAAAGAAATATATTGACTTGAATACACATCATAGAACCATCGCTAAAAATATGTTTGAAAAGAATTTCTTTAAGTTATTAAACAACGCTGTTTATGGAAAAACCATGGAGAATGTAGATAAAAGGAAGGATGTAAAGATCGTTACAGAATGGGAAAGTCGATGGAAGAGATTGGGTGCACGTGCACTGATCGCAAAACCACATTTCCACAGTGTAGCTCATTTCACGTCCAACATGGTGGCAATCCAGTTAAATCGCGTCAAGACCTGTTATAATAAACCAATTTATATCGGATTCACTGTGTTAGAATTATCGAAATGGTTGATGTACAATTTTCATTATCAATATATGAGACCAAAGTACAGTGATAAATTACTACTGAATTATATGGATACCGACTCGTTAATTTACACAATTGAAACTAATGACTTTTATAACGATATTAAAGAAGATATTGATAACTATTTTGACACTTCGGAGTACACAAAAGATAATGTGTACAATATTCCATTGAAAAATAAAAAAATTGTCGGTCTAATGAAGGATGAAAACAACGGAAAAATTATGAGGGAATTTATAGGCTTGAGATCGAAGATGTATTCAATTGATGTGATCGATGGAAAATTGATTAAAAAAGCCAAGGGCGTGAAGAAGGTTGTCGTTAATAATTTAGATCTGAGTGATTATCGTGACTGTTTATATAAAAAGAAAATCTTTTATGGAACCATGGCAATTTTCAAATCTAACTTACACAACATCTATACTCAAAATTTAACCAAGGTAGCCCTTAGTCACCTCGACGATAAAAGGTATATTCGAAAAGATGGTGTATCAACGTTTGCTTGGGGTCACTATCGGATAGAGGGAGAAGAAGAAGAAGAAATAAATTAAATACATGTGATTATTTTTGTTTTATTAAAAACTAATAAATTTATTCAACGAATAAACACGTCTTTTATTGATAATTAATTATTTTCAAGAATAACACATTCCTCTTGATCCTGTTCCTGCTCTGGTTCTTGTTGTTGTTGTTGTGGTTGATGATAACGATGTTGTTGTCTTAGAATATTCAACTCTTCACAATGAAGGGTTGTTAGCAATTCCATCGATTTTATTCGAATCTCCAAAATTTCGATTTTAGTTTTCTGATCCATTATGTGTTGTTGATCCAACAGGTGTAAGCTAACAAAATCTTTAATTGTCTGTTCTTGCTCCAAAATTTTATAGGAAAGATGACTTAAATATCTTTCCAAATACCAAAATTGCTAAAAAAAATCAAAAATATCAATCAATCAATTAATCAATATAGCAGAAGGTTGAAAGAGTTATAAAAAAATATATAAAATTATATAAACTTACCTAACACATACAGGGTGTTTCTTGTTGGAATTCAGTCATTTTTAGACGGTCAACTATAGCAATATTGAACAACTGAAGTGCGATAAGAATTTTTTCACTTTTATATAGAGAAACGGGTAGGATAACCACAGATAATTTTTACGTAAAAACACATGAGGTATTTGGATTGGAAAAGGAATAGATAGGATAACCACAGATAAAAATTAACTGAGTTAAGAATAAAACAAAAAATTGATTTAAAAGAATATATTTTAATAAGAAACAAATTTATATTACAAATTCGTTACAAATATCCCAATTCATTAAAAATAGATGGTAAATCATTCAAATTATTATATAATTGACAAGCTGTACAATACATTTTGAAATAATGGTTATGTTGATTTTGTTCAAAATTTAACTCATGTTGACTACAAAGAATCAAATTTCTTAAATCTTCATCGTTTTGATAGAATGCTGGTAATTTTAACCAAATATTGGTGAGATGATATAAATCCATTTTCAGTAAATTGACTTTAACTAAGTTTCTAATACAGGAAACTGCATTTTCTGTGTCAACAGCATTCTTCAAAATCACTGCACTCTGCGACATAGTAGTCTAAATCACTATCACTGCTATCACTACTATACAATTTTTTTATTTGATTTACTAAATTTCTCAAAGAGTTCAATCTGTTTCGTGTATAAGAACAATTACAAGTATCAGGTCCGGTAGTTGCGTCACTGTTCGACCAAACACAATCTATGAAATGTTTACCATATTCATTTAGGACCTCTTGCATATCTTCATAAGGTGAAAGCTTTTCTAATAACCTTCTTATATAGAACTTATCTCTTCTATTAACTTTATCATCCGAAAGAAGCAATTTGGCCTCGTTAATGTAGTATTTCAATCCATACATGTTACATTGAATTCACAATATTAGTGTGAAGTAAATCCACTGTCTCCTAAACAAATACTGGGTACTTTACAAAAATTTCGGCCTTATATACCATCTCCCACCACAAAATTATTATTTATCTATCCCCTCCTCTGGATCATCTTCATTTTCATTATATGTAGAAAGAGATGAGAGTAGATTCCGAATTTGTTGAAAAATACTTATATTTGGACAAGAGATTTTGAATAAGTTTAAGTTGAAAGGACTGGATCTTTCAACTTTTTTGGTGAATTCGTTAAATTCAAAGAAGAAATCATTTTTGAAAAAATAAGGAAGACCATTGGTATACCGGAAAGCACCATCAATGGCTGCCGGTACACCTGGAAACTTTTCTTAAATTGTACTTGTCCGTGAAATATATATGTTTTGACACTAGAGGATGTCTTTACATCATTTATATACTCTTTCTCCCTCCATAATTAATTGAAAATATTGATTACTCGTTTATATATTTTCTTATGTAAACAATATATTATTGCAGTAAATATAAATACAATTACAATTACAATTATATAAAAATAAATGAATACATGAATCATTCTTATGTAATGTCTTTCAAATCAATCCAACTATTATGAGCACTATCAAATCCTAACCACTTTACAAATAGTTTACGTCCTTTACGACGTAACACCTTTTCAATCAAATAAATACTGGGATAGTAGGTCTTTTGTAATTCCTCTTCATAGAAACACCCACTGATCGGTTGTCCATGTAAATCTTCCAATAAATAAGTTACTGGATTGGTATTATTAACTTTGATAACTTTAAACAGTTCCGTTGTCCAATTTGGTGTATAACCTTTATCAAACATATGTTTCATCTTACTGATACGAACAAGGTCATTCTTTTTGAATTTTCCAGCTGTGAATTTTTTCAAATGACTATAAGATGTGTGCAGAATCTCTTGCTCGTTTTCTTTATTTACTTCGTTAGGTTTCATCTTTATTGTTCTATGTATTGTATTATTGTAGTCTTTAGTGACGTCATCAAGTATTTTTATCCAGTTATATGATGCATTTATTGTAAACAATTTATATAATTTATTCTTTAAAGTTCGAATTACACGTTCAGCAATTGAAGCTTTCTTCATACTATATGTATGATAATGATTAATTCCAAACTTTTTCATTAAAGCATCAAATTGACTATTGAAAAATTCTTTCCCTTGATCAGACTGGAGATTCTTAGGATGACGATTTTTTAGTAGTATTTTTTCCATTGCGGATGTTACGTCATTAGCAGATTTAGATTTCAATGGTTGGGTCCAAAGGAATTTCGAAAAGCAATCAATCACCACCAAAATATACTTGTATCCCTTGTTGTCTCTTGAATGTTTACTAAGATCCGCCAAGTCCATTTGCCAAAGTTCATCTAGACCTTTAATAATTGTACGACGTCGACGGAAATTCTTACGAGCCGGTCTATATATTTCATTAACAACTTGTTCTTTTGATGACATTATTTTTTATAAGCTTCTCGACATCTACCTAAACTATCACTGACTTCACCAGGTGGACATTGATGGCTTTCTCTGCTAAATATTGAATTTATTATTGATAGCGGAGAATTCGATGTTGTTGCTACTGGCCTAGGTGTGATATGTTTTGTATGAGAACTTGTATGAGACTGTTCGAGCTTATCAATTCTTTTCGTTAATAAATTAATTTGTGAGGTATTACTTGACAATGAAAAGTCGTTCAAAATGTTGATATTTTTGGATCTTCTCTTTAATAACACCTTTCAATGCGTTTTTAACGTTATTCGTAGATGTATCTAATTTTTGAAGTTGTTGTAAATTGTTTTCAATTTGATCTTTAGCAACATTTATATTTGTTAGATATAATTTATTCAAATTTTCAAATTTTTCATCAACATTCCTAATCTTTTCATGAATTATTGATATTTCAGTTTGATACGATTGTGTATTTTTCAAGCTTCTATCAACTTCAGATTTCCTTTGATCATTTAATACGATAATATCTTCCAGGTTTTTTAAGTTTTGTTTTTGGATTGATTCAATTTCTTTATCAATTGTTAACTGAAATAGCTTATTTTCTTCTTTAAATTGTTTTAATTGTCCTGTAATTGTGTTGATCTGAATATTAATATCAATAAAATTTTGATTATACGTTTTATTTAACCTTTCAATGCTTTCCACTTGATTTGTTATCTTTTTCATTACGTCATCCAAGTCATTTAATTTCTTATCAAATGTGGTAAATTTACTATTAAACAATTTATCTCCTTTTGTAAGATTATCATTAATGTCAACTAGTGCAGCCATAAATTTATTTATCTGATCTTTAATAGCTGGTATATCTAATTGATAGAGTTCTTCAATTTTTCGGTTGTTTTCATTGAAGTTATGTAGAATTTTTCCATTTAACATTTGAATATGTTTATCTGTCTGAACTTTGTTCTTTTCTATTATTTGATCTAATTTTTCAATGTTGTCTTTTGAAGTTTCAATAATACCATCAATTTGACCTTCCATAGTCTTTTTCATTTTATCAACATAACCTTTAGTAGTTGAATCATTCAAATCTGCTCCATCAAGTAAGTTACATATTCGATGATTTTTCAAATCAAGATGGCCGTCACTAGTATAGTTATACAGACTACGCCAAATATAAGTTCCAGCATCTTTATTATCATTATCACTGAATTGTCTCTTCCAAGCACGTCCGAATTTGTCGATGTTCATAGTGATACTGAACAGGATTATAAATAAAACAATATATTTATACAATTATTTATTGATTTTCATTATCATCATGAAAATTTTCATACAAAACTATAACGTTTGTTAAGGCGCACATACAATTTGGTAATGTGTGAAATATACAGGTGGACTTTGATTTATGTAGGCGTGGTTGTTCGGGTAATTCATGAACTGTCGATGAATTATAAATAAAATTTTCAATAAATTTTTTCTTTTCCAAACCCTTCACATAATCCTGAGGTCACCTTATTAATTATTTTAGCGAATTCCTTTGAATCCACAAAACCATCTTCCCATTTCAATCCATGATGGTTGTTTGTTAACCAGTATACTTGTTTCTTATATTCCAATGGTAATGCATTGAAACGGTATGGAGGATTGAAAATAAAATGACTAATCTTGTATCCATCATAGGTTGCTAGTTCTTTTGGCAGGAATTTGTTGTTGCTTGGTATTCGAAAACCTTGTACATCTACATACAATGATGACGATGATGATGATGATGACGTCATTGTACTAATAAATGATTCCAGCTTCTCGTAGTTCCTCCTCAATAGCAATAATTTCGTTTTGATGTGAATTATTTTCAGCACCAGCTGATGCACACAACAAAGCCAATCGAGCAACTAACTCATTTGGATCATCCCAGTAAATATATTCAATTGGTTTTCGATTGTATCGTAAATATTGAACACCCCTTCCACTTACAGAAGAAGAAGGGGAAGAGGTACTTTGCGGTTTAAGAATGTGTTTGATAACGGTTCTATATTTTCTTGATGTATCTCCTTGTATTTTATTGTTCGGATCATTGTTCTGGCGATAAGCACTTGTAAGATTAATAATTTTCCGATAGGCTTCAAGATCCTTAGTTGTATAGACACATTGGGAAACGTCTTTTAAGAACAATAGATCATACAGTCCTTTTGTACCTTTAAATACTTTATCGGATACTCTAATATCACCATTAGGGTTAATATGTAAAGTTGTATTGCCTATCGTTATCTTTTCCGTTGTCTCATCATAATTAATTTTAGAAGTAATTGTTCGATGTTTTTCAATCAATTTTTCAATATATGGTTGTGCAATCGAAGGGTATTGACTGATGTAATCAGCATAAGCCTTATCAGATACTTTAGATTGGTCCATAAATACTTCTTCCTCCTCCTCCTCCCCCTCCTCATCATCGTCTAATGGTTCGTCTTTATCCTTGAATTTATTTGCAATTGATTCTCTTTTTGGTACATATGGAAATTGTGGTATATTTTCTTCTTCTTCTGTTTTAATTAATACTTGTGGTAGTAATTGTTCTTCCTTTTCCTTTTTCTTCTTCTTTTTTTCCATCACCAGTTCATCAAGTGGTTTTTTAATCGGATCCAGAAATTTACCGATTGACTCCACCTGATCCGATTGTTCGGCTTTCAATTGTTTAAATTTTTTTCTAACATTATCAGCTGCTTCTATCAATTTCTTCTTAACTTGTTTCTGTTGTTGACTTAACATTGTCACGCTCAAACAAAGAATGCTCATCTTATATGTAGATGCACCTTTTTATAGCTTGATGAAACCATCAAATCCTTTTCTGTAGCGACCATTACGTAAATTTTCATCTTTCAATATAACCAAGAATCCATATTGATCTTTCCAACATTCATTGCATATACATTTAAATTGATCGAAATTCATATCACTTCCTACATTCTCATTATAAATCATCTTTAGATTATGTTCATCCTGTTTAAAAACCACAACCACATTTGCATTGTCACGTATTAATTGTTTCGGTATGCGTGTATATGTTTGACATAAATAAAAACAATCTATACACTTGTGTCGACCCATGCTGAAATATTCTCGGATTTTTTCCTGTTCACCTGACACGGCTACATCGTCAAAGATAAATATTGAATTATTCTTTGCATCACATGTAGAAATTATTTCATCATTATTTGTGAACGGAAAGTATCCTAGGCCTTTAACTTTAGTTAGAACTTTTTTCAGAAAATCATATTTCGGTTGAAATAATGATTTTGAAAAGATATAGACATTTTCGAAACGCAATCCATTCGGTTCAATCAGAAGACTGATTATCACATTAGTTTTACCACATCCGCTAGGTCCACAAATTATCGTTCTCATCGTATCGGGTAGTAGTGGACTGTGTCGATGACATTTTTTCGTTCTCGTTGACACATCATGATTCTTTACCTTAAGAGTTAGTTTATGTTTGACAACGTTCATCGTAATGACGCAAAATCTGTCGGTGGGTATTTATATAGGAATACAGGTGACCTACAATCAGTTTAATGTTGACGTTCAAAGGTGACGGACTTGTTAATACTTTAATTAACAAATTACCAGTTGAACTACACATTCCCGGTTATCAGTATTGTGGTCCCGGTACGAAATTAGCAGAACGATTGAAACGAGGTGATCCGGGAATTAACGAATTAGACCGAGCCTGTAAACAACACGATATAGCGTATTCACAAAATAAAAATCTTGAAGACCGACATATAGCTGATAACGTGTTAGAAAACAGGGCGTGGGAAAGAGTTATGTCACGTGACGCTACATTAGGAGAAAAAATAGCTTCCTATTTGGTAACAAATACCATGAAGGCTAAACAGAAATTAGGACTGGGTCATAACAGACGAAGTCGAAGACGACGACAAAAAACCAAGACATATGCATTTAGACAAAGTGTAATCGATCCATTGAAGCGAATCGTTAATGAATCTGATGCAATCGGAACAATCATTAAAGCTGCTCGTGTAGCAGTTAAAAAAGCAGGAGGGCGTAAACGTATCCGTCTACCTCGAGTTATTCCAATACCACAGAAATCCGGTGGTTGGTTACCTTTACTCTTTGGCGGTTTATCTGCATTGGGAACATTAACTGGTGGTGCAGCAGGTGTTGCAAAAGCAGTAGGTGATGCTAAAGCAGCCAGAAGAAGGTTGGAAGAGGCTGAACGACATAATCGCTCAATGGAAGCCATTTCCTTGGGTAAAAAAAGGTAGTGGATTGTATCTGAAGAAACATAAAAGAGGGTTGGGGTTGTACCTAACAAAAAACTACCAATAAAGCTACCTTCTCAACCCCTAACAGATCATCAGTTACGATTGTATGCTAGACAACTCAAAATTCCTAATTTTCGAGGTGTTTTCATGAGAGATGACTTACCCTCTAAAATTAGAAAATATGAATCAGGAATTGTCAATTTAGATTCTCGGGAAGGTAGTGGAACACATTGGGTAGCATATTTGAAGCAAAATAATAAGGTGTTTTATTTTGATAGTTACGGAAATCTCAAACCCCCAAAAGAATTAATCAACTATTTGAAATGTAGAAATATTTTATTAAATTATACCAATGTACAAAAATTCAATACATACAACTGCGGACATTTATGTTTAGAATTCTTATATAATAAAGGTGTTTGAAAATTTAATCAGTCATGTCTTTAACCTTCACGCTGAAAGGACGTAGCAGTATCTTATCTGCAGACTTTTATCCTCCAATCAATTTGAATCCCAACTGTAGTTATTCATTAGCTCTAATTGGTTTTCATACATACAATACAATACCTAATATTGAAAAAGGACAGAATAAGTTCTACTACAAAGACAATGGTGTAGGCAAGGAGATAACAATTCCTACTGGTGCATATGAGATAACACACATTGAAGACTACCTACAACAACTACTCAGTCCACCTAATGTTATCGATAAATCTGAAATTATTTCATTGAAACCAAACAATAATACGTTAAAGTGCGAATTGAAGAGTAAATATGAAATTGATTTCACCAAAGACGATGGTATTGGAACGTTATTAGGATTTTCGAAACAAATTCTAACCTCAAATCAACTTCATTCATCTGATCAACCGGTGGAGATAATCAAAGTCCTATCAATTCGTATTGAATGTAATATTACAACAGGATCATTCTATAACAATCAACCATCGCACACACTTTATGAATTTGCCCCTGCTGTAGATCCAGGTTATGCGATAAATGTTGAACCAAAAAATCATATATATTTGCCGATTTTGAATAAACAGTTCATTGATAATTTGACCATCAGGGTGTTAGATCAAAACGGTAATTTGGTAAATTTTCAAGGAGAAGAGCTTGTTATCAGATTAGAATTGAAAAATAATGGGGTTAGTTTTTCATAGTGGAGGGGGTGAGGGTGGTTGTAATAAAATACCTCACACTCAGACATATCCCATCAGTCAGTTGTCGTCATCATCACCGTTGACGTCATCGTCATTAACGCAAACAAGTATTCAGATCTTAAAATCTCTAGGTTACAATGTCCGAAAAACTACAGATATACAAAAAATTAAGCTTCGACGATAGTATCGAGAAAGAAGAGTACCATACATATCATCCAACAATTTCATCATTTCAAAATAATGATGAAATTGAAATCAACGTTAATCAACAGGATATCTTTATCTCATTTTGTGAATCATTCCTATATTTAACTTGTCAATTTGAGGAAGTAGGAAATGCAACCGCAACAGGTGACTGTGAATTAAGCAACAATTTTGGTTCATATCTATTCGATTCAATCACATACGAATTGAATGGTAAAGAAATTGAAAAAGTACGAGATGTAGGAACAACAACTACCATTAGAGGTTTATTGTGCTACAATCATGATGAGGAAAGGGCTTTAGAAACTGCTGGTTGGAGTCCTGATAGTGGTACAATTGTTACTTTAGCATCTGATAAAAAATCCGTTAATCTGCGAATCCCATTATCATTTCTATTTGCTTGCTTCTACGATTACAAGACAATCATAAATGGCAAACACAAGATACGTTTGGTACGCAGTCGATCTGATAACAATTGTTATCGTAGCAGTGGAACTAAAACAGCAACAGTTAAAATTCAAGATTTATGTTTAAAACTAAAACACGTGTATCCGAGTGATCACTCAAAGATATACCTTCTAGATCAAATGAATAAAAACATCCCTATACAGATTGGATTTAGAAATTGGGAATTTCTTGAACTACCCTCGTTAAGACAATCCAAAAAGGATATATGGAGCGTTAAAACAACCACTAACCTTGAACGACCAAGATATGTAATTGTAGCCTTCCAAACGGATCGCAAAGACAATCCGAAGAAGGAAATCAGTAAATTCGATCATGTTAAATTGACTAATCTTCGTGTTTGGTTAAACTCTCAGTGTTATCCATATGAAAATCAAAATTTTGATTTTGAAAAAAATGAATATACTGAAGCTTATCAGGCTTTCATCGATTTTCATCGTAATTTTAATAACAATCATTCATCGACTCCAACAACAACCTATACAAATTTCTCACTTCGATCGATTTTCGTCATTGATTGTTCAAAACAAAACGAAGCCATTCAGTCATCAACAGTCGATGTTAAATTAGAATTTGAAAGTAGTGAGAATTTTCCTAATAAGACCAGAGCATATTGTATAATTGTACATGATAAATTATTCGAATATTATCAATTAACCGGAATTGTTAAGAATATAATTTAAAGAACTTTGTAAATGATAAGATAAAGGATGATACGTGCGAAAACCAAAAACCACTGTTACGGCGGAAACCATTTTCCGATGGAAGACATCTTACATCAAACAGATATAAAAAACCTAATTAGTTTTCAATTTTTTTCGTTTTTATTTGAGTGATAAGATAAAAGATGCGTACGAAAACCACTTTTATCGCTGTCAAGGTGAAATTCCACCTCCACTTCTCTTGAGAGGCTATCTTTTCAAGTATAAATAAGCAGAAAAATGTAGTTGTACTTACAGTCGCTGTTCTGAATTTATATTTGAACATTGTACAATTTTGATAAAGATTTTTATAATTAAATATGGATATTTATGAATATAAAGTGTGCAGTTTGTGTCAACATAAAAAACTGGTGTACAAATGGGATCATGATGAAAGAAGGGGTGCCTTCTGCGATCAACGGGATTCAGATAGTTATGGATTGCGAATCTTAGCCAATGGAATCTGCCGAAACTGTCATCAATTCTCTAAATTTTATTATATTAGAGAACGATGGATGTGTGGTAAATTAATAAGTGCCTCGTCAACAGAATCTGCATTGTCATCATCAAATTAGGTTTTAATAATTTCAACAACGTCTAATTATGTAAATTTTTAATTATTAAAGGATTATAATGAATAACTTTATAAACTATTTGATATAAATAAAAAATTCAATCAAAAGAGTAATATTTACTTTTAATCTCAAATGGAATTTCAAATCTCCTCTAATTTTCGTAACGCATGCGCAATTTAACCACAAATTGAGGTTAACTTGCTAACAACAAACAAGGCTAATCTTGTTTGTTGTTAACAACTTTCCCGCCATATGTTGTTTACAACCTTGTTTGTTGTCTACAACTATTCCCGCTAAATTTATTGTTTACAACTTTCCCGCCACCTGTCAACACCGCAGAAAATTCAAATTTTCCGCCTTCTCTCTCCTGTTAACATCGAAGAGAATTCCAATTTCCCGCCTTCTCTCACCTGTCAACACCGAAGGAAATTCAAAATTCCCGTCTGTCAAATTTTAGGTTGGTAAACACCGTTTTAGTAATTTTCAGGTTTACTCTAATTTCAAATTTTCCCGCCATTTCACCTGTCAACATCAAAGAGAATTCAAATTTCCCGCCTGTCAAATTTTAGGTTGGTAACACCAACTTTCAGGTTGGCACTATTTTCAAATTTTCCCGCCATTTCACCTGTCAACACCAAAGAGAATTCAAATTTCCCGCCATCTGTCAATTTGACAACTTTCAGCTGATTTAGGGAAAAATATAAGTTGGCAACACTGACCTCCATGTTTAGTTGGCTACAATTACTTAGGTCTAGGGGGTTACATATAGGGGGGCGTCAGTTTAAGGGGCTACATATAGGGAGCGCCATCTAGGGCTACACTTAAAAACTACCCCCTTATGCAACCACCTATGCACGCCCCTGGTACTTAGACAACCAGCAATACACACATGAAAGCTAGGCAGCCCCCTATACACGTCACTTCCTGCTCCTCCGGCACTTCCGGCCCAAAACCGGCATATACATACTACTCATGTAACCATAAGAATTAATCACGTTCAACGAACACCAAAGTATAGCTTCCGAAGTCGAAACTTCCGATTTGGATGATTTTTTGCATGATTGCTATTATTGTTGATTCAATAACAATAAGCAAGGCTCATCAGGCATCCAGATAGGTATCTCAT
>JAJEOX010000120.1:0-130000 GCA_020740385.1 Mylabris phalerata
CAGTAATATAATCATCACTATCCAACATATAAATATACTTTCCGGAAAGATTCTTCTATTCCTTTATTTTCTTACAACAGATAACCCTTGATTTGTTTCCAGGTGATACAACTTAATATTCAATTCAGGATTTTGCGAAATGTAGTCATAAATAATGACGATACTATTGTCCGGAGTACAATCATTAACCAGTATAATTTCGATATTTTTATATGTTTGATGTTTTTACAGAATCTAAACATCTGTAAATGTAGTTTTCACATTTGTAAACAGGAATATTGATACTCACTAAGGCGTGTTCATATTAATTGGTTTGGTCCTGCAAATTTAACTATTTTAAGCAATATTAAAATGTATATTAGTTTATCTTAGTACTTTTGTGTAATAGACCTAAATTATATGATGTATAAAATTTTACTAATCTTTGATCGATTAATTGAAAAAGCTAAAAAAAATCAAGCTTATTCTTTGTTCCGAAAAAACCCGAATTCTACAATAGCATCTACTTTTAAATTAGGAAATAATAATTACTATGATATTTCACCAAGCGCAAAAATAAAAATTGGAGATAATGTAACAATAAACGAATCAAATTATTTAACCATAAAAGATAAAGCAAAATTTTCAGTAGGTGAAAATACCTATATTACAAGAGCAACTATTTCTTGTTTAGGAGATATTTCAATTGGAGAAAATTGTATCTTAGGAGAAGGTATGAAATTATTTGATCATAATCATCAATATGAAACGAATCCGTTTAATGTTTCAAAAACAGACTTTAATGTAGGTTTTATTAAAATGGGGAATAATGTTTGGACAGGAGCAAATGTTATCATCTTAAAAGATGTTACTATTGGCGATAATGTTATAATAGGAGCGTGGTTGTATAATTCATAAAGACGTCCCTGCAAATTCTATTATTGTGAATAAACAAGAACATTTAATAAAAAAAATATAATTTCATGATACCAGTAACCAAACCTTTTTTACCACCTCAAGAAGAATATCAACAATTATTAGAAGGTATTTGGACAAGACAATGGTTAACTAATATGGGGCCATTAGCAAGCCAACTAGAGATGGAATTAAAAAATCATCTAAAAGTAAATCATTTACTATTTGTAACGAACGGGACTGTAGCATTACAGATGTCCTTAAAAGCATTAGAAATTACAGGGGAAGTGATAACGACTCCTTTTTCTTTTGTAGCCACAACGTCAACAATAGTTTTTTGGAAAACTGTAAACCGGTTTTTGTAGATATAGATGAAGAAACTTTAAGCATATATCCCAAAAAAATAGAAGAAGCAATAACAGAAAATACTCAAGCTATTCTGGCAACTCATGTATACGGAAATCCATGTGACGTTATCGCGATAGAAGCAAATTGCAAATAAATATAATCTAAAGGTTATCTATGATGGAGCACATGCATTTGGTGTAGAAATAAAAGAGAAATTCTATTTTTTGAGTATGGAGATCTCTCAATTTGTTCTTTACATGCAACAAAATTATACCACAGTATTGAAGGAGGCTTTAATTGTAACTAAGGATAAAAAACTTCTGGCAAAACTTGCTAAAATTAGAATTTTTGGAATTTCAGGATTTGATACTTTTTCTGACTTAGGGGATTAATGGTAAAAATTCCGAATTTCATGCAGCGATGGGATTAGTGAATTTAAAGTATGTGAATGATATCCACATTAAACGAAAGCAATTGAGTGAATCTTATGATACAAGACTTAAAAAATTTAAAAGCAGTAAGACCTAAATGGCATGAAAATCACATAATAACTTTGCTTATTACCCTATTGTTTTAGAGTCGGAAGAACTACTTCTCAAAATAAAAGCAGAATTGGATTTGAACGAAAATTTTTACCCGTAGATATTGTTTATCCAAGTTTATCTTCTGTATTACCATATTTGGAAAAACAAACCATGCCTGTATCAGATGATATCGCAAAAACGTGTTTTATGTCTGCCTCTTTATTATGATCTTAACTTTAGAAGAGGTTGATTATATTTCCAGATTAATCTTAAGAATTCAAAATAATTAGAATGTTTAATAGTAGGAGCAAAAGGTTTTGCAAAAGAGGTATTAGAAATTTGCCATCAAAATAATGAGTTAGAAAATCTTGTCTTTTATGATGATGTCAAATGAAGATATCGGGGACAAGTTATATGATCAATATCCAATATTAAACTCTTTAGATGCTGCTATGAGATATTTTGATGAAGTAGACAATAGATTTAATATCGGTATAGGAAACCCAAGGTTGCGTAAAAAGTTATTTGATAAATTTACTGAAATAGGAGGTGTATATAACATCTTTGATTTCTACAAGTGCTGTAATTGGACATTATAAGGTAGAAAATAAAAGAAGGAGCGAATATCTTAGATGGAGTCAAAATTTCCAATGACGTAAAAAATAGGCCTAGGAACCATGATTTATTATGACGCTATTATTACACATGACTGTTGTATTGGTAATTTTTGTTGAGATTTCTCCTTCTGTAAAAATTTTAGGAAGAGCAACTATAAAAGATGCTGTACACCTAGGAACGGGGTGTATAGTGTTTCCTGATATTACTATAGGAAAAGGTTCAGTAATTGGAGCAGGAGCAGTTGTAAATAAAAATATACCAGATAATTGTACAGCTGTAGGAGTACCAGCCCAAATAATAACTATTAAATATGATTAAAGTTAGCGTTTGCACAATTACTTATGGACATGAAAAATACATAGCTAAATGTATTGAAGGAGTGTTAATGCAAGAAGGTGATTTTGAATTAGAATTTATTATTTCTTTAGATAAATCTCCTGATAATACAAAACAAATAATAGAAGAATATATCACGACTCATCCAAAGGGCAATTGTATTAGATTTATAGACCGTCAGGAAAATATAGGAATAATTCCCAATTTTTACAATACAATAAATTCCTCAACTGGTGATTATATAGCAATTTGTGATGGAGATGATTTTTGGACAAATCCATTAAAACTGCAAAAACAAATTGAATTTTTAAAAAATAATGAAGATTATATATTAATTGGACATAATGTTGAAATTTTTGATGATAAAACTTCTGAAATTATAAATACAAGCTTTCCTTTTAAAGAAAAAAAAATAATTTCGAATGACTTTATTTTTCAAAAAAATTATATTCCAGCGCTTAGCATTATGTTTAAAAATATTCATAAACTACCTGATTGGATTTTAGAGTGCAAAATAGGAGATTATCCTCTTATCTTGCATTGTGCACAATATGGAAAAAGTAGGTTTTATTACATGATGTTATGGCGAGTTACAGAAGTAATTCGGGCTACCATAGTACAGTAACAAAAAAGAAACAAATGGACATGCAAATTTCCAGTTTAGAAATAGTCATCTCTAAATTGAATCTTACCAAAGTGCAGAAAGATTTATTAAACTATCAGTTATTACACATGAAAATCAATAATGTGTCATTCTTGAATTCTTTAAACTCCATCTTTAGTGCGAATATTAGTTATAGACTGAAATTAAAATCTTTGATGAATAAAAATTCTATGCTAACGATACTTATAAAATCATTTAATCGGCCTTATTATTTAGATCGCTGTTTGCAATCAATTTATTCTCATGCGTTGGGCAATTTTGAGATAAAACTTCTAGATGACGGAACACCTGCTAACTATTTGAATAAAATAGAAACTAAATATCCGGATGTAAAAATCATAAAATCAGATCAATATCAGAATAAAATCAAAGCCATTGAAGATAATATCGATTCCGGTAAAAAGATTGATGGTTTTACAATTCCAACTGATTTATGGATCAATGAAGTAAAAATGTCTTCTGATTATGTTTTGGTGACAGAAGATGATGTGTGGTTTACACAGACTATAGATTTTGATGAATTGGTAGAAGTTATGAAATCAACCAAAATCCCTTTGTTGAAATTAGGCTGGTTAGGGAATTATTCAGATGATAAAAATTTAGAAATAAGCAAGTTGAATTTTAATGTAATAAAAACTCAACCGATTAACTTATTTACTTCTAATAAGTTGGTAATGGATTGGTTGATGTACAATAAATTTAAATTTTTTACAATTCTATATAAGTTAGGTTGGGTTGATAATCAAACAAAACGAAAATATTGGGCGATTAATTCTATTTTAATGGGGTTATATCAAAAAGAATATTGGTTAGCGATTTGGAAAGATGCGAAAGGAAAAGTGGACGAAAAGCAACAATTGAGAAATGCTGCTGTTTGGTATAATAAGAATAAGAAAGCAGTTTTTTGCAAGAACAAATGAAGAAGTTCTTAAAACTACTTTTAAGTCTTCTGCAACGGGTTCGTACCATGAATATGGAGATCATTTTGATGTGAATCGAATGAACTATATTTTCAATGAAGCTTGGTTAAAAGGAGAGTTCAACGCTATGGAAAATTATCCGAAAGATTTTTCAGACAATTATATCAAAACTTTTTTAGATAAAGAAAATCACCCGGATGCCCAATCTGTTGAATGGCAGAAATGGGCAGAAAAATTTAAACAACAATACAGAAATTTAGGAGCTGAAGTAGACAATTGATATAAAGTATAAAAAAACCTCAACATTAGTTGAGGTTTTTTTATTTAAAAGAATTATAATCTTATTCTTGAATCAACAGTCGGAATCCTTCTCCGTGAATGTTCACGATTTCTACTGCTGGGTCTTTCTTTAAATATTTACGTAATTTAGCGATGTAAACATCCATCGAGCGCGATGTAAAATAATTATCATCGTGCCAAATACGCGTTAATGCAATTTCACGAGGCATTAAATCGTTTTTATAAACAGCTAATAAACGTAGCAATTCGTTTTCTTTAGGTGAAAGTTTTTGTGACTTACCGTCGTAAATTAATTGTCTCAATTTCGCATTGAAAGTGAATTTTCCAATTTTGAAATCTTCTTGTTCAAATTTTTCTTCTTCTCCTGAATTACGTTGTAAAACAGCTTTTATTTTGTACAATAAAACTTCAGAATCAAATGGTTTTAAGACATAATCGTCCGCTCCAATTTTGTAACCGTTTAAAACATCCTCTCGCATGTTTTTTGCAGTTAAAAATATAATTGGTTGTTCGCTTTTTAATTCTTTGATCTCTTTTCCTAATGTAAAACCATCTTTTTTAGGCATCATCACATCCAGGATGCATAGATCATAATCACTTTCTTTAAACTTGGCAAGACCGTCTTCACCATCGATTGCGTGCGTTACGTCAAAATCGTTTATAACCAAATAATCCTTCAATACGCTTCCAAAGCTTGGATCATCTTCTACTAAAAGTAATCGTTGTTTATCACTCATTGATCTATGATTTTAGAGGAATTTTAATATAAAAAGTACTTCCTTTTCCTGGAGAACTTTCTGCCCATACTTGTCCGCCATGCAGCTGAACAATTTTTTTGACATAAGACAATCCAAGTCCATGACCTTTTACATTGTGTATATTTCCCGTTTCTTCTCTATAAAATTGTTCAAATATTTTTTTCAGTACATTTTGCGACATCCCCATTCCTTTATCAGAAATCTCAATTAAAAAATTGTTGTCTTTATTGTATGTTTTCACTCTAATCTCTGGCGTGTCCGGAGAATATTTTCGAGCATTATCCAACACATTAATAATCATATTCTCTAAATGGAACGGATCTCCGTTTACAAACGACTGTTCTGCGTTGTATTCTTCAAATATTGTACCATTTCTTTCTTCTACAATAAATCTTATCGGCTCAATACTTTTTTGTACCACACCATTTAAGTTTACTTCCTGAAAATTCATATCCATTTGATTACGTTCCAGCTTCGACATTCGCAATACCATCTCCACGTGAGCATTCATGCGTTTGTTCTCCTGCTTAATCAAATCAGCATAATATTTTACTTTTTCAGGATCTGTATATATTTTTTCGTTCCTCAATGCATCAGATGCAATGTTAATTGTTGCAATAGGTGTTTTGAATTCGTGTGTCATATTGTTGATGAAATCTGTCTTAATTTCCGAACTCTTACGTTGCAACTGCATGTAATAAATTGACAGAGAAAATACCGTAATGATAATCATGGTCAAGATAAATGTCAACGAAATAACTGGAACTGTCGGAGCGACAATTGCTAATTTCCTGTTGACAAAATTGGCAGCCAAATAATATTCGATATGGTCTTTTCTGTCAAGAAATAACGGAACCATAAATTCGATTTTATTTCGATCGAAATCTTTTGATTTTACATTTGTTTCTGTCGAATCTTTCTTCAACACGGCCAAAATTGGAATCGCTTGGTTAATACCTCTGTTTCGTAATTCAGTTTTTAGAATAGAATCAAGCATCTCATACGAAACACGTTTATCAATTGGTGTTGTTCCGGCATCCCAGCGCGCAGCACTTTCTAAGGTAAATGTTCCGTCTTGTAAGGAATGTTCAAAATTCAAATTCAGATTCGGAATTCCTCTTGCGGTAGAATCTTTATCAATTTTAAAGACACGCTCCTGCGAATAAATATTTGCTTTTGTTAAACTATCATTGTATTTACCGGAAGAAGGTAACATTGATTTTTCGACAACATAGCGTGTCACATAAGCATAGGTCACCCCAAGAGAATCTTTTATGACTTGGTTGGTCACAACTTGCGGCTTGTCTTTATTCGATTTTAAATCAGATTGAATATTATTGAATTTTTTATAATATAGCTCCAATTCATTTTTATTAATTTTTTCAGTCGTGTAATTCATCGCCTGGTATACGTTGTTATTAAAACTTTCCGTACCGTTCTGAATCGTTAAATTGAGCCAGTAAAATTGAATAATAATCAATCCTATAAGCGCAACACTCATGATTACAATTAAGATTTTGTAAAATCCTTTTTTCATTTAATATTTTTATTGAATGATTAAAAATAGTTTAATCTTTTCTAAACTCTATTTTAGTTACAAGAGATCATAATGATGTTAGTTAAATCAACTTTTTAATTTTGATGAACGTTTGTTCAACTTCATTTTTCAGGTGAGTTAAATCTCCGTTATTATCAATGATAAAATCTGATTTAGCGATTCGTTCTTCATCCGAGATCTGATTATTGACACGGGCAAGAACTTCTTCTTTCGTTAATCCGTCCCTTTCTATAGTGCGTGAAATGCGTTTTTCAATATCGACTATCACACTTATCACAACATCACAATCTTTATAACTTCCGCTTTCTATTAAAATGGCAGCTTCTTTTATCACGATGTCAGATTTCTGCATTTTTTTCCAATCATCAAAATCCTTGAAAACAGCAGGATGGACAATACTGTTTAATAATTTTAGTTTTTCATTATCCTGAAAAACTTGTTTTGAAATAAATGGTTTATTTAAGCCGCTTTCATTGTAGGCTTCTTGCCCAAAAGCTTCAGTAATTTTAACTTTTACTTCAGGGTTTTCGTTCTGAATAATTTTTGCTCTTATGTCAGAATTATACACAGGAGCACCAAATTCCTCAAAGAATTTTGCTGCGGTGCTTTTTCCAGAGCCTATTCCGCCTGTGATTCCTACTACAAAAGGCTGGTTGTTTTTCATGGTTTGAAGTTAAAAAAATGCCGAAGAATAATTTCTTCGGCAATCAGTTAAATATATGTTAACCTTGGTATTAGTTTTTGTCTTCTACTGCTTTTTTCCGGCTTTTCAGCTTTCTCAGTACTTTTTGCATAACGAGCAGCTGTTAATTCTCTAGAAATTGCTGCTTTTTCGAATCTGATTTTTCCTGCTCCGGTTTCAATAACGACAGAATCATCATTGATTTCATTAATTTTTCCATGAATACCAGAAGTAGTTACAACTTGATCTCCACGTTTGATATCAGTTTGAAATTGCTTTTCTTGTTTTGCTTTCTTTTGTTGAGGACGAATCATGAAGAAATACATAATCACGAACATACCTCCAAACATTAAAAGCATAGACATACCTCCGCCTTGTGCACCAGCTTGTAAAAAGATTGTTTGAATCATTTTTATATTTTAATTAATTTAATACTTATTGTCCAAACGCTTGTTGAGCATTTTGATCATTAGCAGTAGCTCCAACAACATTAGCAGAGATGTCAAATTTTTCGTGACCATTTGCTGTATTTGTGACTAAAGTTACTGTCTTTTGTTGTTTTCCGTTCATATTACCCGCTGTGTACACAACTTTGATAGAATCTGTAGCGCCTACTGCAATTGGTGTAGAAGGAAATTCCGGGACTGTACACCCACATGTTGCAGAAGCATCACGTATAACTAATGGAGATTTACCATCGTTTTTGAACTTGATATATGTTTCTACTTTATTATTAGCCTGTACGTCTCCAAAATCGTGGTTTGCTTCAGCTAATGTTAAAACTGGAGCTTTAGCCGGATCTACAACATTTTCAGCTTGTTGAGCTGTTTCTTCTGCTGTAAAGTTATCGCTGGCTTTTTTCTCTCCACAAGAGCTGATTGCAAATGATAATGCAAATGCACCTAAAATAAATAATTTACTTTTCATTTTTTTAATTATTTGTCCTAGTCAAATTTAAGAAAAATTAAACACTATAATAAACCTCTACCATATTTTGGTAAATTATTATTGTCTTTTAACTCTTTTAAGGTTTTATCTAAGATTCCGTTAACAAAAACACGCGATTTTTCTGTTGAATAGTTTTTTGCTAATTCGACATATTCATTAATGGTCACTTTTGCAGGAATATTCGGAAAGTATAGAAACTCTGTTAATGCCATTTCCAAAATAATCAAGTCAATAGTTGCAATACGATCTAATTCCCAGTTCTGCGCTTTTTCATCAACCATATTTTTGGTCTCGGCTTGGTGACGAATCGTTTTACGGAACAATTCTTCTGTAAACTTTTTGTCGTCCAGGTCTTTGTACACTTTGAATAAAGAAATCAAAGGTGAACTGTTTTGACGGAAAGATTTTATTGTGGTATGTACCATTGCGTTTGCAATATGAACATCATCTGCCCAAGTAATTTGAACCCCTTCCAAGTAATCGTGTAAATCTTCATACTCCGCAATCAATTCTACGAAAAAGTCTAAAATAAACTCTTTGTCTTCTTCGAAAGAATTTTTGCCGCTGCTCATGTACGTTTTATACAATTCGCTTTCTGTCAAATTTTTGTAAATATTGTTCGGGTAAGAATCATAAATGTCCCAAAGCAAAAATTTGTTGTCATTAGAATAACGAGACAATTCAAGATTTTCTTCTAGAATTTTGAATACTTTATTGTGAACAAATTTTAAATTTGGATTTAAATCTTCTTCGGTTGGAAAGTTTTTTGATTTTGCAAGTTCAATTTTATGCTCGGCAATGTCTTTTTGAACTTTAATTAAATTCAGGATATAAATGTACAAATCGTAGATTTGATCGATACTTTTCATCATATTTTTTTCGACCATTCTTTCCTCGCCATCCGTTCCTAAACTATTGTAAGCATAGATATTTTGCATTACTTTTTCGCGGAGTTGTCTTCTTCCCAACATAATTTCAATGATATAACGTCTAATAAATTGATGCAAAGGTAAAAAAAAGAATGTAATTTTTGTTTTGTGAAATCATTACAAAAGTTAAATAAATTTTTATGGAAGTATAAATGGAGAATATTTTTAGGCTTCATTTTTACAATTTGTGCCAATTGGGTACAGGTTTTTTCCGTTACATATATTAGAGAAGCAATTAATACAGTTGAAGAACTGCTTCAGAATTTTAAAAAAGAAGGGAACGATAATCTTGAATTATTAAAACAAGGATTGATGTATGCCAGTTTAGCTTTTTTCTTTTTTAAAGTATTGGGAGGGGCCTTAACTGTAGGAACCCGACAAATGATTATTGTCGCTTCCCGCTACATTGAGTTTGATTTGAAAAACGTGATTTACGATAAATACCAAAAATTATCGTTGTCGTTTTACAAAAAACATAAAACGGGTGATTTAATGAATCGGATCACTGAAGACGTTGGGTTGGTACGGATGTATCTTGGTCCCGGAATTATGTACCCGGTCGATTTGGTTTCTCGTGTGGTGATAATTGCTTATTTCATGTTGCAGATAGACAAAGAATTAACCTTGTATACATTGGCTCCGTTGCCTGTCTTATCTGTATTGATTTATAACGTTGCGCGGAATATTAACAAGAAAAGTAAACGGGTTCAAGAGCAGCAATCGACCATTTCTTCTTCTGTACAGGATACTTTTGCCGGAATTCGTGTCATTAAATCATTTAATTCAGAAGAGTTTGTAAAATCTAAATATAAAGTAGAAGCAGATGAATATCAAAAACGAGCTCTGAATTTAGCCCAGATTCAAGCCGCTTTTGGACCATTGATGGTTGTTGTTGTTGGAGTAAGTAATTTGGTTATTTTATATTTAGGTGGAATTAAATACATCGAAGGAAAAATGGACATTGGTTCTATAGCACAGTTTTTCCTTTACTTAAATATGTTAATTTGGCCTTTTACATCTTTAGGATGGATTACTATGGTTGTACAGCGTGCTGAAGCATCAATGTTCCGTATCAACGAATTTTTGAATGCGGAAACGGATGTGAAAGAAAAACAATTGGTCAATCATAAGATTGAAGGATCGATAGAGTTTAAGAACGTTTCTTATGTTTACGAGAATACAGGTATAAAAGCGTTGGATAATGTTTCGTTCAAAATAAACAAAGGTGAAACTTTAGCTATTCTTGGGAAAACGGGGTCAGGTAAATCGACGATAGCTTTGTTAGTTGCCCGTTCTTTGGAACCAACTTCCGGAGAAATTTTAATTGATGGTAAAAATATTCATGAAATGAATGTAGAATCAATTCGAGATGAAATTGGGTATGTTCCGCAAGAAGCTTTTCTTTTTTCTGATAGCTTGACCAATAATATTTTATTTGGTTCTGATGATACAGAAGAAAAAACGGCAGAGATTTTTGCAAAAAAAGCAGTAGTTCATGATAATATTGATCGTTTCAAAGAACGTTATAATACGGTTGTAGGCGAAAGAGGAGTGACACTTTCCGGCGGTCAAAAACAACGTGTTTCTATTGCTCGTGCATTGGTGAATGATCCGAAAATCTTAATCTTTGACGATAGTTTATCTGCTGTAGATACAGAAACAGAGGAGCAAATTTTGAGTAATCTTTCCTCTGAGATAGAAGGGAAAACTACCATTATTATTACGCATCGTGTTTCTTCCGCAAAAGGAGCAGATCAGATTTTAGTGTTAGAAGATGGTCATGTTTTAGAGAATGGTTCAAACAACGAATTATTAAATAAGCACGGATATTATTACGAATTGTACAATAAACAACTGCTTGATTAAGAGCTTAATTATTAAATTAATAAAAAAATAGAAATTAATTGATTAAAATGTTGTTGTTTTCTTAATTTTTTTTAGATTTGTTAGGAAACATTTAACAATTAAACTCTATTAGACTTATGAATGATTTTGAAAACCAAGAAAAGGTAGATGCAGAAGGAGTCTTTTCTAAGGTATTAAGGGCTGGAAGAAGAACTTACTTTTTCGACGTTCGCGAAACAAGAGCAGGTGATTATTACTTGACGATTACGGAAAGTAAAAAAAATACACAAGATGATGGAAATGTGTATTACAAAAAGCATAAAATTTATTTGTATAAAGAAGATTTTGAAAGCTTCAAGGAAATGTTAGACGAAACAACAGATTTTGTTTTTGCACAAAAAGGACAAGAAGTTATTTCAGAAAGACATCAACGAGATTTTGATCCAAAAAGTAAAGTTATAAGTAAAGATGAAACGGAAGTGGAATCTTTTACGAATATCGATTTTGAAGATATATAAATCTTTTTAAAAACTCCGCTCAAGATTATGATTGAGCGGAGTTTTTATTTTTAAAGTAGTGTTGAAATTTCTAATTCGTTGAGTAAAGCAGATTCGAATAAAAAAATCAACATATGTATTGAATTTATTAAAAGATTAAATCAATTATAGTCAGATACTATATAAAAAAAACTCCCAAAAGATGACTTTTGGGAGCTTTTTATATTGTGATTAAACCAAATCTTAGCTTAATACTTCTTTTACTTTATTCGCTGCATCTTCTAATGTGATCACAGAATGAACTTCTAATCCAGAATCGTCGATCATTTTTTTCGCGATTTCTGCATTAGTTCCTTGTAAACGAACAATAATTGGAACATTGATTTCATCTCCCATGTTTTTGTAAGCATCTAAGATACCTTGTGCAACACGGTCACCACGAACTATACCTCCGAAGATATTAATTAAGATTGCTTTTACATTTTTATCTTTTAAGATAATACGGAAACCTTTCTCCACACGTTCAGCATCAGCAGTACCACCAACGTCTAAGAAGTTAGCCGGGTTACCACCAGATAATTTAATGATGTCCATAGTTGCCATTGCTAAACCAGCTCCGTTAACCATACATCCAACATTACCATCTAATTTTACAAAGTTTAATCCAGCCTCGCCAGCCTCAACTTCTGTAGGATCTTCTTCTCTTGTATCACGTAAAGCAGCGATATCTGCATGACGGTATAAAGCGTTATCGTCAATAGAAACTTTAGCATCTACTGCGATAATTTGATCATCAGATGTTTTAAGAACCGGGTTAATTTCGAACATAGAAGCATCAATTGCTACATATGCATTATATAAAGCAGTGATAAATTTTACTCCTTCTTTGAAAGCGTTTCCTGATAAACCTAAGTTAAAAGCAACTTTACGTGCTTGGAAACCTTGGATTCCTACAGTAGGATCAATCTCTTCTGTAAAGATTTTATCCGGTGTAGATTCTGCAACCTCCTCGATATCCATTCCACCTTCTGTAGAATACATAATCATGTTTTTACCAGTTGCACGATCTAACAAGACAGAAACATAATATTCTTCTGTTTGAGATTCTCCTGGGTAATAAACATCTTCAGCGATGAATACTTGGTGAACTTTTTTACCTTCAGCTGAAGTTTGAGGAGTTACCAATTGCATTCCGATAATTTCGTTTGCTTTCTCTTTAACTTCGTCCAAGTTTTTTAGCAAGCTTAACACCTCCACCTTTTCCACGACCACCTGCGTGAACTTGTGCTTTTATAACGTGCCAACCTGTACCAGTTTGTTCAGTTAACGATTTAGCAGCTTCTACAGCTTCTTCTGGTGTAGTAGCAACGATACCGCGTTGTACTTTCACACCATATTTACTAAGAATTTCTTTTCCTTGATATTCGTGAAGATTCATTTTTTTTGATTTTTCAATTACAAAAATAAAAATATTGTTGATGTATTCTAAATTTTGCCATATTAATTTTATCAGCTTATGCTAAAAAAGTAAATAATATTGTTTATTTAGAGGTTACAAGATACGAATATTAATGATATAGAAAGTTAAAATGAATATTATATGAATTTTAAATCGTATTTCATACACTATTTTATAATAAGGGAAGTAATGAAACAAGGAGTGTAGAAGCTATTGAATGAAGTAAGCACGATTAAAGTTCAAAATCATTGAGGATATCAAAAAAAAACTTAGAACTTAATTTATATCTTTACCTCATGATAAAAGCAGAAAATATTGTCAAGAAATTTGGTGAATTAGAAGTACTAAAAAATGTTTCTTTATCAATTGCTGAAAAAGAAATCGTTTCTATTGTTGGAGCTTCCGGAGCAGGAAAAACAACTTTACTTCAAATTTTAGGAACGCTCGAAAAAAGTTCTGAACCAAAAAAATATAATACATCTATTCAGATTGCGGGGCAAGATATAACGAAGTTAAATGATCGTGATTTATCGAGATTTCGTAACGAGAACATCGGATTTATTTTTCAGTTTCATCAATTATTACCGGAATTTAACGCCATTGAAAATATTTGTATTCCTGCATTTATCAAAAAAACAAAGAAAGCTGACGCTGAGAAACGAGCAAAAGAATTAATGTCCTATTTAGGACTTTCGCAACGGTTAACACACAAACCCAATCAACTTTCAGGAGGAGAACAGCAACGTGTGGCAGTTGCTCGTGCATTAATTAATCAACCTAAAGTTGTTTTTGCCGATGAACCTTCGGGAAATTTGGATTCTAAAAATGCAGAAGAATTACACGAATTGTTTTTTAATCTTCGAAATGAATTTGGGCAAACATTTGTTATTGTCACACATAATGAAGAGTTGGCAGATATGACCGATCGAAAGCTCGCGATGGCTGATGGTTTATTTATTGATGCGATTTGATAACATTTGTGATCTAAACATTTTAAGTAAAAAAATATATTAACACTTTATAAGAAATATTGTTTTTTTAATGTTTAAGAATTTCCTTTTTTTTGTTTTATTATTTACTACCCATTTTTTAACTGCTCAAAATA
Source organism: Mylabris phalerata (assembly GCA_020740385.1). Taxonomy (NCBI): domain Eukaryota; kingdom Metazoa; phylum Arthropoda; class Insecta; order Coleoptera; family Meloidae; genus Mylabris; species Mylabris phalerata. Next base: position 14,386 of record JAJEOX010000120.1, read on the forward strand.
TTGATCCACAAAAATTGAATGATGAAATCTCAATTTTAAACGATCAATTTAAATATGAAACTTCATTGTTGAGATTGGAAGAGGTTATTACACATAAAAACTCTACGCATTATGATATTTATAATGCTTACATACAAAGGTCTTTAACGTTTAAAAGATTGTATAATTATCCAGAAGTTGCACGTAATTTAGAATTAGCAAAGGAGCATTTAGAAGAGGTGCGTGATGATAAACTGAAAGAGATTGGTGAAGTGCGTTTGCTGGTTGAACAATTGTTTGTTTATTTTGATAATCAAAAATGGAATGATGTAGATAGGTTATTAAATGAAATTTCAACAAAAGACTTATCCCTATTAAATTCTGAAACAAAATTATTTTATTATAACGTTATAGCGATATTACAAATAAATAATAAAGATTTTTTAAATGCAGAAAAAACACTGAATCATTCTATTGAACTTGGTAAAAAAGAGATAACCCGAAACATGTAGCTGCAGTTTATATATAAAGTTGATTGATTTAGCAGAGGAAATAAAAGATGTAGGAATGGCGGAAAAGGCATTCGAGAATGCTGTTTTTTATTCAAGAAAATATAAAATGTTGATTTATGAAAAGTTTGTTTATTATACAATGAGTCACTTTTATGCCAAGATAGGAGATTTTGAAAAAGCTTATTATCATCAGAAAACTGCTGTAGAACTTACTTATAAATATAATACAAATACCTTTAATGGAAAGTTAACCATTCTTGATAAAGATTTGCTTGATAAACGTAAAAATATTGAAATTGATTATGAGAAAAATATTCGATATTTACTTATCATTTGTTTGATAGCCGTATTAGCATTTCTTATTGTAGTTATAAAATTATACCATTCAAACAAGAAAAAAAAACCGATTTATACAAAGAGAAAATTGTAGAATGCGAATGGAGTTGGAAAACTTTATGAAAGAATCTAATGAAAAAGGAGAAGAATTACTTTCTATAGAGGATTACGAGCTATCGGAAAGACAAATAGAGATTATTAAACTTGTAAAAGAAGGGAAAACAAATAAAGAAATAGGAAAACAACTTTTTATCTCAGAAAATACAGTGAAATATCACTTGAAAATTATTTATAAAGTTTTAGGTATAGAAAATAGACTGGGATTGAAATTCTAGTTTTTAATATACTAAAAATTGAACATGTCCTACTTCTTAGTATATTTGTTTAATGACAAATATGAAGGATTTCCTTGAAGAAAAAGTTCTTCAATATAATACATTAGATTTTATAGATTCGGATCCCGTACAGATCCCGCATCTTTTCTCATTGAAAGAAGATATTGAAATCGCAGGTTTTTTGGCCGCAACCATAGCATGGGGAAATCGAAAAATGATTATCAATAATGCAAATAAAATGATGCAGTTGATGGGGAATTCTCCCTATGATTATGTGATGAATTTCTCTGAAAATGATTTAGAAAATCTAAATGGTTTTGTACATCGAACTTTTAATAGTGATGATTTGAAATTTTTCATGCAATCACTTCGAAATATCTATCAAAATCACGGCGGTTTAGAAAATGTCTTTGCTCAATATCAAACCTCAGATTCAATGCAGGTTTCTATTTCAAATTTTAAACGCACTTTTTTTGAAATCGAACATTTAGACCGAACAAAAAAACATATTTCTGATCCGTTGAATAATTCTGCCGCAAAACGAATTAACATGTATTTGCGTTGGATGATTCGTGATGATAAACAAGGTGTCGATTTAGGGCTCTGGAAATCTATTCCAACTTCTGTTCTTTCATGTCCCTTGGATGTACATTCCGGAAATGTTGCCAGAAAATTGGGGATTTTGACCCGTAAACAAAATGATGCGAAAGCGTTAAAAGAATTAGATACAAAACTTCGGGAAATGGACGCTAACGATCCTGTTAAATATGACTTTGCCTTATTTGGATTGGGTGTTTTTGAAGGGTTTTAAATCTACTAGATTTTTTTTAAAAAAGTATTCCACTTTAAGATGTAAAATTAAAGTGGAATATTATATTTAACTTAACTTATCCTTCTTCATCACTGTTTTTCATTGCAGTCAAAAGATGATAAGCTCCTTTTGCGACATAAACTTTTCCTGAGTTTTGAGGCGATTTGATTTCAATCATCTTATTTGCCGAACCACCTGTTGTAACAGGAATTAAACGAAATTGATTTTTGTTTTGTTTTTCAAAAATGTAATCCTTTCCTTCAAATTGAACAACGGCTTCTTCAGGTAAAACATTCGCAGTTAACGAATTTACGTGTAATTCGATATTGAAATACATATTCGCAGTTAATCGGGTTCCATTTGCATTTGTAATTTTTGCAAAAACATCTACTGTACCATCTTCGTTTACTTGATTGGAAATGGATGAGATCTGAGCATCTAATTTTTGATCCGGTTTCGCATTCGTATAGGCAGTGACTAATTGACCAATATGTATAGTGCTCAAATCTTTTTCAAATACTTTTACATTTAGCAGCGCACGATTCGGGTTAATAATTTCTAACATAGGATCAGCAGGAGAAACGTATTGTCCTGTATTTGTAAAAACCTGGCTTACCATTCCGCTAATTGGAGCATAAACATTGATTGTACGACGAATGTTATTTAAAGAAACTGTCGCAGGATTGATGTTCATTATTCGTAGTTTTTGTTCCAACGAGCTTTTCTTTACCATGAGAGATTGGCGGGTTGCTTTTGCTTGTTGCATGACTTTATCACTCGCGGCTTGCTCTGCATTCAACTCTTTTTGACGGACATAATCCGCATTAGCTTGTTCCAATAAAACTTTTGTCGTCAAATAATCTTCTTGCATCTGTATATATTGAGGATCTTCTAGCACAACCAAAATTTGACCTTTATTCACATAATTTCCTGGAATTAATGCAATTCGTTTTACATAACCTCCAAAAGCATTGGTAATGGAAATTGTATTTTCAGGTGTAACCGCTGTTTTTGCATTTAAACGAATTGTTGTTGGCAAATTCTGAGTTTGAAAAGAAGTTGTACTGATTTCAAAATTTTTTAGTTGAGCATCTGTTAGTTTTAAAATAGAAGAACTTGTGGTTGTTAGTATTTGTTCTTCCTGTTTTTGTTCTTCTTTGTTGCAGCTCATTAGTGTAAATGAAATACAAAGTATTAAGAGGTATTTTTTCATGTTATTCTGTTGTATAATAGGTTATTGTAGCATATGCTTGTTCACGTAAATTTTTGGCTTCTAAAAACGATGTTTTGACTTCGATGATTTGATTGTTTAAAATAACCCAATCCAAAAAGTTGATTTCTCCCTCTAATAATTGACGATTAATCGTTTTTTGTAAATCATTAGAAGCCGGAATTTGAGTTTGTTCAAAATCATTGATAATTTCGTCGTATGTATTGATTTGGTTTTTTAATACATCAAAATCTTGTTGCATTTTTGATTGTTGTAATGCATAAGATTGTCTCGCAAGATCAATTTTAACTTTCGAAGCTTCGATAGAAGAATTGACCCCTCTATTAAATAAAGGTAAACCAACGCCTATTTGAAAAGAATTGTAACGATTTTGATCCAAATCGGAAAAACTTTGATTTGAATAACCAACTGTTAAAACCGGAATTTTCTTTGATTTTTCAACTTCACTTTCTAAGGTGAAAGTCTGGATATTTTCTTCTGAGAATTTCAACAATGGATGAGAATTTGAAATGTTTAAACCTGAAACCTCATTCCAATGAACTCTTTTTTTTAGTTGGATAAATTTTAACCGTAGAATTTGTTAAAAAACTGAATTTTCCTCGAGGTATTTTCTAATTCAACTTCAATTAATTTTAGTTGACTTTGAATTGCTTTGAATTGGATAATTGCAGTCGAGATTTCACTACGATTGGATTCTCCTTTCTTTAAACGCAAATTTGCTTTTTGAAGAAATTCATGATAAATGGATTCATTCTCTTTCAATAAATCAAATTGCGCTTCTGTATTTTGCATATTGACATACAAATTTGCTAAACGTTGTTTGATTTCAACTTTTGTCAATTTTTCATTTGCTTTCGACGCATTAATCATTTGCTCGTTCAACTCTTTTTGACGCTTAAAAACGACAGGAAATTGAAAAGCTTGCGAAATGGTAAATTTGTTATCAAACTCACCGGAATTCACTTGTCCTAATTCAGCAGAAATATCCAAAGCAGAAAGAGAACGATTCATAAAAACATTCTTTTCATGATAAACTGTATTCAATTCAGCTTGTTTAATTTCAAGATTATTTGTTTCAGCTAATTTTAAAACCTCTTCAAAACTCAACCGTTCTTGTGCTTGGACAGAAGTCCCGATTAAAGTGAAGATGATAAGTACTAAAGCTGAAAGTGTTGTTTTCTTTTCTCGTTTCTTTTTAAAATGAATATGTTCAAACATAACGTATAAAATTGGTAAAACAAATAAAGTTAAGAAAGTGGCGCCCATTAAACCTCCAATTACAACGGTTGCTAATGGACGTTGGACTTCAGCTCCTGATCCGTTGCTGAGAGCCATTGGTAAGAAGCCCAAAGAGGCAACGGCAGCGGTCATTAAAACAGGACGAAGACGAGTGCGTGTTCCCATAATTACAATTCGAGTTGTATTTTTTGATACCATGATCACGTAAACGGTTGTACTCTGAGATCAATACAATTCCGTTTAATACAGCGATTCCAAAAAGAGCAATAAATCCTACTCCGGCACTGATACTGAAAGGCATATCGCGAGCAGCTAAAAATAATATACCTCCAATTGATGAAAGTGGAATGGCGGTGTAAATCAATAAACTTTCTTTGATTGATTTGAAGGCAAAAAATAATAAAACGAAAATCAAAATTAATGCGACAGGCACTGCAATTCCTAAACGAGCTTTGGCATGATTCAGGTTTTCAAATGCTCCTCCATACGTTGTGTAATAGCCTATTGGAAGTTTTATTTGGGCATCAACTTTCTGTTGTAATTCTTGTACGACACTTTCTACATCTCGCCCTTTTACATTAAAACCGACTACAATACGACGCTTGGTGTCCTCACGTTGAATTTGATTAGGCGTATTTTTATAATCAACTTTAGCTAATTGACTCAATGGAATTTGAATTCCGGAAGCTGTAGGAATAAGAAGATTTCGAATATCTTCTATGTTGGCACGTTTTTCAGCGGTTAAACGCACAACTAAATCGAATCGTTTTTTCACCTTCGAACACCATTCCTGTAGATTGTCCGGCAAAAGCTATATTGATAATGCGATTAGCTTCACCAATACTGAGTCCGTATTGAGCCAATAATGCACGATTAAATTCGATGACAACCTGTGGAATTCCATTGATCGGTTCAATATATAAATCCTGAGCACCTTTTACAGTCGTAATGATTTTACCTAATTTATCTGCATTAACGGCTAAACTATCTAGGTTTTCTCCAAATATTTTGACAACCACATCCTGTCTGGCTCCTGTCATTAATTCGTTGAAACGCATTTGAACAGGGAATTGAAAACCGGTGGAAAGACCGGGAATTTCTTCTAATGCCTTACTCATTTTATCCGATAATTCAGGAAATGTTTTGGCAGATGTCCATTCTTTTTTAGGTTTTAAAACGATAATCATATCACCGGCGTCCATAGGCATCGGTTCTGTTGGAATTTCCCCACTTCCAATTTTAGTGACGACCATCTCCACTTCGGGAAAACGTTCCTTCAAAATTTTAGCAGCTTTGGTTGTATATTCTATGGTTGTGGTGATATTGCTTCCAGGTAAGATACGTGCTTCTACAGCGAAATCACCTTCTTCCAAAGCAGGAATGAATTCTCCACCTAGACGTGACATGACAAAGACAGAAATAGCAAAAAGAAAAATGACAATAGCTAAAATTAGTTGACGAATTCTTAAGGTTTTGATTAAATATTTCTGATGAAAAACTTCAACTTTAGCCATTATCCGATCTGAAAAATTAGGCTTAATTTTCTTCTGTTTACTTAAAAATAAACTGGTCATCATAGGAATATAAGTCAGCGATAGAATAAATGCCCCGATTAATGCAAACGCAACAGTTTGAGCCATTGGCTTGAACATTTTACCTTCTATTCCTTGTAATGTAAAAATAGGAAGATACACAATTAGAATAATAATTTGTCCGAATACAGCTGAGTTGACCATCTTCTTTGCTGAAGAACCAACTGTTTGATCCATTTCAGATTGAGATAATTTCTGATTTAAACCAAACTTTTTACTATGTGCCAATTGATGCATTGCAGCTTCTACAATGATAACTGCTCCGTCTACAATAAGGCCAAAATCTAAAGCTCCTAAACTCATCAAGTTTCCGCCAACGCCAAAAACATTCATCATAATGATGGCAAATAGTAAAGATAAAGGAATGACAGAAGCAACAATGAAACCTGCGCGTAGATTTCCTAAAAAAAGGACGAGGATGAATACAACAATTAAGGCGCCTTCAATTAAGTTTGTTTCAACCGTACGAATAGTGTTGTCCACCATTTTTTTTTCGGTCTAAAAAAGGTTCAATTATGATACCTTCGGGTAATGTTTTTTTTATTTCTTCGATACGTTGTTGTACATTTTTAACCACTTCGTTGCTATTGGCTCCTTTTAGCATCATGACAATTGCACCGGAAACCTCACCGGAATCATTATAAGTCATTGCGCCGTATCGTGTAGCGAAACCGGTTTTAACTTCCGCAACGTCTTTTAGTAAAATAGGTGTGCCGCTTTGAGAACGTTTTACCAAGATGTTTTCAATGTCTTCAATTTTTCCAATTAAGCCTTCTGAACGAATGAATAATGAAGTAGGACCTTTTTCAATATATGCGCCTCCAGTATTTTGATTGTTTTCACTTAAAGCGTCAAACAAATCGTTAATCGTAAGATTAAAGGATTGGAGACGTTGAGGGTCTATGGCGATTTCATATTGTTTTAATTTTCCACCGAAACTACTTACATCTGCCACTCCGGGAACTCCCAGAAGCTGACGTCTTACAATCCAATCCTGAATTGTTCTTAATTCTGTTTCGTCATATTGGGCTTCATATCCTTCAGCAGGACGGACAACGTACTGATAAATTTCGCCTAAACCTGTTGAAATAGGTCCTAGTTGAGGTTCTCCAATCCCTTCCGGAATTTCGTTCTGAACTTGTAACAATCGTTCGCTTACTTGTTGACGTGCCCAATACACATCCGTTTCGTCATCAAAAACGATTGTAACCAGTGATAACCCGAAGCGGGAAAAGCTTCGGATTTCTGTAATTCCTCCAATATTGGAGTTGGCTTGTTCAATAGGAAAAGTGACCAAGCGTTCAATGTCTTCCGCGCTGAAAGAGGGGGCTACAGTGATAATTTGAACCTGATTCGAGGTGATATCAGGTTGTGCATCAATGGGTAATTTCGTTGCGTCGTAAATACCAAATATCAACAAAGCTAACGTAAACAAACCCACGATAAATTTATTCTTGATTGAAAAATCAATAATCTTATTTAACATCGTAAAATTGTATAAATTAGGAAATGAGCTAAATATGAATAAATAGCTGAAATTTTTGCAGCATTGAGTTAGGTCAAGGTTGCATTAGAAAAATTAATTTTGATTTTACGCTTGTTTTGGCGGTTGCCAAATCGAATTTAAATAATGAGAGTATAAGAAATTTTCATCAAAAGATTTTATTGAAGTTGTAGAAATTTCTTTGTCTAAATGTAAGGCATGAAATAATTTGATAGGTGAGAAGAAGAAGTCAATGTGTACAAACTCCACTTTCATAAAAGGTAACTTCTGATCGGTTTCCCAATCTGCATCTTTTTCATGACCACCATAATGATGAATTAAAAATGCTTCCATTTCATGAATAAAATCTCCACCACGATCATGTTCAATAAAATGAGAAATAAATATAGGCAACTTATACAACTGACAAAATTGAGTTGAAGTCGTTATGTACAAAAAGATCAGAATTTTGGTAGCCCATTGTTTCACATTGTAAAATTAGAATTTTATATCGAAAGCGAACGATTATAAATCTATATTTTTTATCATGTAAATTCAATTGTTCACTAAACAATTTATCCCTTTGATTGTTTGATTTTGGATGAAAAATGAATTTTAGATTTTTTTAACGATAAACTTGAATGAAAATCTTTACTTTAGTTAAAATCTTAATCTCACCTCTCGCCTCATTTAATTATTTTATTAAAAAAAGAATAGAACATAACATGGTAAAGATACTTGTAGGAGAAGAATTTAAAGAAGTAGAATTGGAAAGTACTTTGAGAAATTACTATGCCATTTCAAATTTTGGACGTTTGGTGAGTTATCAGGAAGATATAGAAACAGATGGCCGAGTATTGAAAGGAAGTTACATTAATGGGTATAGAATTTTCCGTTATAGTTATAAAGATGAAGCCGGAAAAAAAAGATACGCTCAGCATTTGATTTATCATTTAGTGGCTGAAAAATTTCTTCCAAAACCATTAAAAGATCAAATCTATTTATTACATCTTGATTTTGTCAAAAACAATGATATCTGTACGAATCTAAAATGGGCAACAAAAGATGAATTTAGAGATCATTTTATGAATAGCCCATTGTATCATATGGGAGTAGAAAAGTCGAAAAGAACACGTCAAAAAATGGACGGAAGCAAACTGACAACGACTGATGTGATTCGCATTAAAAAAATTCTTGCCAATCCTAATCGTAAAACGAGATTACGGATTATTGCCAAGCAATTTGGGATTAGTGAAATGCAATTGTACCGGATAAAATCGGGAGAAAACTGGGGACATATAAAAATCTAAAAAATAGAATTACAAATAAATTTGCAAGTTCGTAGTGAAGAAACGGTATTTAGTTCAACTGAATACCGTTTTTTTATTTACAAATTAGAATTAAATTCGCTAAAAATAAATAAAAATGAAAGAATTAAACGGAATAAAATACATCGAACGCTTACCTGTTGTTATGGCTGACAAAACACCACTTTTTGTTTTGATTCACGGTTACGGAAGCAATGAAGACGATTTGTTTTCGTTTGCACAGGATTTGCCACAAAATGCGCATATTGTAAGTGTGCGTGCGGTATATGATATTATGTATGGAGGATATGCATGGTACGATATCAATTTCGTGAATAACGAAAAATGGATGGATGAAGCACAAGCTGTAAAATCTCGTAACAAACTAGTTGAGTTTATTGATGCCATCGTATCAAAAGAGAATTTAGATAGCGAGCATGTGACATTGATGGGATTTAGTCAAGGAGCTATTTTAAGTTATGCAATTGCATTAAATTATCCTGATAAAATTAAAAATGTAGCAATTTTAAGTGGTTATCCTGAACCTAAGATTATTGGAGATTTCGATCAAAAGAAAGATTTTTCAAATTTAAATTTCTTTGTTTCGCACGGAGTTGAAGATGTGGTGTTGCCAATAGAAATGGGACGGACAGGAGAAGAATTTTTAAATTCGCTGAACATTAAATCCGAATACCGTGAATACAGAAGCGGACACGGAATTGCTCCTCAAAATTATTATGATTTGATGGATTGGATTAAAAGATTTTAAAATCATCATTTGCCTATTATTCAGAAAAAAGAATTAAATAAATTTAACTTCTATGGCGTCTCCGTGATATTCTTTGAATGAGGCGTCATAGAATTCTATATTGGTATAACGATAAAGTAGTTCTGTAATTTCTTTTTTTAGAATTCCTTTTCCATACCCATGAATTAAAATCAAGCGGATTTGACTTTCAAACATAGCACGTTCTACTTCACTACGTGCGACATCCAATTGGGTTTGTATAATTTCGTTACTATCCAGCTCTCTCCAATTCTCTACTAAATTTTCAATGTGTAGATCAACCTCTCTCGTTACATATGGATGACGATGAGACTTGCGAAAAGTTTTGAATTTTGGCTTCGGAAATTCTTTGATTTCCTCGTCACGGTATTCTTCATAATCAATTTCGATATCTTTGATGATTTCGTCTTGATAATATTCATATTCAAAAACCAAATTCGTCGTTAAAGTAGACAAAATCACCTTTTGTCTTGGTAATTGTTCCGGAAATGTTATCATCTATTACTTTAACTTTTGTTCCAATTTTGAACATTTTCTGATTTTTTCAGCAAAATTAAGAATTATTTCAAGAGTTTTTAGATTGTTGTATTATTCAATTCAAACTCAATGTTGTATTTTTGTCCATTAAACTAACCAAATGTCTAATCAACCTAAAAAAATAAAAGTACTTTTTAGGCTTCGTTCGCTAGAAATGGGCGGAGTGCCGAGAGTAGTTTTAGACTTATTACGAAACTTGCCCAAAGATAAATTCGATTTCACGTTGATGCTTAATTTGTATCAAGGAGAATTGATAAAAGATATCCCAGCTGATATAAAGTTAATTGTAGTAGAAAATGGAAAAGAACAGATGAGTTCTAATCCGTTTATTCAAAAAATACAATTGGTTTGGAGAAGGCTTAAATTAGAAGTTTATAATCAATTTCCTTCTATTTTATATCAATTGAAAGTTCCGGAAAAATATGATATTGAAGTTTCTCCTGGTTATGCAGAATTTGATATGGTGCTTAATTCACCTGATAAATCTTCACGTAAAATAGGCTGGTTTCATACCGATGTTGGTTATGACAAGGATAAACAACGTGTTTTGAGTAGGATTGAAAAAATGAAACGTTTTGATTTCATGATTTTTGGCTCACAACAAACACGTCAGGTGATTGATGATCTGTACCAAGTCACCTATCCCAAATCGACAGTGATTTATAATGTGATAAAAGTAGACGAAGTACTGAAAAAAGCAGATCTTTTCGAATATTCTTATAAAACTGATTTTCCTGTCTTTTCTTCGATGGGGCGTTTGCATTCGCGCAAAGGTTACCATACCTTAATGAAAGTGCATAAACAATTGTTAGACGATGGTTTTAATCACATTATTGCAGTGATAGGCGGAGGGAATGAAATGGAAAATTTGATGAGTCAACGCAAAGAATTGAATGTTGAAGATTCATTTTTGCTGTTGGATTCTCAAACCAATCCTTATCCTTACATTAAGGCATCAGATTATTTTATTTTACCAACACAATCAGAATCTTATCCACTTGTGATAGGAGAAGTAATGTGTATGCAAAAACCAATTATTTCGACAAATGTAGGCGGGATAGCTGAAATGATTGAGGATGGAGTTGATGGTGTATTGATCAACTATGATGAACAAGAAATGTACGATGCAATGAAATCTTTTATGACAGATCAGGATTTGATCCAAAAAATCACAGAAGGTACAGCAACAGCGTATCAAAAATTTGATGAGCAAAAGATTTATCGTAAAGTTTCTGAAGTTTTTGAACAACAATATCAAATCAAACTTGAAAATGAACGAGGTTAAAATCACAATTGTTACACCTTCGTATAACCGTGCGCATACCTTAACGAGAGTATATGATTCGTTGAAAAATCAAACATTTAAGAATTTTAAATGGATGATTATGGATGATGGTTCTACTGATAATACAAAAGAAATTGTTGAAAACTTTAAATCAGAAGGTTTAATGGATATTGAGTATTTCTGGAATAAAAATCAACATAAATTTATCACGGTCTTTGAAGGTATAAAAAAAGTGGCTTCAAAATATTTTATGATTGTAGATTCGGATGATTCATATCCATACAATTCGTTACAAGTTTTATTTGATGAGGTTGAACAAATCGAAAATCAGTATGAATATATTTCTGTGATGGGATTGTCACAATATACAGATGGAAAAATTGTTGGAAATCAATACCCGAACAATGGTTTTGATGGCTCTATTTTCGATATGCGCTATAAGTATAAAGTACGTGGAGATAAGTTTGGAATCTTTATAACAAAGACTTATCAACAATTGTTGAAAAACTTTGATTATTCATCTTTTAAGCACAAAGGATATATCCCGCAATCGGTATTTTTTAATACTTATGATGCTAATGGAATGAAAACTAGATTTGTTAATAAAGTTGTTCGTAACTATCATTTAGATGAATCGGATGAAAACTCTGTTTCGAATACACGTTGGAGTGGAAAAAAACACTTTTGGATTAATGGAAGGTTATCGTTCATTTCTAAATTCTTATGGAACAAAACTTTTTGGCTATCCGAAAACTTTGATTCGTAACTTAGTTGGGTATCAAGTGTATTCTATGTTTAATGATAAAAGTCTTTTTGAAATAAATAAAGGATTGAATCATTTCAAATTATTATCAGTGATACTTTACCCATTAAGTATGATGTATTATAAATTGAAGTAATTAACATTACTAAAAAATAAAATGTTTATTGACACAAACAACAATACATTTTAATCTACGATTTGTATAATAAACAGCTAAATGCATTACGCAAAAGTTACTGTTTTAAAATCTAACCAATGAAAGAAGGAGCCAATTATTAAAGATTGGCTTCAATTAACTAATAGCCAGCCTATGATAAATAAAGACAGAATTAAAGTTTTTGATACAATGCGCGTACTGGCTATATTAATGGTCTTTGTACACCATTATTATAGCTCGAGTAATTTTCCTGAATTAGGAGATTTATCGTATTTCGGAATGCTAGGTGTGCCCTTATTCTTTATAATTTCGGGATTTGTAATCAGCTTAACATTAGAGCGTACAGATAATTTTAAAACTTATTTAAAGAATAGATTTATAAGGTTATCTCCAGCAATGATAATCTGTTCGACGTTAACCTTTACCTTTTTTGCATTTTTTTATACCGGTGAAGGTTATGAAAATTCAAAAAATAGTTGGAATTATTTGATAGCTAACACTTTTATAGATCCCCATGTATTTAATTTATACTCAGGAGAATTAAAATATTATTATTTAGACAATGCTTATTGGAGTCTCTGGGTAGAGGTTTGTTTTTATATTATAATAGGATTTTTATATTTCATGAATAAAACTAAATATCTCTTGTATTTTATCATATTATGTGCGATTATGATGCCATTACAAATGATCTTTTATTCACATACTACACGTCCTTTTTTATTGAATTACTTTTCTGAAAGTCAGCTTGACTACTATAAACTTATTGCACGATGTTTAGTTCTTTTTAATGAATGTATTTGGTTTATAATAGGTATGTTTTTACTTCAGCTTTATCAAACAAAAAATAAGAATTTCTTATATATTATTATATTTTTATTAGGGCTGACTGTTTTAAAAGAGCGAAATCTGGAAGTGATTCTATTTGATTTTTTTATTTTATTATTTATCATAACATTTGTCTACAAACCGGAAAAATTGAGATTTTTGGAACAGCCTATTTTACTAAAAATAGGTGCAGCTTCTTATTGTATGTATTTGATTCATTATCATATAGGTGTTGTGTTTGTGAGGTATTTAGACGAAAATTTAAAACTAGGTTATTTATCACCTCTGATAGTGATTATCGCTGTGATTATTTTTGGATTGTTTTGTTATGAATTATTTGAGAAGAAACTAATTAAACTTTATAAAAGAATATTAAAATAAAATGAAAAACTATCTAAAACTTATGCGAGTAAATCAATGGGTGAAAAATTTATTTGTTTTCCTTCCTGTTTTTTTCTCGGGGAAATTATTTGATGTCGGTTTGTTTATCGAATCATTTTATGGTTTTCTTATTTTTTCTTTTGTAGCGAGTAGTATTTATATTATCAATGATTATGTTGACATAGAAAAAGATAAAAAACATCCGGAGAAAAAAAATAGACCATTAGCAAGTGGAAAGATTTCGAAAAAAAAACGCACTTGTTTTATTTTTTGTATTAGTTGTTTTTTCCTCAATTTTAATTTTTCTTTTTGGCAATAAACAAGTTGCAATTCTTGTTGCGATTTATTTCTTCATGAATTTAGCGTATTCGTTCAAACTAAAACAAATTGCAATTTTAGATGTAATGATCATCGCTTTAGGTTTCTTGCTAAGAGTCTTTGTAGGAGGATACATGACAGGAATTCTAATTACGGATTGGACCATCTTATTGGTTTTTGATTTAGCCCTTATTTTAGCACTAGGTAAACGAAGAGGAGAATTAATTAATGCCGATTTAGAGGGGATTACGAGAAAGTCCCTTGATGGTTATAACCTTAATTTTCTTAATTCGGCCTTGTCGATTACGTGCACTGTTGCAGTCATTTGTTACATGATGTTTATACTTTCTCCGGAAACACAATCCAAGTTTCATCATTATATTGTTTATACTTTTGTCTTTGTTTTTGCTGCTGTTTTGCGCTATTTGCAACAGACGTTTGTATATTTAAAAACAGAATCTCCTACCAAATTAATTTTTAAAGATCATTTTTTACAGTTCTTAATTATCATGTGGGGAATTAGTTACATTTTATTGATTTATTTTAATAATGGAAAATAAAAAAATTAACTCCAATAGCGAATTGGGGACTTTATCCATCTATAAAAGCAAATGTTTTGTTTCTCCGACGACGATTCTAGAATTTCAGGAAGCAATTCTTTCGAATGAAGAATTAATTGCTCGTGGAAACGGACGTTGTTATGGAGATGCTTCGTTACAACATACAGTAATTTCTACTTCCAGATGGAATAAATTTATTGAGTTTGACAGAGAAAATGGAATTATTGAAGTAGAATCTGGCGTTTTATTGTCTGATATTTTAGAAGTTTCAATTCCTTCAGGTTTCTTTATTTCTGTAACACCGGGGACAAAATTTATTACGGTCGGAGGAGCAATAGCTTCGGATGTTCATGGCAAAAATCATCATATCGATGGATGCTTTTCAGATCATTTAATTCATTTTGATTTGATGATTGAGAACGGAGATATTTTACGTTGCTCCAGAAATGAAAATACAGCATTATTTTGGTCAACAATAGGAGGAATGGGTTTGACAGGAGTTGTTCTTTCCGCTCGGTTCATGTTGAAAAAAATTGAAACCGCTTATATTCGGAATGAAGCTATTCAAGCTAAAAATTTAGACGAAATTTTTGAGTTTATTTGAATCTTCAGAATCTTGGACCTATAATGTTGCCTGGTTAGATTGCCTTCAAAAAGGAGCAAATTTAGGAAAATCAATTATGTTACGTGGAGAACATGCAACGTTAGGAGAGTTACCTGAGAAATTAAAGAAAAATGCTTTGTCAATTAAAAAGAAATTGAATTTAAATATTCCTTTTTTCTTTCCGAATTTTGCACTGAATCCTTTCTCTATTAAGATATTTAATTGGTTGTATTTTAATAAACAAGGGAAAAAGCATGTGAAAAATTATGTCGATTACGAAACATTTTTTTTATCCATTAGATGCTGTTCATAATTGGAATCGGATTTATGGGCAAAACGGATTTATTCAATACCAATTTGTTATTCCAAAAGAACGAGGAAAAGAAGGAATGCGAAAAATATTGGAAACGATTGCGGCAAGTGGAAATGGCTCTTTTTTAGTTGTTTTGAAGTTATTTGGAGAGCATAATCCACAGGCGTATAATTCTTTTCCGATGAAAGGCTATACGTTGGCTTTAGACTTTAAAGTGAATGGTAAATTGGAAAAATTAATTGCAAGTTTAGATAAAATTGTGATGGACTATGGAGGGCATATTTACCGCACGAAAGATGCCATGTCTAATCCGGCATTAACACATTATTTGAAAAACATCGAATCTTCAAAATTTGAGTCGATGCAAAATGAACGTATCAATAGATTTAAGCAAAAATGATAGTAATAGGATCAAACTCAGATATAGCAGTAGCTTTTGTAGAAAAGGTTTTGAAAGAAGGAAAACGTTTTCCAATGGTTTATTTATTCACTTCCAGTGTCGAAAAAACAACGAAGTTGGCTCAGCATTTTTTTGCAAAATATGAACAACAGTGCGAGATTGTTGAATTCGATTTGATGAAAGAAAATGATTGGACCAAATTAAATCACATAGATTCTGAATTATTATTTTGCGCAGCAGGTTATTTAGGAAAAAGCTCTGAAGAAGGTTTATATGACGATTGGAACACGAAAACAAATTGTAGAAATTAATTATGCTAAACTCATAGTATTGATCAATTATTTTGCAAAAAAATTTGAAGCGAAAAAATCAGGAACTATCATAGGATTGTCTTCTGTGGCTGGTGAACGAGGACGTCAAAGTAATTTTATTTATGGTTCAGCAAAAGCAGGTTTTACAGCTTATTTAGCAGGACTAAGAAATTATTTATTTCATAAAAAAGTTCATGTATTAACTGTCATCCGGATTTATGGATACACAAATGACGGCTGATATCCAAACACCTAAACCATTAACGGCTCAACCGGATCAAGCAGCACATATTATTTATAAAGCATATACAAAAAAAAGAAAAATGTGGTGTATGTTACATTTGTGTGGTGGGGAATTATGATGATTATACGAAATATTCCTGAGTTTATTTTTAAAAAACTAAAAATGTAATGAACCGTAATTTATATCTTTTTGATTTTGATGGAAACATTGACGAAAAAAGATACTTTATTCGATTTTCTAAAATTTAGTTTTCCATCACTTTACTTGAAACAATTTATTCTTTTTATTCCTCTTTTTGCTTTATCAAAGCTAAAAGTTATTGATGCAGGAAAAGTAAAAGAGCAGTTTGTAGGGAGGTTTGTTAAAGGTAAATCTTATACTGAAATCAATCAATTGGCTCAAAATTATTTTGAAAAAAAATCATGAAAATTTGATTTTTACTCGAAAGCAGATGAATATATAAAAATCATTGAGTAATTATAATGATAAATTTATTGTTTCGGCTTCAGTCGATTTCTGGCTTCAACCTTTTGCTGATTATTATGAAATGGGATTGATTTGTACCCAAGCCAAATTGGATGAAAAAGGGTTTTATACAGGGGATTTCGTTTCACCAAATTGCAATCATCACGAGAAGAAAAAATAGAATCGAGAAAGAAATCGATTTGTCATTGTATGATGAAATTATTGCCTTTGGAGATACAAAAGGGGATGAAGCGATGTTTTCTCTTGCATCAACATCTAATTTTAGGTATTTTACTGATTAAACAATTAAAACCAGAAGTATATGTTTTTGTATTAGAGAATGGAAAAACTTATAAAATAATTAAGAAATAATGAGAAATTAGTTCTTAAATAATGTCTATCTCAAAATTGAGATAGACATTATTTTTTAGCATTATTTTAATAGAAATATTCACCAATTAGCTGCATGCCAAATGTTTGTATTAAAGCGATATAAGCGATATTATATAAAATTTGTTTGTCTTTTATATTAATCAATAAAAGAATAAAATAAGGATAAATAAATAAACAAGCTCTTGCTGTTTCTCCTGTTCCATAGGCTCCCATTATAAACATTAGTCCTAAAGAAATAAAAGCAATCATAGGAATAATAAAGTTGATGTTTGATGTCTTAAGGTTGAACACTTTGCTTCTAAATAAGTAAGCAAAAAAAAGCAAATGAAAGAAATAATAAAATTTCACTAATGCATTCGATCCGAGTAAAAAAGTAGATGAATGGTTGATCAAAACCTCTGAAAACCTCTTGGATTTTCTGATTTTGAAGCGTTAAAAAATGCTTCTATATGATTGTAATTTAAAGAGACATATAAAACTACTAAGATGAATAAGAATAAAATTCCGACAATGGAAAAGTTAATAAAAGTATGATAATCTTTTTTGTAGATAATGTTGTATACACAAAAAATAAAGGCCAATGCAGCTAAAAAAGTACCGCCAAATGATATGGAATTAGACAGTGTAAAACCAATTAAAGTGATTAATATACCTTTTATAGTTATCTTTTGAGCTTGATTAATCAGTAATAAACCATATAAAAAGATAAGAGAAAAGGTCAATAAAACAGCATCGATTGAGACCACGGAATATATATTTACTGCAGGAATTAGAGCAAAAATGATCAACAATAAATTTCTGTAAGATTTGGAAACATTTAATAAGCTAAAAATTTTAATAAGGGGGACTATCGCAAATAAACCAATACTTGACATAAACAAAGAAAGTCCTAAAACAGAATGATTTGAAATCTTTAGAAGAATATAATGTAACCATACTGCAAAAGGAGGATGAGTTTTAGAATGCATTAACAAGTTCTCTTGATTTTCGTTGAAGTGCGAAATAAAATCATATCCATTGTCAATTTTAATGGCATCATGATAATACTGAAAGTCTGTGTCAATAAAGGATCTTAAGAAAATATTATGAATAGAACCCTGGGAAAAATTACCAAGTAATATTAAAAGAATGTAACAGATAATTAGAATTGGTGTAGAAAAAGATTCACATTTACGTAATACAAAAAAGCCAAAAATTAAAAATAATATAGCACATAATATGCCTTCTAAGTAGAAAGGAGAAAAATAAACAATACTAATAGGGAACGTTATCCTTGAGCCTGTATAAGTTATATTCTCTGTTATATAGTAATTTAGAGCTAGCATTATAATCCACCCTATCAATAAGAACAGAATAATTTTAAAAGGAGCGGTGTTAAAAATGTTTTTTAATCGATTGTTCATTTTTGTTGAATACTTAGTTTAATTTATAATCAAACTGTTGGTTATGATAACAGTAGAGTTGAAAGCCTAATTTATTATGTCTCAAAAAGTCTTTTTTTAGCTTAGTGCTTTTAGGCTCATTTTCTGAAAGTTGAAAATAATGAAAATGTTTTTTATATCAATATTCCTAATGGGGTGATTTAAGGACGTTGATTTTTTCATAGAAAATAGGTTTAGAACTACAAATATATAGTATTAATTAATTTTTAAGTGAACGAATTCTAATTAGTTATTCTTTTTAAGAAGATAGTTTTGACAAAATGATTACTTTTGCACAAACCTAAACTATGAAAAAGAAAATATTAATACGTATTGGCTCGCTTCGTCATGGAGGTGCGGAAAAAGTATTGATCACTTTTCTAAAGCATCTTTCTCCTGATAAATACGAAATAGATTTATTGTTAAACTTATATTCAGGCAAATACCTGAAAGATGTTCCATCGTGGATTAATGTTTATTACTTAAACAAAGGCGAAATGATTACAACAAACCGCCTTCAGGATATTCCAAAAAAGCTTACCGTGTCGTTTATCAAGCGATTCTCAAAAGATTTCCGAAATTGCTTTATAACTATATCTTATCAAACAAAAAGTATGATATAGAATTTGCAGCGATACATGGAATAGCGGATGATATTTTGAATTCACCAAATAAATCTTCAAAGAAAATAGTCTGGATCCACAATGATTTATCTAATATTCCTGAATATACAGAAGAACGTTTAAAATTATTTTTCAAGTTTGATAAAATCTTAGTGATTTCAGAAAAAAATCAAGCAATTATTTTTAGATACAGCTCCTTCAGTAGAAGATAAAAATAAGATTGCCCGAATTTTTAATCCGATTGATGTTGATGAAATTAAACAATTAGCGGAAGATTCTTGTGAGATAGAAAAAATAGATCATCAATCTACTTTTGTTTCAATCGGAACAGTATTTCCGCAAAAAGGGTTTGACAGATTATTGAAGGCGCACCGTCGTTTATTAGACGAAGGATTTACTCACCAAGTTTGGATTGTCGGCGATGGATATGATTTTCCTAATATCGAAAAATTAGTGAAAGAGCTAAATGTAGATAAAACGGTGAAATTAATCGGTTTTAAGGATAACCCATATCCTTATTTTGTAAAAGCAGATTATTATATTCTTTCTTCCCGTTATGAAGGTTATCCAACAGTTTTGTTTGAAGCGATGGTGCTTGCTAAACCTATTATCGCAACTGATGTTTCAGGTGTGCGAGAAATGTTGAATAACGGTGAACTTGGACATATTATTCACAATGATGAAAATGCCATTTATGAAGGAATGAAGTATTTTATCAATCATCCTGAAATAGCAACAAAATATAAACATATAATTGAATCAAAATCATTACCTTTTGAACTGGATAATGCAGTGAAATCAATTGAATACTATTTAAATAATTAAATATGAAAACAATTATTCAGAAGGATTTTTACCGAAACTTTGGATATTGGACGACTTCTCCTTTCCTAAAAGGATGGATGAGCCCGGGTTTTCGATTTATTTATTGTTTAAGAAAAGCACAACATTACTCAGCCAAGCATCCTCTAGGATTATTTTATCGTTTGTTGTTGCGACGTTATTCCATAAAATATGGTTACCAAATTTCGGCCAAAACAGAAATTGGTCCCGGTTTGAATTTAGGTCATTGGGGGATAGTTGTGGTTAATCCAAAAGCTAAAATTGGTAAAAACTGCAATTTAGCACATGGTGTTACGCTGGGACAAACAAATAGGGGAAAATTGAAAGGTTATCCAATCTTAAAAGATGATGTTTGGGTAGGAACAAATGCGGTGATTGTGGGAGGAATTACAATTGGGAATAATGTATTGATCGCTCCTAATAGCTATGTGACACAAGATGTACCGGATAATTCAATTGTGACAGGAAATCCGATGACAATTATTTCTAATGAGAGAGCAACAGAAGGATATATAAACAATAGAATAGAGGATTAATTTTTTGAAGACAATACTTTTTATATTACCGGATCTTAATCAGGGAGGCGCAGAACGTGTAATCACAACACTTTGCAATGAGTTGGATAGAACGAAATTCTGTCCAAAACTGGTGTTATTCAAAAAAGAAGGCTATTATTTGAATCATTTAAAAAGTGATGTCGAAATTATAGAATTAAATATTTCCCGTATTCGTTATTCCATTTTTAAAATTGTTCCGTTAATCCAAAAGTTAAAAACCGGAAATTGTTTTTACAGGTTGGGGTGAAATTTCAGCTTTTTTATCTCCAATTATTCCTTTTTTTTCAAAAACGAAATTTATTACACGCGAAACGAATGTTGTGTCCAAACATGTGACACGTAAAGAAATTTTATTCTTTTATCGTTTTTATAATAATTTTCATCAAATCATTGCGCAGAGCAATGACATGAGAAATGATTTGATTCAAAATTTTAGAATTTCGGAAAACAGAATCGTAAAAATCAATAACCCGGTTGATTTCGATTTGATTAACCGAATGAAAAACGAAAATAATAAGGTGTTGTATGACACGAGCTATAAAAATGTAGTGGCGATTGGAAATTTATCTCCACGAAAAGGATTCGATTTGTTGTTAAAAGTTATGAATGAATTAAAGAATGAACCTATTCATTTAACTATTTTAGGGGATGGTGCTTTTAAAGATGAATTAATCCAACAACAAAAGCAATTAAATTTATTGCAGGTAACGTTCAAAGGCAAAGTAGCTAATCCGTTTGCGTATCTCAATTATGCAGATTTGTTTGTACTTTCTTCACGTTACGAAGGTTTTCCGAATGTCTTGTTAGAAGCAGGAGCTTGCGGGACATATAGCCTGGCAAATAATGCGCCGGGAGGAATTAATGAAATAATTCAAGATGGAATAAATGGAGAAATCTTTCCGATAGAAGATGCAAAATGTTTCGCTGAAAAAATGAAAGAAATTTTGACTCAAGCTCATTCAAAAGAGACAGTTATAGAGAGCATAGACTCTCGTTTTAGTAAAGAAATAATCATTAAGCAATACGAATCGATTTTTGATCAGATAGAATGACAACCCCACCTAAAATATCAGTAATTGTTCCTGTTTACAACACCGAAAAATATCTTTCGAAATGTTTGGATTCGATTTTGAAGCAAACATTGAAAGATATCGAAGTGATTGTTGTGAACGATGGATCGAAAGACGATTCACAAGCCTTGATTAATCAGTATAAAATTAGAGATTCAAGAATTATTCCGATCATAAAAGAAAACGGAGGTTTGAGTGATGCCCGGAATGTAGGAATCGATAAAGCTTCGGGAGAGTATCTTGCTTTTATTGATTCGGATGATTACATTGATTCTACGATGTTTTGAAAAAATGATTGATCTGGCTGAAAAACATAAGTCAGAAATTGTTTTATGTGACTTGGTGAAAGTGAATGAAAATGGAATTGAATTTAGAGATTTACCGCAATCGCCTCAATTACCGGAGAGAATAGTTTTGAAAGATGATTTTTCGATATTTGGAGAAATGAGTTGTTTCGCTTGTAATAAAATATTCAAAAAAGAATTGTTTGTACAACATCGTTTTAAAAAAGGAATTCATTTTGAAGACATTGAATTGATTCCAAAGCTGGTTTTAGATTCGACAATAATCTCTAAAATTAATGAGCCTTTTTACAATTATTTCGAGCGACAAGATTCAATTACAAAATCACATACAGAAAAAGGGCTAGATATGTTTGTTGCTGTTAATGGGGTGACGGATTATTTTTATAACAGTAAATACAATACATTTGTAACGGAGTTAAGACGTTTTCAAATAATTCAAGGATATTATTCCTATTTAGCGTATGTGGCCTATGTAAAAAATAAGGTGTTAAAAAAGAAAATGTTAAGTGTACTTAATGATTTTTTGAAAATGAATCAATTAACACAAAAAGAGCTTAGAGCCTATAAACGATTCGACAAAAACTACTTAAATTCATTATCCTTGAAAAAAAGAATTTATTACCGGCTAGCTTTGATAAACCTTCAACTATTATCTAAATTTTAATTTGTAGTGAGTTTAATTTATTTATTCATATTTGCCTTTCTTCTTGTTGCATCCTTTTTAGAATTTTCAAAAAAGAATGTTAGTAAGCAGCTTTATATATTAATTGTTGTTATTATGTGTTTGACTGCCGGATTGGGGTATGCTTTAAGTCCTGATTGGTTGGCATATTATGAAACATTTCATCTTTTATCGGGAATTAATTGGGCAGAATTTAATCGATTTGCTTATATGGCCGGAATGGAAGAAGGGTATCTGGGATTAAATAAAATATTGGTTGATTTTGGATTCGATTTTGGAATGTTAACGCTAATTATTGCAACAGCATCATTGGTTCTGAAAACAACTACATTTTATAAATATGCGGGTTTTCCATTTTTGGTTTTATTTATTTATGCAATGCCAAACTTTATGTTCGAAGAGCATGTACATATTAGACAAGGATTAGCGAATGCAATTGCCATATATTCTATTCGATATGTAATAGACCGTAATTTGATTAAATTTTTAATTTGTTTAGCGATAGGGTTTCAATTTCATGAATCAATAGTGGTATTTGTATTGGCATATTGGATAGCTCCTATGAAATTTGATGAGAAGCTTATAGGATGGTTAGTCGTCTTTGCTATAATAGGATTTTATACAGGTTTAAATTCTATTATAGAAGTTATAATGGATTATATGCCAATTGGGCAAGATAAATTCGAAAGTTATCAGAGTCAGCTATATAATCAGGGAGATGGTGTTGCAATAGGTGATTTTGTTAAAATAGTATCCATTTTGTCCAATTATTGTTTATAATAAATATGCTGTAGAAGATAAACTATACTGTTACTTTAGAAATCTTTTTGTGTTTGGTGTTTTGCTGTACTTTTTTTTAGGAAAAAGGAATATTTGGAGTCAGGTTACCAGGATTTTATTTGGTTTTTTTAGGATTAACTGTAGGGCGATTAGTATACTCATTTAAAGGAGACGTATTTAAAAGAAACTTTATATACTTAAGTTTTGTCTCTTATACTGTTCTGTTAATTTTTTGGTTTCAAGTCAAACAAGCACATAAATCAAATTTTGCAAATTATAGAACTATTTTTAATAAAGAAGCTGTTTACGGATTATGGAGGTGGAACTAGTATCAATCATAACACCATGTTATAATTCTGAAAGATTTATAGCAGAGACCTATCAGTCGATAAAACAACAAAGTTACCCAAATTGGGAATGGATTATTGTGGATGATTGTTCAACAGATGATTCGGTTCAAACTATTTGCTCATTTAATGATGAAAGAATCAAATTAATCGTCCAAAAAAGTAATCAAGGCGCTGCAAGTGCTAGAAATTTAGCTTTGAGTAAAGCTAAAGGAAGATACATGACATTTATTGACAGTGATGACTTATGGTTGCCCAAATTTTTAGAAACAACAATTAACTATTTAAAAAGGGAGAATGAAAAGTTTAGTTTATACGAGCTATAAACGAGTAGATGAGAATTTAAAGCCATTGTTAGAGGATTTCATAGCAATTGATAAAGTAGATTATGAAAGAATCCTTTACAATTGTCCAATCCCAATGTTAACTTCTGTATACGATTCTTCTGTAATGGGAATAGTTGAATTTCCGAAAGTGGAATTGAGAGAAGATCACGCAATGTGGATTCAATTATTGAAAAAAATAAAATATGCCAGAGCTATTGAAGAACCATTAGCGATTTATAGAATTAGAGAAAATTCGGTGTCGAGAAATAAATTAAATATTGCCTTGAGACAATATGATGTATATAGGAAATTTTTAAAGATGAATTTTCTTCAATCGTCTTATTATACTTTTTTTTGGGCTTTAAACGGATTAAAAAAATATGGAAAACTTTAAATTATTAGAATACTTATATACACTTAGTATTTCACCTATCTATATAAATGTTTTTGGTGCATATTTTTTTGCATTAATTATTACATTGATTTCTATTCCAAAAATTATCAGGATTTCGTATAAAAAACAATTGATGGATGTCCCTGGGGAAAGGAGTTCTCATATAAATAAAGTTCCCACTTTAGGAGGAGTAGCTTTATTTTTCGGGATAGTTGTTTCCACTTCTATTTTTGCAACAGACTTAGGGGTTAATTATTCCTTTTTTTTATCAGCAATTACCATCCTTTTTTTTATAGGTTTAATGGACGATCTTTTAGTTGTGGCTCCAGACAAAAAGCTTTATGGGCAAATCGTGAGTACGATTTTAATTATATTTGGATCGGGAATTATGATCAATTCCTTTTCCGGATTATTCGGGATTTATAAAATACCATACTTTATAGGTGTGTTGCTTACAATATTTGTATTCATTGTTCTAATTAATGCGTATAATTTGATCGACGGAATAGATGGGCTTGCAGCAGGAATAGGAATTGTAATTTGTTTGTGCTTTGTTTATATATTTTATCGGATTTTTGATTACGGGATTGGGATACTAGCTGTTAGTACGCTTGCTGTTTTATTAGGTTTTGGACGGTATAATCTTTCAAAAAAATTCAAAATATTTATGGGGGACACAGGATCAATGGTTATTGGATTTATCTTGACTTTTATGGCCATTCGCTTTTTATACATAAGCGAAACATCTAATTTAGGATTAAAAACGGGTCCGGTAATTTTACTTTTTATATTTGTGATCCTATTTTAGATACGCTTTATGTGTTTACAATAAGGGTTTTGAGAAAAAGAAACCCCTTTTCCCCGGATAAAAATCATTTGCATCATCAATTTTTGAAATTAGGATTCAACCATTTACAAACTTCAATTATTCTTGTATTAATTAACATTTTTTTTATAATCGTTGGGTATTATTTTAGAAATATTGAAATTAATCAACTATTTTTGATTTTTGTTGTTCTATCAACTAGCTTTGTGCTATCTCTTAGGTATATTGTAATATTAAAAAATAATAGATAGAAAAATATCATTATAAAAATGCTTAACTTAAAATCAACTTTAACCAAAACCACTATTCTATTGATAATATTGAACTTGTTTTCATGTATATCTCTAAAGGATATCCAATTAATTCAGCCAGATCAAAATCTGAAATTAGATTCAAAAGGAAAAATTGCTTTCGATAAACCTGAATATTATATTCAGAAAGGGGATCGAGTATTAATAAATATTTCAAGTGCTTCAAATACTTCAATGGGCATTCTTAACGATTTTATTTCTTCAGGAAATCGAACTTTTGCTCAAGGTGAAAATGCAGGAGTATTAGTGCGAAAAGACGGAAATATTGAATTACCAAGAATTGGAGATGTTTACCTAGAAGGTCTTACAATAGAACAAGCTCGTAAAAAAATCCAAGATGAATTTTATAAAATATATGACGAAAAGGGAACTTTCATCGACGTAAATTTAGCAGGTATTGAATATACGATTGTTGGTGAAGTACAGCAAGGTGCTTATAGGGCCAATAAAAGAGATTTGACTATTTTAGAAGCTTTTGCAAAAACCGGAACGAATAATATTTATGCGGATTTAAAAAATGTACGCATCATCAGAACTGATTTGGACGGGACAAAACAAGTGTATGTAGATTTAACAAAAGAATCCATTATGAATTCAGAATATTACTGGATTCAAAACAATGATATCATAGTAGTAAATCCTCGTAAAGAGAAAGTATGGGGCGTAGGGCTTAATCCTTTAACAGTTGTAACCACTGTGATGGGGGCTATTGCAACAATTCTAGGCGTTTATTTATTTTTTGATAAAATTTAGAAATGGCAAATACAACAGATAATCAAAAAAATAAGAAAAAACAATCTGATTTTATTGATATAGAAAGATTGATTCCTAGGTTGCTTAATGCTTGGCCATTGTATATTATTTCAATATTAATAGCATTAGCTGTAGCCTATTATTTGAATAATTGGAAACTAAATAGAATCTATTCAGCGAATACAACTTTTAAGATTAAGGATAATAATTCGTCAAATAATTCATTGGCCTCAAATTCAATTAACTTTATTTGGGGAGGGAATGCCAATAAAATAGATGGACTAACTTATACGCTGTCTTCTCGTATTCACAATGAAAAAGTTGTTAAGAAAACAGAATCTTATATTTTTTATACAGAGGAGGGAAGGTTAAAAAAGTCAAGTATTTATAAATTAGATGCTCCATTTCATGTTCATATTGATACATTACATCAACAAGTGGCAAATGTTGAAATTAAAGTAAAGCCAAAAGATCATAATTCATTTTATTTTGAAGTAGAGAATAATAAAGGATCTCTCTATAATTTTTCAAAAGATAGTATTATCAAATCGGATCTCATCAATCTTCCAAAAATAGGTTATTATAACCAATGGATGGTTGGGCGCAATTATAAAATGAAATTAACTCGTTCTACTGTTCCTTTTTCAGAAAGTACAATTTCTTTCAAATTGGTTACCATTAAAGATGCGACATCAAGAGCAACTAGAAATTTCAATGTAACAAACCCTTCTAAAATATCAAGCATCATATCTGTTTCTAAAAATGCTGAAAGTTTAAATGAAGCAGTAGATTTATTGAATAATTCCATTCAGGTTCTAATAGAAAACGAGCTATCAGAAAGAAATCTGTCTGCCTTCAAAACACGTAAGTATTTACAAGAAAGAATTGCAGCTGTAAAACTTAAGCTAGATAGTGCAACTGATAATCTACAAGAACTACAGAAAAGAACAGGAGTTTATAATTTTGATACTAAAAAAGGAGAGCTTTTAGGAAAATTGACATCTCTAGACAAAGAACGTGTACTTGTTGAAGAAAAAATAAATGCTTTACATAGATTAATGCCTAAAAAATCGAGTAGTGTTGATAATTTGATAGCACTTAATATTGCGGGGCTCGATGTTTCTTATTACATGACAAATGTTGATCAATTGGATAATCTTGAAAATCAAAGAGAACAGATGTTGAAGGTTTTTAAACCGAATACTGATGAAATTAGAGAAATTGATCGTCAATTAGCTAAAACAAGAAACAATATTTCAAACGTTGTCAATGCTCATCTGCAAAAACTGAATACAGATTTATCCATGATTAATGGTAAGTTGGCAGAATCAGAGTTTAAGGCAAAAGATTTACCTTATGAAGAAATTGAATTCGTTGAAGCAAACCGTGGATTCGAAATAAATAGTACAATGTATTCAACCTTAATTAATCAGTTGAATACTACTGATTTGTCTTTGGCGTCTATTGTTTCTGATATCACAATTATAGATCCTGCTAAAAATCAGGGTCAAGGTTCTATTTACCCAAATCCGCAGCGCAATTATTTAATCGCCTTAGGTATTGGTTTACTGATTCCTTTAGTATATGTTGTAATTAAAGAATTACTAGATTTTAAAGTTGCGCGTTTTGAAAGACATTACAAGTCGTACAAGTATTCCCGATTATAGGATTAGTAGGGCCTTTAGGAGATAACTCTCCATTGGTTGTTATCAATAATCCAAAATCAGGTATTTCAGAATCGTTCAGATCTATTCGTTCAAACCTGAAATATTTATATAAGAATCCGGCTCTTAATGAACAGAATAAAACAATTTTGGTGACATCGTTTATCGGAGGAGAAGGTAAAACTTTCAATGCGATGAATATTGCAAGTTCTTTAGGGTCTATGGATAAAAAAACAGTATTGATTGGATTAGATTTGCGTAAACCGAAAATTTTTGACGATTTTAACATCAACAATAAAATTGGGGTTACAGATTATGTTGCAGGAGATTTAGATGTGAATAATATTACTCAACGTACCATTTTACCCAACTTGGATATTATTACAGCAGGACCAATTCCTCCAAATCCATCAGAGTTGATTTTAAGTAAAAGAATGGATCAATTGTTTACAGAATTGAAAGAGAAATACGAATATGTCATTATAGATTCTCCTCCTATTGGATTAGTAACAGATTCGTATGATTTGATGCGTTATGCAGACTGTACTTTATATGTAACACGCTATAATTACTCAGAGAAAAACTTTATCAATGCTATCTCGAATAAATACGATGAGGGCGAGGTGTCAAATGTTGGAATTATATTCAATGATTTCCAAATCAAAACAGGTTACGGTTATGGCTATGGCTATGGCTACGGTTATGGTTATGGCTACGGTTATGGCTACGGTTATGGTTATTTTGCAGGAGATGAGAATTTTGACAATTCATCTTTCGGAAAAATGAAACGATTGGCTTCTCGAATTAAAAGTAAATTCTTTTAATTGAAATGTTAATAAAGCACATATTTGATTATATACTTGCATTAATCCTACTAATTTTTTTAGTGGGATTAATTGTTTTGTTGATGATCATAAGTTCTTTTGAAACGAAACAATTGGGGCTTTTTACACAAAATAGAGTGGGCAGGAAAGGAAAGTTATTCAAGATATATAAAATACGAACAATTAAAGGAACCTCGAAGTCAACAATCACGACAAATCAACATCAAGTAACCAAAATTGGAAAAATTCTTAGGGAGTATAAATTAGACGAATTACCTCAATTATTCAATATCTTAAAAGGAGAGATGAGCTTTGTGGGGCCACGTCCAGATGTAGAAGGGTATGCTGACAAATTAGTTGGAGAAGATAGAATTATGCTTAATGTAAAGCCAGGGATCACTGGTCCCGCCCAATTAAAATACAGGAATGAAGAAGATATTTTATCGAAAGTAAAAGACCCTATTATGTATAATGATACTGTGCTATGGCCGGATAAAGTCAGAATAAATATAGAGTATGTTAAAAATTGGAGTTTCAAAAAAGACCTGTTTTATATGTTCAAAACAATAATTAAAAATAAAAGAGAAGCTTAAAATTAGCTTCTCTTTTATTTTTGAATATATTTTTATTTCTAAACTTGAATAACACCTAGATTGAATTGTTTTTCAATCGGAGCATGATTGGCAGCTTCAATTCCCATCGAAATCCATTTTCGTGTATCCAATGGATCAATAATTCCATCTGTCCACAATCTTGCCGCAGCATAATACGGACTTGTTTCATCATTGTATTTTGCTATAATTTCATCCAAAAGCTCTTGTTTTTTCACTTCATCAACTTCAACTCCTTGTGCTTTTAAAGTGGCTTCTTAATTTGTAATAAAACTTTTGCAGCTTGTTCTCCTCCCATAACCGCTAATTGCGCAGATGGCCAAGCAACAATCAATCGTGGATCATAAGCCTTTCCACACATGGCATAATTTCCGGCACCATAAGAATTTCCTACAACGATTGTAAATTTAGGTACAACAGAATTAGAAACAGCATTTACCATTTTAGCACCATCTTTGATGATTCCTCCATGCTCAGATTTAGATCCAACCATAAATCCGGTTACATCTTGCAAGAAGACCAATGGAATTTTCTTTTGATTACAGTTTGCAATAAAACGGGTAGCTTTATCAGCAGAATCAGAATAAATGACACCGCCAAATTGCATTCCGTCTTTCTTCGATTTTACAATTTTACGCTGATTGGCTACTATTCCTACAGCCCATCCGTCAATACGTGCATAGGTACAGATGATTGATTTTCCATAATCAGGTTTGTATTCATCCAATTCAGATTGATCAACAAGTCTGTTAATAATATCATACATATCATATTGCTCAGCACGGGAAGCTGGCAAAATTCCATAAATTTCGTTTTCGTCTAAAGTAGGTTTTGCAGATGCGATACGATTAAATCCTGCTTTCTCGTAATCCCCGATCTTACCAACAATAGATTTTATTCTGTCTAACGCATCTTTATCATCCTTTGCTTTATAATCAGTCACACCAGATATTTCGCAATGTGTTGTTGCTCCGCCTAAAGTTTCGTTATCGATATCTTCTCCAATGGCAGCTTTTACCAAATAACTTCCGGCTAGGAAAATAGAGCCTGTTTTATCTACAATCATCGCTTCGTCGCTCATAATTGGTAAATAAGCACCGCCGGCAACACAACTTCCCATTACAGCAGAAATTTGAGTAATTCCCATCGAAGACATCATCGCATTATTTCGGAAAATGCGACCAAAGTTTTCTTTGTCAGGAAAAATTTCATCTTGCATAGGTAAATAAACGCCTGCACTATCTACCAAATAAATAATTGGTAATCTGTTTTCCATTGCAATTTCCTGTGCACGTAAATTCTTTTTTCCTGTAATCGGAAACCAGGCTCCGGCCTTTACTGTAGCATCATTCGCAACGACAATACATTGTTTTCCGGAAATATACCCTATTTTTACAATAACTCCTCCGGAAGGGCATCCGCCATGTTCTTTGTACATTTCATCTCCCGTTAAAGCCCCAATTTCTAAGCTAGGTTTTTTATCGTCAAAAAGATAATCGATACGTTCTCTTGCTGACATTTTTCCTTTGCTATGTAGAGCATCGATTCTTTTCTGGCCTCCGCCAAGGTAAACTTCGTTCAGTTTTTGGCGCAGTTTTGAAAGTAATAATTTATTATGATCCTCTCTTTTATTAAAAGTTAAATCCATTGTGGTTTTCTGTTTGTTTACAGCCCTAAACTAATGAATTTTATCGAATTCTTAAAATGAATTTTAATACTTAAGGAGTAATGAATACAAAGCTCTTACAGTGTGATTGTAATTGAGGAAAGAAATTGAGAAAATCATTTTCGAGATGTGAATAATTTTTTTCGAATACCGGAATTATTTCATGCAGATTGTTTTGAAATTTTGTTCGGCTTCCAATTCCCTTCAAGGTTTTTTGAACACCTTCTATGGTCGAATAATTCTCAAACCAATCATATTTTAACAAATAAAAAATGGTTTCCTGAAGTTTTTTTGGAAATGAATCGTAATTGATGTTAAAAAGTTGATAACAAGCTGATTTAAATTGTTCAAAAGAAGTTTCGGAAAAATCATTCCAATATTTAATTAAAAAATAATCATAAATCACATCAATGATGATGGGCGCAAATTTATGTTGCGTATCGTGAAAATAACTCGAACTTTGTTTGACAATATCATGAGAGTCGGTAAATGTATCAATTGTACGATGAAGCAAAATTCCTTTTTTGAATTTCATCATCATAACTAAGGTATTGCTTTCCTTTTACGATTTCTCCAAGCAGATTTCCTATTTGAAGAGAATGATTTCCGAAAGATAAATATTGGTGTGCGACAAAGTTCATATGGGAATTGTTGATGATTAAAGATACATTATTTTTTGTTGTCTTCTATAAAGTTGGAGATCACGTAAACATCAACAATTCTATTGCTTTTATTTTTGATTTAAGTGTTCAATTTTTTCTTGAAGAATAGGGTAGTGCTCTATCATCATATCTTTAATATTTCGATCTAAACTTAATGCATTACTCAATGCTTCGTTTCCTAATTGATCTTGATCAGTTAAATAATAAACATTACTCAATTGATAGAAAAATTCTGCTCGGTTGAAGTTTTTCAAGGCACCGCTAATTATGACTGCTATGGCTTGTTCATATTCTCCAATAGCAATTAGCGTTTCAACATAGGCGAACCATGTGTTGAAAACTAAAGGCTTTAGCTCAACTAATCTGGAAAGACTTTTTATGGCTTCTTCAAACTTCATTTGTTTCAAGAAATAATAAGTTGAATTTGTATAATATTCTGCATTATCTTCATTCAATTCTAATGCGCGTTGAATGTAATACTCCGCTTCTTCTAAATTACCCATTTTATCGTATAAAGCTGCAGACTTTGCCCAAACTTTATCCAGTTGAGGATCTTCTTTTATCGCAATATGATAGGCTTTCAATGCCTTTTGAGGTTTTTCCAGCTTTTCGTACAACTCACCAATTTTAAGATGGGTTACAGCAGGAGAATCATCATATTCTAATGTTTCTTCTAATGTTTCTATCGCCTGGCTATATTCACCTAATTCTTCCAAAGAAGCAGCCTTGTTTGCATGTCCCGCAATAGAATTAGGATTGATGGCGATAACATAATCCAATGCATTGATAGCTTCTGCATACATTTTTTTGTAATTGTATAATAAGCCAAGTTGTAACCAGGCTACTTCAGAATAAGGATTATCCTCAATAAAATCTTTCAAAAAAGCAATACAATCATCCGGATTATGGATTTCCTCATAACATTGAATAATAGAATAAAAAGAATAATCATTTTCTGGATTAAATTTTACAGCTTTTTTAAAAGCAATCAAGGCTGAATGAACTTCATCCAAATTCAAATATTCGTTCCCAATACAATTACAGATAAAATCTGTTTCTTCATCATCTATCAACAAGGCTTCTTCGTAAAAGCCGATTGCTTTTCGAGGCATATTTTTCATTCCCCAAAAAACGAGCCTGAACAAGTAAGTAATCCAGTTCATTGGATGCTAAATCTTTTAACTCTTGAATTAATTTTGCTGAACTTTTCAATTCGTTAATAGAAAGAAAATATTCAACTTTCTTAATTTTGATATCAATGTTATCAGGGTGCATTTTTTCAGCAAAATCTAAGGCACGTTTTGCATATTCACTATCGTTTACCTCAATATAGAATTCAATAATTTCGACCAAATCCTCTGAATCGTAATATTTATATTCACGATTGTCAAGCATTTGTTCGAAAGCTTCAATCAGTTCGTTGTTAAAAAAATCTTCGTCCATAGTATCAGACTAATTTACAAAATAAAATGTGCAAAAATCCTAACGAATTGTTAGAGTTTTGCACATTTATTAAACAATTAAAATTGATTATATTAGATGATATTTTTGATGCTTTCGATCATTTTATCAGCCAATTTATTTGCATTTTCTTCAGAAGTACTTTCAGTATAAATACGAATAATTGGTTCTGTGTTAGATTTTCTCAAGTGAACCCATTCGGTTGGGAAATCAATTTTTTACACCATCAACTGTATTGATTTGTTCGTTTTTATAGATGTCTTGAATTTTCACTAACAATTCGTCTACATTAATTTCCGGAGTCAATTCGATCTTTTTCTTAGCCATAAAATAAGCCGGATAAGAAGCTCTCAATTCAGAAACAGTAATATTTTGTTCAGCTAAATGAGTTAGGAATAAGGCAATTCCTACTAAAGAATCTCTACCATAATGCAATTCCGGGTAAATTATTCCGCCATTTCCTTCTCCTCCAATTTTTGCATCGGTATTCTTCATTTCAACGACAACATTCACTTCTCCTACAGCAGAAGGGACATATTTTTGTCCATATTTTTCTGTGATATCACGCAAAGCACGAGAAGAAGATAAATTAGAAACCGTAGCAGAAGGTGTTTTTGATAAAACATAATCAGCCACAGCAACTAAAGTGTATTCTTCACCAAACATTTCGCCTTTCTCATCGATAATTGCTAAACGATCAACATCCGGATCAACAACGATTCCGAAATCTGCTTGTTCATCAATCACCTTTTTACAAATATCTCCTAAATGTTCTTTTAAAGGTTCCGGATTATGAGGAAAATGCCCATTTGGTTCGCAATACATATCGTAATGAATGACACCCAAACGTTGTAATAATTTTGGAATGGCAATTCCTCCGGTTGAATTAACCGCATCGATGGCAACCTTGAAATTTTTTATTTTGAATTGCTTTAGCATTAACTAGTGGTAAAGCCAAAATTTTCTCAATATGTAAATCAATGGCATCATCAAAAGTTTCATAAGATCCTAAATCATCAACTTCAGCAAATGTATAATCATCTTTGTCTGCAAAAGCTAAAATTTGCGCGCCGTCTTCTGCAGAAACAAACTCTCCTTTTGCATTTAATAATTTCAAAGCATTCCATTCTTTTGGATTATGAGAAGCGGTTAAAATAATACCTCCGTCTGCATGCAAATGTGTTACCATTACTTCTACGGTTGGGGTTGTAGATAAACCCAGATCGACAACATGAATTCCTAATCCTTGTAAAGTTGAACAGACTAATTGAGAAACCATTTGTCCGGAAATCCGGGCATCACGGCCAATAATTACTTTATAATCTGATTGATTTGATTGATTTTTTAACCATGTTCCGTATGCAGCAGCAAATTTTACAGCATCAATTGGCGTTAAATTATCTCCTGGTTTACCCCCGATAGTTCCGCGAAAACCTGAAATTGATTTAATTAGAGACATAAATTTTATTTTTTTATAGTAGACAAATTTACAAAATCCAAAAACTTTTCTTATCTTTTTGGAACGATTTTAGTTAAGATTTGCTTAACAATTTATACAACCATAAAAAAATATTATTAATTATGATGACAACTTCATTTATTATGCTAGGTATTACGGGCGTTTGGAGCTTCTTGGTGTACCTTGTATTCGGTTTGATTTGTGCAGGAATTGCTAAAGCCATTATGCCGGGAAAAGATCCGGGAGGATTTTGGGTTACAGCATTAATTGGTATTGTTGGGGCTTATTTAGGAGCTTATATGCGTACAATTTTAGGAATTTCTCATGACGGAGAAGTTAGTTTCTTCAGTCCGCTTGATTGGATTTTCTCAATTTTAGGGGCTCTAATTCTATTGTTTATTTGGAAAAAATTATTGGCTCCGATGTTCAATAAATAGACTATTAAATTCAAGTATAGAAAAAATCCTTTATCAAAACTGATAAAGGATTTTTTTTATACGAAAGTCTGTTTATAGTGGAAGAATTGCTTTTTCATATTTTTGATTAATCATGATTGCAGAAGCTTCATAAAATGCGATAAAACCACAAACAATACCAACCCAACCCGCAAAATGTAAAATTCCTCCATCTTCTGTAAAATTAGCTGCAGCTAATAAAAAGAATAACAATGTTAATGAGCTAAACAGTAATTTTCCGACTAAATTACCTTTTAAGGTTTGCAGGAAATTGATGAAGGTAAATAATCCCCACATTCCTAAATAACATCCCATGGCGTTTCCGTCCGGTTTTTCTACACCGAACATAGGTGCTAACCAGGTAAAAACGAGTGTCAACCAAAATGCTCCATAGGACATAAATGCAATGCTTCCAAAGTTGTTTCCTTTTTTCCATTCCATAACTCCTGCAATAAATTGAGCTCCGCCACCAAAAAAAACACCCATTCCCATAATCATACTATTAATAGGAAAGAAGCCTGCATTGTGGATGTTTAATAAAATTGTAGTCATTGCAAATCCAAATAAACCCAGTGGCCCTGGATTCGCAGTTTCATCTTTAATTGAGTAAATATTATTCATATGTATTATTATTTAAAGACAATAATAATCTGAAAATAATAAATAAAAAACAATTTATTCAATAAAAGTGTAATTAGTACACTATTAAAGTATTTTTAATTGAATATATACATGATTAAGACTAAATTATTAGAAAATAAAAAAAGTCCGTTAATAATTAATAACGGACTTTTTAAAATTGAATGATATCAAAATTATTTCTTTTTATTCTTTTGTTGTTGCTCTTGCATTTCTTGCGCTTGTTTCATCATCTCTTGCATACGAGTTGCAAACTTACCTTGTTTTTTAGGTTTCGTTTTATTTGTCTCGATAATTTGATGAATTTTCGCTTCATGGATCATGTATTTCTTAATATACAATACAATAAAAATATTAATTGCATTGGATACTAAATAATACCACGATAAACCAGAGGCATAATTATTAAGGAATACAAAGAAGAAAACCGGCATAACATACATCATATACTTCATGAACTGCATATTCGGCATTCCTTCTTGTTGTGGCAATTGGAAGTTATCCATCGATCCTGAAACTTTAAAATAAATCATCATTGCAACGATATACAATAAAGCAAACACACTTAAGTGTCCGTTAAGGAATGGTACCCATTCCGGTAATTTGATTAAATCATCAAAAGCCGTTAAATCGTCTACAAACCAAAAAGGAACACCTCTTAAGTCGATTAAGTTCGGGAAGAAACGGAACAACGCATAGAAAATAGGGATTTGTAATAACGCCGGTAAACATCCTGCTAATGGATTAATACCTGCATTACGATAAATTGCCATTGTTTCTTGTTGTTTCTTCATCGCATCCTTTGGATCTTTGTATTTTTCATTGATTTCATTCAATTCTGGACGAACAACTTTCATCAAGGCAGATTGGCGGTATTGTTTGTACATAATTGGAGATAAAACCAATTTTACTACAATTGTCATCAAGAAGATAACCCATCCGTATGTAATTCCGACAGAAGCCAACCATTTGAAAATATTCAGGAAGAAATATTTATTCAACCAACCAAATAATCCCCAACCAAAGTCAATTAAGTTTTGGAATCCTTTGTCGTTGTAATCTTTCAACATTTTATAATCCAATGGAATAAAATCCCATGTGAATTTCGAGTTGATTTCACTGTTTTTTAAATCTAACTGAGAATTTAAGTGATAGTGTTTGCTATACGTTAAATCTTCTTTCTCCGAATTTTTAGAACCTCCTTTTGTGTTCTTAAACCCTTCGTCATTTGATAAAACAGTAGCGAAGAATTGTTGTTTATTGGCAACCCAAGAAATCGCTTCTTCTTTCTCTTCCCATTCGTCCGCACCAAATAATTCGTATTCAATGTCCTTGTTTCCTTTGAACTGAAAATAAGTATGAGACCAGTATTTTTCTTGATCTTTCCCTTTTTCTGTACTGAAAACCGTCCATTGTCCACGCCAAATCGACTTTGTTATCTGATGTAATATTAGATAAACCTTGTGTTTTTATTTCAAAATCGATTCCGTATGAATCTCCTAACGTATAGATGTATTGAATCTGACTATTTTGAGCATTCGCTGTAAATGTTACAATTGTATTGTTCGCATTTTTTTGTACTTGAGGGACAAATATTAAATCCGAAACATTCAAAACAGTGCCTTGTTTTGTTTTGAATGATAAATTGAATGTACTCGATCCGTCTTTTACTAAATGTAAAGGGTCTTTGTGTCCGTCTTTTTTGTCATTATAAGCTGTATATCCGATGACTTGTACATCAGAAATTTGGGCTCCTTTTGGTGAAAAAGTGACCTTTAATTTATCATTACTAACTTCGACATCTTTTGCTAATGTAGGATCTACAGTTTGAAAAGCTTGTGTTGTAGCTATTTTATTTAATTGTTCCTGTTTTTTCGCTTGCTCTTGTTTCTGAACTAATTCTTTTTTCTGAGCTTCGATTTGTTCTTCCGAAGGTCTGTTAAGAAAATAGAATACGCCAAAAAGAATTGCAATTAAAATAAAACCAATCGTTTGGTTAAAATCAAATTTTTTCTCTTGTTGCATTTAATAAATCATTTTGTTTATTCAATAAAGCTGCCTCGATAAAACTTATAAATAAAGGATGTGGCGAAGCAACTGTACTCTTGTATTCCGGATGGAATTGTACACCGATATAAAACGGGTGTTGATTATGTTCTAAAATTTCGACTAACTCTGTTTCTGGATTTTTCCCCACCGGAATAAAATTGTGTTCAACAAATTCGTTGTAAAAATCATTGTTGAATTCATATCTATGACGATGACGCTCTAAGATTTCTGTTGTATTGTAAATTTTCTCAATTTTTGTATTTGGAGTTAAATTACATTTCCAGTTCCCTAAACGCATTGTTCCACCTTTATCTGATACATCTTTTTGATCTTCCATCAAACTGATAACAGGATAAGGCGTTGTTAAATCCATTTCTGCTGAATCTGCTTTTTCGTAACCTAAAACATTACGAGCAAATTCAATTGCCATAATTTGCATTCCCAAACAAATTCCTAAAGTTGGAATATTATTTCTTCGTGCATAATTTGCTGCAATTATTTTACCTAAAATTCCACGATCTCCAAAACCTGGAGCAATTAAAACTCCTGAAACTCCTTTCAGTTGCTCTCCAACATTATCTTCTGTAATATCTCCAGAATATACCCAACGAACTTTTACATTCGTTTTCGCATGTTGCAGCAGCATGTGTAAATGCTTCTGTAATAGACTTATAAGAGTCATGTAACGAAAACATATTTACCAACTAAAGCAATTTCTATTTCGTTTTTAGGATTTTTATGATTTGATAAGAATTTATTCCAAACGGTGAAATTTGGTTCTTGATCAGTTGGCAAATCTAAGCCTTTTAAAACAACTTCGTCAAAATTTTGTTCATGTAATAAGAATGGAACTTCATAAATTGTATCCGCATCCATACATTCGATCACATTTTCTTTGCGAACATTGCAGAACAAAGCTAATTTATTTTTAACATCTTTTGGCAGATGATGTTCAGTTCGAGTCACCAAAACATTGGCATGAATACCATTTTCCATTAATGTACGAACAGAATGTTGAGTAGGTTTTGTTTTTAATTCACCAGACGCAGCCAAATAAGGGACTAAAGTTAAGTGAATAACCAACGAATTGTGTTCGCCTAATTCCCAAGTCAACTGGCGGATTGTTTCGATATATGGTAAAGATTCGATATCTCCCACTGTACCTCCAATTTCGGTAATAATGATATCATAATCGCCTGTATTACCTAATAATTTGATACGGCGTTTGATTTCGTTTGTGATATGTGGAACAACTTGTACGGTTTTTCCTAAATAATCTCCACGACGTTCTTTTTCTATAACTGTTTGGTAAATACGACCTGTAGTAACTGAATTAGCACGAGATGTAGCACGGTTTAAGAAGCGCTCATAATGTCCTAAATCTAAATCGGTCTCGGCACCATCTTCCGTTACGTAACATTCTCCGTGCTCGTATGGATTAAGTGTTCCTGGGTCTACATTAATATAGGGATCTAATTTTTGAATTGTCACTCTATATCCTCTTGCTTCTAATAGCATTCCTAATGATGATGCTACGATTCCTTTTCCTAACGACGATGTTACTCCTCCGGTAACGAAAATGTACTTTGGTGCTTTGTTTGTTTCCATTGAATCTTTAAATCAATGGTTGCAAATTTATGAATAATTTATGGGGTAAAAAAAAGTGAAGGGTAATTTTAGAGAATAAAAATAGGCAAGCGATCTACATCACACCGCTACGACCGTATACCTTTGCTACGTTCCCGTCCTGGAGGATTCAACAGGAGCTGGTTGTGTAGGACTTGCCTGATGCAAAGGTAAGAAAGTTTTAATAAAATAAAAGTGTTTATTG
Organism: Mylabris phalerata; assembly: GCA_020740385.1. NCBI lineage: Eukaryota > Metazoa > Arthropoda > Insecta > Coleoptera > Meloidae > Mylabris > Mylabris phalerata. Next base: position 54,116 of record JAJEOX010000120.1, read on the forward strand.
AAAAAACTTTCTTGCTGATTAGGTCGGGTTAAATTAATGAATTGATTTACAACTGAAAATTAGAACTAAAAAAATAATTGATATTGTAAAAAGTAGCTGAAGAAAGGAATTTATGAAGATAAATTCCTTTTTAAATCATACAATTTAATAGAGAAAGAATTACGAGATATAATTATCTTTGCAGAATGATTAGTTTTAATAAAATTTTCAAAAGCTCTTTGGTGCTTATGGCAATAACATTAGCCTTGTTTTTTGCACTTTACTTTTATTTTTCATTAAACGGAACAGTTTCTGTAAAAGATTATTATACCTACAGCTTTATGATCTGCTGTTTTGTAGTTTTACCTTTGTATGCGTTGTATTGTTTCTTTACAATTTTCAATTTATCGAAAGTAAAAGCAAAACATCATCAATCATCAGAAGACTTAATGACATTTAAAGAAGGTTTTAAGGTAGGTTTCTATACTATTTTCTTTGCAGGGATTATGAGTTTGATTGTTATTTTTGTATTCTTTAATACTTATGGAGAATGGGCGCAAGACAGTTTGAAACAAGGTCTATTAGATACATTTACATCGAATATGTCTGATCCTAAAGTCGCAAAAGATATCGAAACATTTAGAAATTCGGACGATTATAAAACACTTAATTTATTTACAGTGAAAAATTTCTTCGGATTATTCTCAATTTTCTTATCTTTCTACATCGCAATTTCGGCGATGTTTTCACAATTCTTAAAAAAACGTGTTTTTTAACATATGGATATTTCAGTTGTTATTCCTTTATTGAATGAACAGGATTCCTTAGAGGAATTATTCTACAGAATCAAAAAAGTATGTGAACAGAATGATTTTACATTCGAAGTCATTTTCGTTGATGACGGAAGTACAGATGATTCGTGGCAGATTATAGAATATATTGCCAACTTCAATCCTGAAGTAAAAGGAATTAAATTCCGAAAAAACTATGGTAAATCACCTGCATTGAGCGCTGCTTTCAAAGAAGTGAAGGGAGATGTTGTCATTACAATGGATGCTGATTTACAGGATTTTCCTGAGGAAATTCCTTCGTTATATAAAATGTTGAAAAATCAAAAGGCAGACATTGTTTCCGGTTGGAAAGAGAATCGTCAGGACAATAAATTGACAAAAAACTTTCCTTCGAAACTATTCAATGGTGTAGCAAGAAAAACATCCGGCGTTAAATTACATGATTTTAACTGTGGATTAAAAGCTTACCGTTGGGAAGTGACCCAAAATATTGAATTGTATGGTGATATGCACCGTTATATTCCTGTATTGGCTAAAAATGCCGGATATTCGAAAATTATAGAGAAGAAAGTAAAACATCAGGCACGTAAATATGGTGTTTCAAAATTTGGTGCAAATCGTTTTGTAAATGGTTTCTTGGATTTGATCACACTTTTCTTTGCTTCGAAATTTGGAAATAAACCCATGCATATTTTTGGGTTGCTAGGAACTTTAATGTTTATCTTAGGGCTTTTATCTTCCTTTTATATCGGAATCGAAAAACTATATAAAGTTTACATTTCGCATACACCGGCTAAATTAATTACAGATAGTCCTTACTTTTATATCTCATTAGTTTTCATGATTTTAGGGACTCAGTTATTTTTGGCGGGATTTTTGGGCGAATTAATCGTTCGTAATAACAGAGAAAAACAATTGTATTTAGTTCAGAAACAATTGAATTTAAACTAATAAGAAAAAAAAACCAACTACTATGAGAAAAATTATTTTGTTAACACTTTTAGGAGTAGCTGCTACATCTTGTTCATCGTCTATTGATGGGGAAGGAGCTGCGACTGCTCAGAAGGAATATACGGCAGATAATATAAAAGATCTGAATGTTTCGTGTAATTGTAATGTCATTTTAGTTCCGGGAAACAAGTCGGGGATTAAAATAGAATCGCATCAAAATATTATTGACAATTTAGAAGTTGAAGCAAAAAATAATGCTGTTTCAATCAAAGAAAAATCGAATGTTGATCAATACAGTGCTTATGATCTTTATGTGTATGTTACTCGCGATTTAGAAAAAATCAGTGTAGCTAAGCAAACATCACTTACAACTTCAGGAACATTAAATGTGGATGAATTGGAAATGAATGCGAAAGATCAAACAAGAATCAACCAAACGTTTTTAATTACCAATAACTTTAATTTGAAAGCAGAAGATCAATCGAATATCATGTTAGAAGGAACTGCAGGGACGATGAAAGTAAAAGCTTACGGAGAAGCTAAATTGAATTTATTCAAATATGAAGTGAACGAAGCTAATTTTACAACAGATGATAATGCATTATTAGATATTAATGCTCGTCAAACGTTATATGGTTCGGCAAAAGGAAATTCAATTGTAAATTTTATGGGTGACCCTAACAAGGATACTAAAATTGCCGATCGCGCTCAAGTAATAAAAAAATAATAGACAAGAAAAATGATTTCAAGTTTAGACAATGCTAAATTATGGCTTTCTGACGCTTATGATGCGGAAACAAGAAAAGCTGTTCAAGATTTAATTGATCATAATCCAACGGAACTAGACGATTCTTTTTACAAAAACTTAGAGTTTGGTACAGGTGGAATGCGTGGAATAATGGGGGTAGGAACAAATCGCTTAAACAAATACACGCTTGGTGCAGCAACACAGGGTTTAGCAAATTATATTAATCAACAATTTCCATCGAAAGAGAAAAAAGTGGCAATTGCATATGATGTTCGCCACAATTCAGATACGTTTGCTAAAATGGTGGCACATGTTTTAACAGCGAACGGGATTCATGTTTATTTATTTGAATCTTTCCGTCCAACACCAGAATTGTCGTTTACGGTTCGTCATTTAGGTTGTGATGCCGGAATTGTTTTGACTGCTTCTCATAATCCTCCAATTTACAACGGTTACAAAGTTTATTGGAATGATGGAGCGCAAATTGTTCCACCACAAGATGGAGAAATTATCAACGAAGTAAATCATGTAAAAGTTGAAGAAATCAAATTTCAAGGAAATGATGAATTATTAACATACATCGGAAAAGAAATTGATGAAGCTTTTATTAAAGCATGTGTAGAGAACGGAAGTTTTACTCAGGAAGGAAAAAAAGACATCAAAATTGTTTTTACTTCTATTCACGGAACTTCTGTTGCAATTACGCCAAAAGCTTTTGAGAAAGCTGGTTTTACACAAGTTTATCAGGTTGCTGAACAAGCAATTCCAAGTGGTGATTTTCCTACAGTAAAATCGCCAAATCCAGAAGAGCCGGAAGCGTTGGTTATGGCAGTTGATTTAGCAAACGAAATTGGCGCTGATGTTGTGATTGGAACAGATCCTGATGCGGATCGTGTAGGTGTTGCAACGCGTAACAACGAAGGTGAAATTGTTTTGTTAAATGGGAACCAAATGAATACTGTTTTGGCCTACTATTTATTAGAAAAATGGCAAGAAGCGGGTAAATTAGTTGGAAAAGAATTCATCGGTTCGACAATTGTTACCTCTGATATTTTCTATGATATTGCGGCGAAATTCAATGTTGATTGTAAAGTCGGATTAACAGGTTTTAAATGGATTGCAGATATGATTCGTAAATTCGAAGGCAAAGAAAGTTTTGTTGGAGGGGGAGAAGAATCATTCGGATTTATGGTTGGGGATTTTATCCGCGATAAAGATTCTGTTACAACAGCATTATTGGTTTCTGAAATTGCTGCTGTCCAAAAAGCGAAAGGAAGTTCATTATACAATAAACTAACAGAAATCTATCTTGAATTAGGAAAAGCTTATCAAGAAGATTTGATTAATATTGTAAAACCTGGTAAAGAAGGAGCAGAGTTGATCGCGCAAATGATGGTTGATTTCCGTACAAATTCTCCCAAAGAATTAGCAGGATCTAAAGTTGTTCGTGTAAAAGATTTTCAGACTTCTGTTGACAAAGATTTAGTTTCCGGTGAAGAAAAAAACAATCGATGTTCCTCAATCCAATGTATTAATTTTTTATACAGAAGATGGAAGTAAAGTCGCTTGCCGTCCTTCAGGAACAGAACCGAAAATTAAGTATTATTTTTCGGTGAATGCACCAATCTCGAATAAGGAAGATTATCCGAGAATTCAACAGCAATTATTAACGAAAATCGATTCGTTGAAAGAAGATTTTAGTAAATAATCATTTAAAATTATACATATAAAAAGGCGGTCAATTGACCGCCTTTTTATATGTATGTAAGTGTATTTTTAGAAAAACATTAAAAATAGGTAGTAAAAACCTGTGGCAATAAGTGCAGAAACAGGAATCGTTAATATCCAAGCCCATAATAAACTAATGGTCACTCCCCAACGAACTGCAGAAACTCTTTTTACCATTCCAACACCAATAATAGATCCTGTAATGACGTGTGTTGTAGAAACAGGCATTTTGATGTGTTCTGTAAAGAATAACGTAATTGCAGATGCGGTTTGAGCGGTAAAACCTTCGATAGGCGTGATTTTTGTAATCTTATTTCCCATTGTTTTCAAGATTTTCATTCCACCTCCTAACGTTCCCAATGCAATTGCTGAGAAACACATAATCGGAACCCAATCGTGAATGTCAGTACTACTGGATGTAATAAACCAGTTTTTCCAGTCGAAAACATCGTTCAAAACCCATTCACTCATATCTGTATTTACAATGGCTTGTTGATTGGCCAATAAAGCAAATGTTATTACCCCATTACTTTTTGAGAATCATTCAAACCGTGTCCGATACTTAACAGAGCTGAAGAAACAAGCTGTAACTTTTTGAACCAAGAATCCGCTTTATGAGGTTTTATATTTCTGCACAGGTTTAATGTAATGATGTAAATCACATTTCCAGCAATAAGTCCTATAACGGGTGCAACGAGTATAAATGCAACAATTGTTAGGATGATTGTATTGTTGATAGCTGAAAAATTATAGCCGGTTGCAGCAAGTGCCCCACCAGCCAAGCCACCAATCAAAGTGTGAGAAGAGGAAGAGGGAATTCCCAATTTCCATGTTAGCAGATTCCATGTAATCGCTGCAGAAAGTGCAGCCATTACAACAATTGAAGGATTAGAGCCAAATGCGACGACAACATCTTCTTTAATAATTTTGGCAATAGTGTCTGCAACTCCAAATTCTCCAATGATAAATTTAGCAATAAAAAAAGCAACAAAATTGAAAAAAGCAGCCCATATAACTGCTTGAATTGGAGTCAGAACTTTTGTTGTGACAACAGTTGCAATAGAGTTTGCGGCATCATGAAAACCATTTAGAAAATCGAATAAAATGGCTAAGCCGATAATGATAAATAATACGGTTAATTGCATTGCGCAAATTTAAAAATTTATTAAACTTATTATTTATCAATTTCGAAAATTATTTAAAAAATAAAAAAGGAGCTAATTAAGCTCCTTTTACTGTATATATTTTATATAAATAATGTGACAACGTAATAGATTAATGCAGCTAATATTGCCGAAACAGGGATGGTAAGAACCCATGCCCAAAGTAAACTAATGGTTATTCCCCAACGAACTGCTGAAACACGTTTCGTTAGGCCTACACCGATAATAGATCCTGTAATCGTATGTGTTGTAGAAACCGGAATTCCGAAATGTTCAGAAATATAAAGTGTCATAGCTCCCGAAGTTTCTGCCACTACACCTTCTAATGGTGTTACTTTTGTAATTTTAGAACCCATTGTTTTGATGATTTTCCAACCACCACCCATTGTACCTAAAGCGATCACAATAAACGATGTGATAGGTACCCATCCCCAATGAGCAACAAAGTATTGAAATTTATCTTCAGCCTGTACGTATGCAGGATCAAAATCAACATTCATGTGATAGAAAATAACTGCGGCTCCAATGATACCCATTACTTTTTGAGCATCATTCATACCGTGACCTAAAGAGAAGAGAGCAGAAGAAACCAATTGTAATTTCTTGAACCACCATTCAGCTTTAGCTGGTTTTGCTTTCTTACAGATATGAAGCGTAATGATCGTTAAAATAGAAGCAATTATCATCCCGATTAAAGGGGCTAATACAATAAACAATACAATTGGAATAACTTTCTTGTAGACAATTACATCTTCTCCACCGGCAGAAAAACCACCAGCATGCGCAAGAGCAGCTCCAATAAACCCTCCGATTAAAGTGTGAGATGATGAAGAAGGGATACCGAATTTCCAAGTTAACAGATTCCAAGAAATAGCAGCAATAATTCCGGCTAAAATTACTTCTAATGTAATGAAGTGTTCATTAACTGACTTTGCAATCGTGTTACCGATCTTAAATTCTCCAATCCAATATACTGAAATAAAATAAGCAGCGAAATTAAATGCTGCAGCCCATAAAACGGCTTGAAAAGGAGTTAAAACTTTTGTTGCTACGATGGTAGCAATAGAGTTTGCAGCGTCATGAAAACCATTGATATAATCAAAAACAAAAGCCAATAAGATAATCGTAATCAATAAAATCCCTGGCGTAGACGATAACATACTCGAGAACGCTGAAAAAAATTCTGTCATAATCTTTTAGATTAAGTTTTGGTTATGAGTGTTTTACAGCTACAGCCTCCAGTACATTTGCAACACTTTTACACTTGTCTGTTGCAGATTCTAATGATGATAAAACCTCTTTATACTTGATGATGTTTTTAACATCAGTTTCGTTTTCAAAAATTTCTTGAACTGCTTTGTCAAAAATACGATCCGATTTATTTTCTAATTTATTGATTCGTTCGCATATCTCGTAAATACGATTTACGTTTCTCAAATCTTTTAATTGTTCAATTCCTTCTCCAATTAATTGACAAGCTTCTAAGTTAACAGCTGTAATTTTTCGGATGGATTTTGTGATCTTATCTACTTGATAAATATTGATACGATTTGCTGCTCCATTTAAGTTGTCCGCAACATAATCGATAGACTTCACTAATTGATAAATATCTTCTCTATCAAAAGGCGTAATAAAATTTTTGCTTAATTCTAAATTTGTTTTTTGAGTTAAGTATTCAATCTTACTTTCAATTTTCGAAATTTGAGCGATGTAATCTTCGCGTTCCTCAACTGGTGCATTTACACATTCGTGTAATAATTCAGCTAATTTGATCAAACTTTTTGAAGCCTCCTCGAACAAAGGATAGAATACCTTATCCTTTGGAGTAAATAATTTAAAAAAAGAGTTTACCGACATTTAAATAATGTTTTGAGGTGCAAAAATAAATTAATTAATGTTAAGTTAATGTAAAATTATTTTTTTAGGGAGTTAATCATTAATTTGTTTGTCTATATCGATGTACAAATATGTTAATTTTTCTATTCTATCAACGGTGTATTCTATTTCTGTAAGAATTGTAAAATATAATGTTGAATTTTTTTGACTGACATTGTGTTGTTGAATACGTTCAATTTGATTATTTAATGCAAGCGATATTTTATGATCAACTGACTGACGTAAGTCTTCAAATGATTCTAATCCATTCAAATCATTATTTGTAAAACATTTAGAGGTGTGTTGTAGTAATTTTTTATATTCGGTGTTGATTGATTTTAAATCGAGTATTTGTTCTTCGTTTAATCTTCTGTGATTATTATGGATATAAGTATGAATGGATGTATTTATAAAATTAATACTAGTCGTAATGTTCTGTAAATATCCAAAAGACTGGACGAATACTTTACTTGAATTGATATTTGCTTTATCCATGTCACGTAAAATACGATAGAAATTGGACTTTAACTCTTCAATAGAGTTGATTAGTTTCTTAATTCTCTTTTTGTTTTCTGTAGAATGAGTTAAGTTTTCATATTCAATTCCTCGGATGCTTAGTTCAAAACTATCTGCTGATTTTGATAATGCTTTACTGATTTGTTTTTTGTTTTTACTGAATATTTTTTTGAATAGAATCAATATCTTCCTCTGTAAAACTAATGATAATATCTTCTTTCGCTTTTTTCTTTTTCTCGTAGTTTTTGTGTGATTTAAATAATATGAAACCTAGTAAAAGTATCATTCCTACAATTCCGTAAGCCTGTCCAAAGAACATTATGATAGCTACTACAGCAGCCATTATAAATGCAGAAATACCTGTTAAAAACCATCCGCCAATTACGTTAAAAACTCCGGCGACACGAAAGACTGCACTGTCCCTGTCCCAAGCACGATCAGCAAAAGATGACCCATTGCAACCATAAATGTGACATAAGTTGTAGATAAAGGTAACTTCATTGATGTTCCAATCGAAATTAAGATAGATGCAACAATTAAGTTGATTGAAGCGCGAATCATATCAAAAGCTTCTTCATCGGTTGTTTTATCTTTAATTGAAAGATTTTTTTTAGGATTTTCGAAGCGTTTGTCTACTTTTAATTGTAATGACTTAGGCAAAATTTTATCAATTAAACTTCCTAAAATAATTACGCTTCGCACTATAGTGCGTGATAAAAAGTTTGGTCTAAATTTTTCTTCGCCGTCATTTTGTTTACTTAAATTAAGTTCTGTTTCAATTACATTTCTGGCTTTTTTCGATGTCCAAAGTGTAATAATCATGATAACACCAGCAATCACTAAATAATAGGGAGGAGCAACAATGTCGTTGTTCGCTAAATCTCCCATCATAAAACTTGTTGGATCTGAAATACCAGATGTTGTGAAAATATCGTAAGATTGTATTGCTGCGATTGGAACTCCAATAAAATTTACTAAATCGTTTCCAGCGAAAGCCAAAGCTAAAGAAAATGTACCGATAAGAATAATGATTCGCAGAAGATTAATTTTGAAATAAATCAATACCTGAGAAACAATTGTCCATAATAAAAAATTGATTCCAATAAGTAAAATTTGATTGGCAGAAATCCAACTTTTAATATCGTTACTTAAGAAAGTTAAATTTTTAGCGCCTTTGATAAGTAAGAAGAATGAAATTGCAGTAATAGCAATTCCTCCAAAGATTCCTCCGTATTTTTTTATACGAGTTTCTGAATTGAAAGTGAATATTAAACGGGTGATGTATTGAATAAAGGATCCGAGTAAGAAAGATAAAAACACAGAAAGTATTATACTGAAAACAATTTCAGATGCTTTTTCTGTATTGATATAATTAAGAACGGTGATTAGTGAATCATCATTTGTGATTACTTTGATTAAGGCTAAACATGTAGCAGCACCTAATAATTCGAAGATGATAGAAACTGTTGTAGAAGTAGGAAAACCGATGTAATTAAATAAATCTAATAGAATAACATCCGCAATCATAACAGCTAAGAAAATAATCATTACATCATAAAATGTAAACATAGACGGGGTGAAAATCCCGCTTCTGGCAATTTCCATCATTCCACTGGAAAAGACTGCACCAATTAGTAAACCAACAGATGCAATAATCATAATTGTTTTAAAACTTGCAGCTTTTGATCCAATTGCTGAATTTAAAAAATTAACAGCGTCATTACTCACACCTACCATGATATCTAGTATGGCTAATAGAACAACGGTGACAAGGATGATGATAAAAATAAATTCCATGGAAATGTTTAAAAAATTGAAGTGCAAAATTCAATGTTTTATTTATATCTAATGTTAAGTAATTATTACCAATGTAAAATAAGTGTCATCTATTTTTTAAAAGCATCAAAATCAATAAAAAAAACAAAATATTATTTGTTTTTGTATAAAATATTTGTAGCTTTGCATGCCCAAAAAATGGGTTTAATCCAAATTTAAAAGGAAATTTAATTAGTATGCCAACAATTCAACAATTAGTTAGAAAAGGTAGAAAAAAACTAACCAAGAAGAGTAAATCGGCTGCATTGGAATCATGTCCACAACGCCGCGGTGTTTGTACACGTGTTTACACTACAACTCCTAAGAAACCTAACTCAGCAATGCGTAAAGTTGCTCGTGTTAGATTAACAAACGGAAAAGAAGTTAACGCGTACATCGGTGGTGAAGGTCATAATCTTCAAGAGCACTCGATAGTATTGGTTAGAGGTGGTAGAGTTAAAGATTTACCAGGTGTTCGTTACCACATTGTACGTGGAGCGTTAGATACTGCGGGAGTAAACGGACGTACTCAACGTAGAAGTAAGTATGGAGCGAAACGTCCTAAAGATGCTAAAAAATAAATTTAAGGTAAGATGAGAAAGACAAGAGCTAAAAAAAGACCTTTACTTCCAGATCCTAAATTTAATGATCAGTTAGTAACTCGTTTCGTAAACAACTTAATGTACGACGGAAAAAAATCTGTAGCATTCAAAATTTTCTATGATGCGTTAGAAATCGTAGATTCTCGTAAAGAAGATGCAGAAAAAACTTCATTAGACATTTGGAAAGAAGCATTATCTAATGTAATGCCTCACGTAGAAGTACGTTCTCGCCGTGTTGGTGGAGCTACATTCCAAATTCCAATGGAAATTCGTCCGGATCGTAAAATTTCTACAGCAATGAAATGGTTAATCAAATATTCTCGTAACAGAAACGAGAAATCGATGGCTCAAAAATTAGCTGGTGAAATTATTGCAGCTGCTAAAGAAGAAGGATCTGCCGTTAAAAAACGTCAAGATACTCACAAAATGGCAGAAGCGAATAAAGCGTTTTCACACTTTAGATTCTAAGACACGATGGCAAGAGATTTAAAATACACAAGAAACATTGGTATTGCTGCTCACATCGATGCAGGAAAAACTACAACTACAGAGCGTATCTTATTCTATTCAGGTAAAAATCACAAAATTGGAGAAACGCATGATGGAGCTTCAACAACGGATTGGATGGAACAAGAAGCTGAACGTGGTATTACAATTACTTCAGCTGCAGTAACTGTAGATTGGACATTCCCAACAGAACAAGGTAAACCATTACCAGATGCTAAAGGGTATCACTTTAATATTATCGACACTCCTGGTCACGTTGACTTTACAGTAGAGGTAAACCGTTCTTTACGTGTTTTAGATGGTTTAGTTTTCTTATTTTCAGCAGTAGATGGAGTTGAGCCTCAGTCTGAAACAAACTGGCGTTTAGCAGATAACTATAAAGTTCCTCGTTTAGGTTTCGTTAACAAAATGGACCGTCAAGGAGCTGACTTCTTAAATGTATGTCGTCAAGTACGTGAAATGTTAGGATCAAACGCTGTTCCTATTGTTTTACCAATCGGTGACGAAGCTGATTTTAAAGGGGTTGTAGATTTAATTAAAAACCGCGCAATTGTATGGCATGACGAAAATCATGGTGCTACTTTTGATGTTGTTGACATTCCAGCTGAAATGGTTGATGATGTAAAACAATTCCGTGGTCAATTAATCGAAGAAGTAGCTGCGTATGACGAAGACTTATTAGAGAAGTACATGGAGGATGAAAACTCTATTACTGAAGAAGAAGTTAACGCTGCATTACGCGCTGCAACATTAGATATGTCTATCATCCCAATGACTTGTGGATCTTCGTTCAAAAACAAAGGTGTACAATTCATGTTAGATGCTGTATGTCGTTACTTACCATCTCCAAGTGATAAAGAAGCGATCCCAGGAACTGACCCAAAAACTGATGAGCCTATTTCAAGAAAGCCTTCAGTTGATGAGCCATTCGCAGCATTAGCATTCAAAATTGCTACTGACCCATTCGTAGGTCGTTTAGCATTCTTCCGTGCTTATTCAGGAGGATTAGACGCTGGTTCTTACGTATTAAATACTCGTTCTGGTAACAAAGAACGTATTTCTCGTATTTTCCAAATGCACGCTAACAAACAAGAACCTATCGAGAGAATCGAAGCAGGTGATATTGGAGCGGCAGTAGGTTTTAAAGATATCAAAACAGGAGATACTTTATGTGATGAAAAAGCACCTATCGTATTAGAGTCTATGGACTTCCCAGATCCGGTAATTGGTATCGCTGTTGAACCTAAAACGAAAGCTGACGTTGATAAATTAGGTATGGCTTTAGCTAAATTAGCTGAAGAAGATCCAACATTCCAAGTAAAAACTGATGAGGCTTCTGGTCAAACAGTTATTTCTGGAATGGGTGAGTTACACTTAGATATCATCGTTGACCGTTTAAAACGTGAATTTAAAGTAGAGGTGAACCAAGGTGAACCTCAAGTAGAATACAAAGAATCATTCTCAAGACCGGCTAACCATCGTGAGGTTTACAAAAAACAATCAGGTGGACGCGGTAAATTTGCTGATATCGTTTTCGAAATGGGGCCAGCAGATGAAGGTAAAACAGGTTTAGAATTCGTTTCTGAGATTAAAGGTGGTAACGTTCCTAAAGAATTTATCCCTTCAATTGAGAAAGGATTCAAAGCTGCAATGAAGAATGGACCTTTAGCAGGATTCGAAATGGATTCGTTAAAAGTTACTTTAAAAGATGGATCTTTCCACCCTGTGGATTCTGACCAATTATCTTTCGAGTTAGCTGCTCAAATGGGGTATAAAGCTGCTGCTAAAGCTGCTGGTGCTCAAATTTTAGAGCCTATCATGAAGTTAGAGGTTTTAACTCCAGAAGAAAATATGGGTGACATCGTAGGTGACTTGAACAGAAGACGTGGACAAGTTTCAGGTATGGATGATAGAAATAACGCTAAAGTTATTAAAGCTATGGTTCCATTATCAGAAATGTTCGGATACGTAACATCATTACGTACATTATCTTCTGGTCGTGCTACATCTACTATGGAATTCGATCACTACGCTCCGGCACCAACAAACGTGTCTGAAGCTGTAATCGCTAAAGCAAAAGGTAACGCTTAATTCAAGAAAAATGAGTCAAAAAATTAGAATAAAATTAAAATCTTACGATTATAGTTTAGTTGATAAATCAGCTGAAAAAATCGTAAAAACTGTAAAAGCTACAGGAGCTGTTGTTAATGGACCAATTCCATTACCAACTCACAAAAGAATCTTTACAGTTTTAAGATCTCCACACGTGAACAAAAAATCTCGTGAGCAATTTCAATTATCAGCTCACAAAAGATTATTAGACATTTATTCTTCTTCATCTAAAACAGTAGATGCTTTAATGAAGTTAGAATTACCTAGTGGTGTTGAAGTAGAAATTAAAGTATAGTTAAACTTACTTTAAATAAATATAAACCTCGAGAAGTGCACATCTCGAGGTTTTTTTATGCAGTTTTATTTACTAAATTTTTTATATCTTTAAAAAGGTCAATCCCTAATTTTACGATGAAATTATCTGTTTACAAAACGTATTATTTGGCATGTCTCTTTTTCTTGATTGTTGGATTGTGTAAAAGTCAAACTCAAAAAGATCTTCTTAAAACCTTAAAAAAGGAAAAAGAAACAGTCGCATTTTTAGCCAATATTGAAAATACAGGCTTTAAACTAAGTGTTGGAAAAACTAATTTTAATCCAAAAGATGATTCAAATTTTGATAGAATGAACTTTGATAAATCAGTCTCAAAAGTGTCTTTGGATTCTTTTTTTAATCAATTAAGTGTAAAAGTTAGTTCAGTTTATCCGTATAATATTTTCAGTATAGACAAAGATCAATTTGATTTAATTAAATTTCTTTCGATGGATAATTTTTATTTTTTAGATAATCCACATTTGGAAGCAACTTATACGCCAACTAAGATTACTTTTTTAGATGGAACTTCAATAAATGGTGATGACTATAAAGTATCCTTGGAAACGATTCAGGAAAAATATGGAGTCGCTGATGAATACGGTTATGTAGATGTTGACGAAGAAAGATTATCTGACTTAGAAAAATTAATTTGGAAAGAAAGTAATGCATTTAAATATCATTTTGCGATAAAATCTCCTCAACCCGTTTCTTCATTAGATTATCAAATTGAGTTTGTTATTCCGAAATCTGAAAATTATACATTATCAACAGAAAATAAGACGGCGTTAACCCAATTAGGAGAAATTAAATTGCTCGAAATTAATGGTGCAAGTGCAAGTATATTGATCCCGACTCAATTAAAAAAGAAAGTTGAGATTTATGCAATTTATAAAGATGGCAGAGTGTTGAAACAAAAATCGAAAAACTCGAATACTGTTTATAGTGATGCGCAAAAAAAAGAATTTAACAATTTGCTAAAAACGTATGAATTAGCAGAGGTAGAAATAAATAATAAGTCAATCAAGAGTACAGAAGAATTAGAGAAATTTATACATAAAAATTCAACGAATTATTCGAGTGATTTTTTTGAACCAGAATATACTTATTATGAATTTGGTTTTGCCGGTCCAATCGATTTTCTAAAAATTAAAGTATTGAATTTGGAAGATAAACCAGAGCTGTTTCAGATTTCGGCAAATGTAAAAACTGAAGATAACGAATTTGTTCTTTCAAAAGATATCAAATCTGGTTTATTCGGAATTCTTGATGTGAAAGGTGAATGGGCGGTTAAACCTTTTTTTACAGATTATGTCCGGCAGATGAATAAATATTTTTTTCGTGATCAGATTGATTTTGGAGAGATATCTGATGAAAAAAGTTATGATCGAGTGTATTGGTTTGATCGTGTAAATAGAGCGGTTAAAAGAGTAGACTATATTCCGGATAGTTTAGAGTTGTATGCTGGTAAATATTGTATTGTGGAGAAAGGAATTAATGGTCCAGAGGGAGTTGTAGATGGATTAACAGGAGAAATTATTGTTCCGTTGCAATATTATAATGTCCTTTATGAAGATGGAAAATGGGTTGCTAAAACAAATAATGGTCAAAAAGTATATTACTCATTACAAGGAAAAAGAGTTGAATAAAACAATAGAGTAAGGTGTTAATTCTTTCTTCAAACTAGATCTTCGTACATTATGTGAATAAATAATTAATTGAAAGTTTGGTGATTATAAAATATTTTGTACATTTGCATGCTAATTTTAGAGAAGATCTCTAGTGGTCGAAAGTCCACATTCTCTAAAATATTAAACAAATTATTAACATATTTTAATCAAATGTCAGGTATCATTGGTAAAAAAATCGCGATGACTAGCTTATTTGATGAGAACGGGAAAAATATTCCTGTGACTATCGTAGAGGCTGGACCATGTGTGGTTACTCAAGTCAGAACCGTAGAGAAAGATGGGTACGTTGCTGCTCAACTTGGTTTCGATGACGCAAAAGAAAAAAACACGACTAATGCTTTAAAAGGTCACTTTAAAAAAGCAGGAACTACTCCAAAAAGAAAGTTAGTTGAGTTTTACGGAGAAGAATTCGTAAACTCTTTAACTCTAGGAGGAGAAGTTAACGTTGAGTTATTCAACGAAGGAG
This sequence comes from Mylabris phalerata, assembly GCA_020740385.1. Lineage (NCBI taxonomy): Eukaryota > Metazoa > Arthropoda > Insecta > Coleoptera > Meloidae > Mylabris > Mylabris phalerata. The sequence goes on from JAJEOX010000120.1 coordinate 69,373, forward strand.
AATTTGTAAGTGTTACAGGTACTTCAAAAGGAAAAGGTTTCCAAGGTGTTGTTAAACGTCATGGTTTCGGTGGGGTAGGTCAAGCTACACACGGTCAACATAACCGTTTAAGAGCTCCAGGTTCTATCGGTGCTGGTTCAGATCCGTCTCGTGTATTCAAAGGAATGCGTATGGCTGGAAGAATGGGTGGTAAACAAGTTACTGTTCAGAACTTAAAAGTACTTAAAGTGGATACTGAGAAAAATCTTTTAATTGTTAAAGGTGCTATCCCAGGTCCTAAAAATTCATACGTAATCGTTAGAAGATGGAAGTAGTAGTATTAAACATCAAAGGTCAAGAAACTGGAAGAACAGTATCTTTAGACGAGGCAGTTTTCGGAATTGAGCCTTCTACACACACAGTGTACTTAGAAGTTAAACAATATTTAGCAGCTCAACGCCAAGGAACGCACAAAGCAAAAGAAAGAGCTGAGATTGCGGGATCAACTCGTAAAATCAAAAAGCAAAAAGGGACAGGTACTGCTCGTGCAGGTTCTATTAAATCTCCAGTGTTTAGAGGAGGAGGTAGAGTTTTCGGACCACGTCCAAGAAACTACTCTTTCAAATTAAACAAAGCACAAAAGAGATTAGCTAAAAAATCAGTTTTATCACAAAAATTAGCGGAGAATGAAATCAAAGTTGTTGAAAACTTTTCTTTCGAAGCACCAAGAACAAAAGAGTTCAAAACTGTTTTAACTGATTTAGGATTAGAGAACACAAAATCTTTATTCGTATTAGGAGAGTCTAATAACAATGTATATTTATCTTCTCGTAACTTACAAAAAGTTAAAGTTGTTACAACTGAGGAATTAAATGTATTTGATTTAATCAATGCTTCTCAAATCGTATTTTTAGAAGGTTCTTTAGCTACAGTTCAAGAAAATTTAACAAAATAAGACGAAGAAAATGGGAATCATAATTAAACCAGTAATTTCAGAGAAAGCAACTAATAACAGTGAGTTATTAGGGCAATATTCGTTTTATGTAGACACAAAAGCTAACAAAATTCAAATCAAAGAAGCTGTAGAAAAAACTTACGGTGTAAATGTAGTTTCTGTTAGTACTTTAGTTTCTGCTCCAAGAGTGAAAACTCGTTATACAAAAACAGGTTTTCAAACTGGAAAAAACAAATAAGTTGAAAAAAGCGATCGTTAGCTTAGCTGAAGGTCAAGAAATAGAGTTGTTCGGATAATTTAAGAATTAAAAAATGTCAGTAAGAAAATTAAAACCTATCACCCCGGGACAACGTTTTAGAGTGGTTAATGAATTTGCGGCAGTAGACAAAGGTGCTAAGCCAGAAAAGACATTAGTTGAAGGAAAATCTAAATCGGGTGGACGTAACAACACTGGTAAAATGACAATGCGTTATATCGGTGGTGGACACAAACAAAAATATCGTATCATCGACTTCAAACGTGATAAAGAAGGTGCGGCAACTGTAGAATCTGTACAATACGATCCAAACAGAACTGCATTCATCGCTTTATTATCTTACGAAGATGGTGAAAAACGTTACATTATTGCTCAAAATGGTTTGAAAGCTGGACAAGTGATTGTTTCAGGAGAAAATGTAGAGCCAGAAGTAGGTAATGCGATGAAGCTTAAAAATATGCCATTAGGTACTGTAATCTCTTGTATTGAGTTACGTCCGGGGCAAGGAGCTGTTATGGCAAGAAGTGCAGGTACTTATGCTCAATTAGTTGCGCGTGATGGTAAATATGCTATCGTTAAGTTACCAAGTGGTGAATCAAGAATGATTTTAGTGGAGTGTAAAGCAACAGTAGGTGTTGTTTCTAACACAGACCATCAGTTAGAAGTTTCTGGTAAAGCTGGTCGTTCTAGATGGCAAGGTCGTCGTCCAAGAACTCGTCCAATGGTTATGAACCCTGTAGATCACCCAATGGGTGGTGGTGAAGGTCGTGCGACAGGAGGTATTCCTCGTTCTCGTAACGGTATTCCATCTAAAGGTTACAAAACTCGTGACAAGAAGAAAGCGTCTAACAAATATATTGTTGAAAGAAGAAAAAATAATTTATGGCACGTTCATTAAAAAAAGGACCATTCATCCACTATAAATTAGAAAAGAAAGTTCTTGCTAACGTAGAAAGCGGTAGCAAAAACGTGATCAAAACATGGTCAAGAGCATCAATGATTTCTCCTGATTTTGTTGGTCAAACAATCGCAGTACACAATGGAAAGCAATTTATTCCTGTTTATGTAACTGAGAATATGGTAGGTCATAAATTAGGTGAGTTCGCTCCTACACGTACTTTTAGAGGTCATGCCGGAGCTAAAAAACAAAGGAAAAAAATAGTAAAGGCCATGGGATCTAGAAAAAGATTAAGTAACGAAAGAATCAAAGAAGCTAACAAGCAGGTAGCTTTTGCGAAATTAAATAATGTTCCTACTTCTCCTCGTAAGATGAGATTAGTAGTAGATATTATCCGTGAGTTGAAATTCAAAAAGCTTTAGGTATTTTAAAATATACTAAAAACCACGCTTCAATTCGTTTAGAGAAATTGTTATTAAGCGCTATCGCTAACTGGCAAATCAAAAACGAAGGAGCTGATGTTGAAGAAGCTGGATTATATGTTAAAGAAATCTCTGTTGATAGTGCACGTCAATTAAAAAGAATTCGTACTGCACCTCAAGGTAGAGCACATAGAATCAGAAAACGTTCAAACCATGTAACTTTGGTTTTAGGAACTAAAGAAGATAAACAAAAAGTACAAGATTAAGAATATGGGACAAAAAACTAATCCAATCGGAAATCGTTTAGGAATCATCAGAGGATGGGATTCTAACTGGTACGGTGGAAATGATTACGGTGATAAAATTGCAGAAGATGCAAAAATTCGTACTTATTTAAGAGCACGTTTGTCTAAAGCCGGAGTTTTCTCGTATTTACATCGATCGTACTTTAAAATTGGTTACAGTTACTGTAACTACTGCTCGTCCAGGTATCATCATTGGTAAAGGTGGACAAGAAGTTGACAAATTAAAAGAAGAGTTAAAGAAAATCACTGTAAAGAGGTTCAAATTAACATCTTTGAAATTAAGAGACCAGAATTAGATGCAATCTTAGTAGGTGATAGTATCGCTCGTCAAATTGAGAATCGTATTTCTTACCGTCGTGCAATCAAAATGGCTATTCAATCTGCAATGAGAATGAATGCAGAAAGGAATTAAAGTTCAAATCTCTGGTCGTTTAAATGGTGCAGAGATGGCGCGTTCAGAAACTTATAAAGATGGACGTATTCCTTTGTCTACATTCCGTGCGGACATTGATTACCACATTTCAGAAGCTCATACAACTTATGGTCGTTTAGGGATCAAAGTATGGATCATGAAAGGTGAGGTATATGGTAAGAGAGAATTATCTCCTTTAGTTGGATTACAAAAGAAACAAAAGAAATCTGACAACAACAGAAAGGGAGGTGAAAGATCTAATAATAGAAAGCGATAATTTAGTTTAACAACTAACATAAAGAATTAAGTAGATATGTTATCACCGAGAAGAGTAAAGTTTAGAAAAACCCAAAAAGGTAAGATGAAAGGTGTTTCTCACAGAGGAACTCAATTAGCTTACGGGACTTTCGGGATCAAATCTTTAGACGAAGCGTTTATTACAGCTCGTCAAATCGAGGCAGCTCGTATTGCTGCAACTCGTTTCATGAAGAGAGAGGGTCAATTATGGATTAAAATATTTCCAGATAAACCAATTACTAAGAAACCAGCAGAGGTACGTATGGGTAAAGGTAAAGGTGCACCAGAATATTGGGTAGCTCCGTACAACCAGGTCGTATTTTATTCGAAGTAGGAGGTGTGCCATTAGAGGTTGCAACTGAAGCATTGCGTTTAGCAGCTCAGAAGTTACCAGTTAAGACTAAGTTTATCGTTGCACGTGATTTCCAAAATTAATAATTTCAAAATTAAGAAAAAATGAAAGCAGCAGATATTAGAAATCTAAGTGTAGAGGAGTTACAAGCTAAAATAGCTGAAGAACAAGCGAACTACGATCAATTGAAATTGACGAACGCTGTTTCTCCTGTAGCAAATCCAATCGGTATCAGACAATTACGCAGAACAATTGCTCGTTTGAATACCGTGTTAAACGAAAAACAATCATAACAGTAATCTGTAACTGATGGAAAGAAAATTAAGAAAAGAAAGAGTAGGTTTAGTTACATCTAATAAAATGGAAAAAACCATTGTTGTAGCTGAAACGAAGAAACAAAAGCACCCATTCTATGGGAAATTCGTTTTAAAAACGAAGAAATATACAGCGCACGACGAAAATAACGAGTGTAACGAAGGTGACACAGTGCGTATCATGGAAACTCGTCCTTTGTCTAAAAACAAAAGATGGAGATTAGTAGAAATCATTGAAAGAGCTAAATAATATAAGTTATGTTACAACAAGAATCTAGATTAAAAGTTGCAGATAACACAGGAGCTCGTGAAAGCATTAGTAATCCGCGTTTTAGGTGGTACTAAAAGAAGATACGCATCAGTAGGTGATAAAATCGTAGTTGCGATCAAAGAAGCTACACCTTCAGGAAACGTTAAAAAAGGTGCTGTATCAAAAGCTGTTGTAGTTAGAACTAAAAAAGAAGTTCGTAGAAAAGACGGTTCATATATCCGTTTCGACGATAATGCATGTGTATTATTGAACACTCAAGGAGAAATGCGTGGAACTCGTGTATTCGGTCCAGTTGCTCGTGAGTTACGTGATAAAGAATATATGAAAATTGTATCATTAGCCCCAGAGGTATTATAATAGAACAACATGGCAAAGTTAAAAATTAAAAAAGGAGACAAAGTAGTCGTATTATCAGGTTCTTCAAAAGGACAAACTGGTACTGTGTTACGCGTATTCCCTGACAAAGCTAAAGCTATCGTTGAAGGGGTTAATATCGCAAAAAAACGTGTAAAGCCAAGCGCACAAAATCCACAAGGTGGAGTTGTTGAAAAAGAAGCTCAAATCTATATTTGCAAATTGGCTTTAGTAGATCCTGAAACTGGAAAAGCAACAAAAGTAGCGATTAAAGAAGAAGGAGGTAAAAAAGTAAGAATTGCTAAAAAATCTGGTAAAGCTATTTAAGAATGAGTACAACAACATACACACCTCGTCCGCAGGTAAATATAAAGAAGAGATTGTAGCTGCTCTTAAAGAAGAGTTTGGATACAAATCGATCATGCAAGTTCCTAAATTAGAGAAAATCGTATTATCTCAAGGTTTAGGTGCTGCTACAGCTGACAAAAAAATCGTTGATTACGCTATCGAAGAGTTAGAATTAATCACAGGTCAAAAAGCAGTAGGAACTATTTCTAAGAAAGATGAAGCAGCTTTCAAATTACGTAAAGGAATGCCAATTGGGGCTAAAGTAACTTTACGTGGTGAGAAAATGTACGAATTCTTAGATCGTTTAGTATCTGCAGCTTTACCTCGTGTACGTGATTTTAACGGAGTTTCTTCTACAGGTTTCGATGGTAGAGGTAACTATAACTTAGGTGTTAAAGAACAAATTATCTTCCCTGAAATTAATATTGATAGAATCAAGAAAATTCAAGGTTTAGATATTACATTTGTAACTTCTGCGAACACAGATAAAGAAGCGAAAGCTTTATTGTCTAAATTCGGATTACCATTTACTAAAGAAAAATAAGAAGTCATGGCTAAAGAATCAATGAAAGCGCGTGAGCGCAAAAGAGAAGCATTAGTTGCTAAATATGCTGCGAAACGTCAAGCTTTATTAGAAGCTGGTGACTACGAAGCATTACAAAAATTACCTAAAAACGCTTCTCCTGTACGTTTACACAACCGTTGTAAATTAACAGGTCGTCCAAGAGGATACATGAGAACTTTCGGGATCTCTCGTGTAACTTTCCGTGAAATGGCGAACGAAGGGTTAATCCCAGGTGTTAAAAAAGCGTCTTGGTAATCTAATTACAAAGAGCAAATTATATAAAAAAACCTTACGCTAAGCGTAAGGTTTTTTTGTTTTTGTAAGGTTTATATTTCTTTGATCAATTCCCTAAAATCAGCTATGTAATTTGGCTGATGACAAAAATCTGAATTGTTGTAAATTTTATAATTTAAACCAGCATCTTTTGCTGCATTAATTCCGGTGAGTGAATCTTCGATAACTAAAACTTCTTCTTTTTGCTTTTCGGATAATGATAAAGCTTTTAAATAAGGTTCTGCATTTGGTTTACCTTTCGAAACATCATCTGCTGAAATAGTGTGATCAAAATAGGAATGAAGTTTTAATTGTTGAAAAGCATACTTAATTTGTCTTCTCGAGGAATTGGAAACAAGAACAATTTGAATCTGATTGGCTTTTAAATGTTCCAACATCTCAGCAACATGATCATTTAATTGTACAAACGGATGAAAATTTTCGACATAAAATTTTTCTGTCCAATTGATTATTTCCTCGTACAAATGATTTGTAAAGCGTTGCTGGTTTTCTAACATCAATTGGATTGCTTCATTTGTTGTGAAATTCATTCCGTCATTTTCTACCAAACATATCGTATCCAACCGATATATTTTAACGACTTCATCAAACATCAGCTCCCATAATTGTTGACTGTCTACGATTACCCCATCAAAATCAAAAAAGATGGCATTTATTTTCTTTCCCATGTGATATTTTCATAAGATGCATTCCAAAACTGAAATTCTAATTCGCTTGCTTTGACAAAAGCTTCTAGCATTTGTTCTTTTATTTTTTCAGTTGCTCCTTCTGCAATCTTATCAACATAATTTTTCGCTTTTTTTACACCTTCACCAAATTCATCTCCACTATAGGTGTCAATCCATTTTTGATACGGATTATTTTCTTTTGTTTGATTTTTGATGATTTCATCACCAACTTCTTTGTAAATCCAAAAGCAAGGCAAAACAGCAGCTAATGCAATTTCAATAGGTTCGAATGCAGCTGTACTTTTTAAGAAATGTGAATAATGGTGACAAACAGGTTGTGTTTCGATGGTGATGTTTTGCGACAATCCAAAATCCTCAAAATAGGATTCGTGTAAAGCACGCTCAACAATCAATGCATTTTTTCCGAATTCGAAAAAGTCAATGGCTTGTTGATTGTCTTCAGATTTTGATCCAATGGCAGCTAATACTCGTCCAAAATGTTCCAAATATTTTGCATCTTGTAACATGTAAAACTGAAATTTCTCTATTGGCAATGACCCATTTTGCAATTCAATTATAAAAGGCATATTTAGAATATCATTGTAAATAGGCGCGATAGTTTCCCAAGCTTTAGTTGTGAATGTCATAGGTTTTTAATTTTTGTGGATTAAATAAATGATTAAGAGGTCCATTTCCTTTTCCAATTGTTAGGTCTTTACTTCCTAATATTGCCTGTTCAACATATTCTTGTGCAAGTTGTACACTTTCTGTGAGTGAAAATCCCAAAGCTAAATTACATGCAATTGCAGAAGATAGTGTGCAGCCTGAACCATGCGTATTTTTTGTCTCTATTTTTTGAGAGGTATAACTTTGTACAGGTTGTTTTTTTTGAAATAAATAACTGATAATTTTTTCTTGCTGAAGATGCCCGCCTTTTAATAAAAGATTCTGACAACCTAAATTTAAAATCGTTTCTCCATAAGCAAGCATCAATTCAGCAGAATCAATTTTATGATTTACCAAAATACTTGCTTCATCAAGATTTGGCGTGATAAGCGTGGCCAAAGGAAAAAGCTTTTCTATGCAAGCTTCAAGTGTTTCTTCTTTGATTAACCGATGCCCACTTGTTGCAACCATGACAGGGTCATAAACAATCGGTTTATTGTAATTTTTTAATTCCTCTGAAATGATATGAACCAATTCAACACTATGAACCATTCCAATTTTTATTGCATCAGGATAAATATCCTCTAATATGGATTGAATTTGTTCACGAATTGCTTGTGCAGGAATTTCGTAAATATTTTGTACGCCTTGTGTATTTTGAACAGGCAAGGCTGTCAATACATTTGTTGCATAACAGCCATGAGCAGAAATTGTTTTGGTATCAGCTTGTATGCCGGCACCACCGCTTCCGTCAAATCCGGCAATTGTTAAGACACTATATGCTTTTTGGATGGTATTCATTTCGTTGATAATTTGTTTTAAAATTTGGGCAGATTTTTTTGGATTCTTGCTTCCGCAAATTGCAGAAACAATTGCAACACTATCTGCACCGGCTTGTATGATTTTAGCAATATTACTTTCATTAATCCCGCCAATTGCAATCAGTGGTTTTGATGTTTTAGTTTTCAAAAATTTTAATCCTTCAAAACCCCACTCAGTAATCGTATTGGTTTTCGTTGGAGTCAAAAATATTGGACTTACCCCTAAATGATGTACATATTTCATTTCATCATCATTCAACTGTTTGATAATTTCTAAAGACCAGCCAATATTTTTTAGAGCTTGTGCATTTTTATGAATTTCAGAAGGTGGTATATCCGACTGACCGACATGTATTCCCCAAGCGTTAACAGCGGTTGCGACTTCTAATGAATCGTTAATAATCAAAGGGATGTTGTAGTGATCCGTAATTTTTTTTAATGTTGCAGCTTTTGAAATGTACTCGCTGACAGTACAATTTTTTTCCCGAAGCTGAATGATATCAACCCCACCTATAATTGCTTGCTCTGCAACAGCTAACCAGTGAAGGTACGTACAATCTTTTTCAGAAATGACCAAATATAAGGGATAAGGAAAAGTTGGATTAATCTTCATAAACTGAGATTTTCAAATTTGCTTGAATTTCTTCTGCAGATATATGGTATAGCATGTCATACAAATTCATTTGTAAGGTTCCTGGGCCATTACTTTTTTTCTGTGCCAGTTCACCTGCTAAACTAAATACGGCCATGCCGCTAACTGTTTCGAGGAAAGGATTTTCATTAAGACCAATAAAAGCACCGATGCTAGCTGTTGCTGAACAACCTAAACCAGTAACTTTAGTCATCAATACATGGCCATTTTTAATTTCAATTATCGTATTGTTGGATACAATAAAATCTGAAGCACCTGAAATGCACACAACAGAACCAATTTCCCGGTTTAAATTGTGTGCTGCTTTTATCGCTTGATTACTTTGATGTGTACTGTCGACACCTTTTCCTTGAACAGCTTCGAAGGTATCTAAAGCTAAAATTTCTGAAGCATTTCCTCTGATGACAGTTGGATGATAGCGAAGCAGTTCTTTTATAAGTTCATTTCTGAAAGTTGAAATTCCAGCACCAACAGGATCTAACACCCAAGGTTTATTCAGTTGATCTGCTTTTTTTGCTGCAATTAGCATGCTTTCTGCCCAATAATCATCAAGAGTTCCGATATTGATGACTAGTGCATTTGAGATTTTGACAATATTTTCCACTTCTTTGTGTGCATGTATCATAACAGGTGATGCTCCAATTGCCAAAAGAGCATTTGCAGTATTGTTCATTACCACAAAATTGGTGATGTTGTGAACAAGCGGATTTTTTGTCCGGACAGCATGTAAATTTTGAATAATTAGATTTTCCATTAATTGATAATTTTTTAGGATGAAACAATTAATGGCTAAAGAGGATTTTCTTTGAAAATAAAGCGTTGCAAATATTAAATAATTGCATAGATATTGCTTTTCCCTACGTCGGTGTTAACCGTATCAGGTTCAAAGGGACTCTCTCAATTCTTTTCAGAATACCCCTAAAGCCGAATCAAATTTATATAAATTGTTTTGACTTTTATCTTTTTTTTAGAATAAAAGTAGAAGATTGCATCAAGAATTAATTGTTGAGATCGATTAAAAAGATAAATAAATATAAAGATTGAGTTTCATGTTTTATCTTAATCCCTAGTTATAAAACGATTAAAAATAAATTATTAAGATTAATAGTTTTGTAATTAAAAAATATGCAATATATTTGCAACCCAAATGCATAGTGCATTTTGGTAAAAGTTTAATTTTAAAAGTAGTACTTCGGTGCTATACTATAGAATTATTTATGTATACAGATCCAATTTCAGATTTTCTAACTCGTGTTAGAAATGCAATGATGGCAGGACACAAAGTAGTGGAAATCCCTGCATCTAAAATTAAAAAAGAGATCACTAAGATCTTATTTGAACAAGGTTACATCTTGAACTACAAATTTGAAGGTCAAGATCAACCTCAAGGAACGATTAAAATCGCTTTAAAGTACGATAAAGTTACGAAAGAGCCAGCTATCCGTAAAATTAAAAGAGCTTCAACTCCAGGTTTACGTCAATATGCAGGATCTAAAGAATTGCCTCGTGTATTAAACGGTTTAGGTGTTGCGATCATTTCAACTTCTAAAGGTGTTATGACAGATAAACAAGCTCGTCAAGAGAATGTTGGTGGTGAAGTTTTATGTTTTGTTTATTAATCTTTTAAAAAATTAAGAAATTATGTCAAGAATAGGACACGCACAGATCAATATTCCTTCAGCTGCAACAGTTGAATTTAAAGATAACGTAGTTACTGTAACTGGTAACAACATTACAATGACAAGAGAGTTAAAAGAAGGATTTGATGTAAAAATCGAAGACGGAGTTTTAACTGTAGTTCGTCCAAACGAATCTAAAGATAGTAAAGCTTTACATGGTTTATACCGTTCATTAATCAATAATATGATTATCGGTGTAACAGAAGGTTTTAAAAAACAATTAGAATTGATTGGGGTAGGTTATAGAGCATCTAACCAAGGACAAAAATTAGATTTGTCATTAGGTTTCTCTCACAACATCATTATCGAATTACCAACTGAAGTTAAAGTTGAAACTTTAACTGAAAAAGGTAAAAGCCCTGTGATTACATTATCGTCTCACGATAATCAATTATTAGGAATGGTTGTAGCTAAAATTCGTTCTTACCGTAAGCCAGAGCCTTACAAAGGAAAAGGAATTAAGTTCGTAGGGGAAATTATTAGAAGAAAAGCAGGTAAATCTGCATAAAAATCATTGAAAAATGGCATTATCTAAAGTAGAAAAAAGACAAAAAATAAAAAGACGCGTGCGTCGAAATATTTTTGGAACAGAAACTAAACCTCGTTTATCAGTTTACCGTTCTAACAAAGAAATTTACGCTCAAATTATTGACGATAACAGTGGAGTAACTTTAGCTTCTGCATCATCTCGTGAAAAAGGTGTTTCTGTAGAAGGTACAAAAACTGATGTTTCTGCATCTGTTGGTAAAGCTTTAGCTGCAAAAGCTATTGCAAAAGGAATTGAAACTGTAGTTTTTGACCGTAACGGTTTCGTGTATCATGGTAGAATCAAAGCTTTAGCAGATGGTGCTAGAGAAGGTGGATTAAAATTCTAAAAAAGAGAAAGAAATTATGTTAGGATTTAAAAACGTAGAAAGAGTAAAACCAACAGGTTTAGATTTAAAAGATCGTTTAGTTGGAGTACAACGTGTTACTAAAGTAACAAAAGGAGGTAGAGCATTTGGTTTCTCTGCAATCGTAGTAGTAGGTGATGGAAACGGAGTAGTAGGTTTTGGATTAGGTAAATCTAAAGATGTTGCTTCTGCAATTGCTAAAGCTATCGAAGATGCAAAGAAAAACTTAGTACGTATCCCATTGTTTAACAACACAATTCCTCATGAGCAAGAAGCTCGTTTCGGTGGTGCGCAAGTATTTATCCGTCCGGCAGCAAAAGGTACAGGGGTAATTGCAGGTGGTACAGTACGTGCGGTATTAGAATCAGTTGGTGTACATGATGTATTATCAAAATCGAAAGGTTCTTCTAACCCTCACAATGCGGTAAAAGCTACATTCCGTGCTTTATTGAGCTTACGTTCTGTAGAAACAATTGCACGTCAAAGAGGTATTTCTATAACTAAAGTGTTCAACGGTTAAAAAAAAGTAAAATGAGCAAAGTAAGAGTAAAACAAACACGTAGCGCAATCAACCGTGATAAATCTCAAAAAGCTACATTAGTTGCTTTAGGTTTAAAAAAGTTGAATCAAGTTGTTGAGCACGAATCTACACCTCAAATTGAAGGTATGATTCGTAAAGTTTCACACTTAGTAGTAGTAGAAAGAGCTTAATCGCTTTTAACCTTTAAAAGATTATTAAAATGAATTTAAGTAATTTAAAACCAGCAGCTGGTTCAGTAAAAAATAAATTCCGTAAAGGTAGAGGTGAAGGTAGTGGAAACGGTTTGACTGCAGGTCGTGGACACAAAGGTGCTAAATCTCGTTCTGGTTATTCAAGAAAAATCGGATTTGAGGGTGGACAAATGCCTTTACAAAGACGTTTACCTAAATTTGGTTTCAAAAATATCAACAGAGTTGAGTACACAGGAATCAATTTAGATACAATTCAACAATTAGTTGATAACAACAAAATTACAGATACTTTAAACAAAGAAACATTAGTACAATTAGGTTTAGCTCACAAAAACGACTTAGTGAAAATCTTAGGTCGTGGAGAGTTAAAAGCTACTGTTAATGTTACTGCTGATAAATTCACTCAATCTGCTCAAGAAGCTATTGAGAAAGCAGGAGGTAAAGTAGAATTAGTTAACGCTTAAGAATATATTTTATAGATGAAAGGGTTTATACAGACCATAAAAAATATCTGGAGCATAAAAGAATTGAAGGATAAGTTACTTGTAACTATCCTTCTATTATTGGTTTATAGATTCGGTTCTCATATTCCACTTCCAGGTGTCGATATTAACGAGGTTAATCGTTTTGTTGCAGACCAAGAAAATGCAAATTCAGGAATTTTAGGATTATTAAACTCTTTTACCGGAGGTTCTTTCAAAAGAGCTTCCGTATTTGCGTTAGGAATTATGCCTTATATCTCTGCTTCGATTGTTGTACAATTGATGGGATTAGCAGTACCTTACATCCAAAAACTACAAAAAGAAGGAGAAAGCGGACGTAACAAAGTAAATCAAATTACGAGATGGTTAACAATCGGGATTTGTTTGGTGCAAGCACCAGCATACCTTACATTGGTAACTTCTCAGATTTTACCTTACGATCCAACTTCATCATATGCTATCTATGTAATTCCTCCAACTAACTTTTGGTTCTGGTTCCCTTCAACAATCATTTTGATTACGGGAACAATCTTTGCCATGTGGATGGGAGAAAAAATTACTGACAAAGGTATAGGTAACGGTATTTCAATCTTAATTATGGTTGGTATCTTGGCCGACTTACCAAAAGCAATATTTAATGCATTTGAAGTAGACCCTTCAAACGGTATTTTCTTCTTGATAGAAATGTTAGGGTTAATCCTAGTTATTGCAATGTGTATTATGATTGTTGCAGCGGTGCGTAAAGTACCAGTACAATATGTAAGAAGAGCGCAAACTTCAAGTAGCTCATATATGAGATCAGTTACAGATTCTGTACGTTCATATATTCCACTTAAAGTAAATGCAGCAGGTGTAATGCCTATTATCTTCGCACAAGCAATTATGTTTTTACCAGGAACATTGGCAAACTATTTCTTAGACGAAGGAAGTCCAATAAAAGCATTCTTCGCGAAAATGGCAGATCCGTTTACGTGGGAATACAACTTGATTTTTGGGTTACTAATTATTGTCTTCACTTATTTTTATACTGCTATTACAATTCCAGTTAATCAGATGGCAGAAGACCTTAAACGTAACGGAGGAATCATCCCTGGAATCCGTCCTGGAAAAGAAACTGCAAATTTTTTAGACGAAATTTTATCAAAAATTACGTTACCTGGAGCAATTTTACTAACTTTGCTTGCTGTTTTGCCAGCGATTGTAAAATTATTAGGTGTAGAACAGAGCTTAGCAATGTTCTTTGGAGGTACATCGATGTTAATTATGGTGGGAGTTATCTTAGATACTGTACAGCAGATTAATACCTATTTATTAAATCACCGTTACGATGGTTTAATGTCTTCAGGTAGAACTTCAAGAGATATCTAATAAGATTATTTAAAAAGATTTATGGCTAAACAAAAACATATTGAACAAGACGGTACGATTACAGAAGCATTATCTAATGCAATGTTCCGTGTCGAATTAGAAAATGGACATGTTGTAACATGTAATATATCTGGTAAAATGCGTATGCATTACATTAAGCTATTACCAGGTGATAGAGTTAAAATAGAGATGTCTCCTTATGACTTAACAAAAGGTAGAATATCTTATAGATACTAAAAAAATAATTTAACGACTGGTGATAGAGTTAATGTTTCGACGTTAACTCTATCGGATTATAAATAAATTTACAAAGATGAAAATTAGAGCATCCATTAAAAAGAGAAGTGCTGACTGTAAGATTGTACGTCGTAAAGGACGTTTGTATGTGATCAACAAAAAGAATCCTAAGTTTAAACAAAGACAAGGTTAATTATTTAGAATTATGGCAAGAATTTCAGGTGTAGATTTACCTAAAAACAAAAGAGGGGTAATCGGACTTACATACATTTACGGGATCGGAAGAAGCAGTGCTTCTAAAATCTTAGCTGAGAATAACATTTCAGAAGATAAGAAAGTTAGCGAATGGACTGATGAAGAAATCAACGGAATCCGTGCATCGATCAATGAAACTTTCAAAGTAGAAGGTGAATTAAGATCAGAAATCCAATTAAACATCAAACGTTTAATGGATATCGGATGTCAAAGAGGTATTCGTCACAGATTAGGTTTACCATTACGTGGTCAAAGAACTAAAAACAACTCACGTACAAGAAAAGGTAAAAAGAAAACAGTTGCTAACAAGAAAAAAGCCACTAAATAATAAGTAGGATCATGGCAAAAAATCAGAAAGTAGTAAAGAAAAGAAAAGTAGTTATTGAAGCTACTGGACAAGCTCATATTCAAGCATCGTTTAACAACGTTATCGTTACTTTAACTAACAAAAACGGTGAAGTTATCTCTTGGTCTTCAGCAGGTAAAATGGGATTCCGTGGATCTAAAAAGAACACTCCTTACGCTGCTCAAGTAGCTGCTCAAGATGCAACAACAGTTGCTTATGAAGCAGGATTAAGAAGAGTAAAAGTATTCGTGAAAGGACCAGGTCAAGGTCGTGAATCTGCTATTAGAACAATTCATAACGGTGGTATCGAAGTTTCTGAGATCGTTGATGTTACTCCATTACCACACAATGGATGTCGTCCACCTAAAAAGAGAAGAGTATAATCATTTTTCTCATTTAATTATTTAATATTTAATAGTAACAAATCATGGCAAGATATACAGGACCAAAAACTAAAATTGCAAGAAAATTTGGACAACCAATTTTCGGTGACGATAAATCTTTTGAGAAAAAGAAATATCCTCCAGGGCAACACGGACCTAACAAAAGAAGAGCTAAAAAATCAGAATACGCTATTCAGTTAACTGAAAAACAAAAAGCGAAATATACTTACGGTATCTTAGAGAAACAATTTGCTAACTTATATAAGAAAGCAAATGCTTCTAAAGGAATTACAGGTGAAGTATTATTACAATTATGTGAATCTCGTTTAGACAATGTAGTTTACCGTTTAGGTATCGCAAACTCACGTAGTGCTGCACGTCAATTAGTATCTCACAAACACGTAACTGTAAACGGAGAAATCGTGAACATCCCATCTTACCAATTAAAAGCTGGTGATGTTATAGCTGTTAGAGAAAAATCTAAATCTTTAGCTGCTATCACAAACTCTTTACACGCACGTCGCGAGTACGATTGGTTAGTTTGGAACGATGAGCAAAAAGCTGGTACTTTCACAAAAGCTCCAGAAAGAGTTCAAATTCCAGAAGATATTAAAGAGCAATTAATCGTCGAGTTATATTCTAAATAAACCTTAAAATCAGACTAATAAAATGACTATTTTAAATTTCATCAAACCTGACAAAGTAATCTTAGTAGAGTCTGACTCTAAATTTGGACAATTCGAATTCCGTCCATTAGAGCCAGGATACGGGATTACAGTTGGAAATGCTCTACGTAGAGTTTTACTTTCTTCATTAGAAGGATATGCGATCACTTCAATTAAAATTGAAGGTGTTGAGCACGAATTTTCAACTATTCCAGGAGTAGTGGAAGATGTTACAGAGATCATTTTAAATCTGAAAAAGGTTCGTTTTAAGAAACAAATTGATGAATCAGATGCTGAAACTGTAACTGCTACTATCTCAGGGCAAGATCAATTAACAGCAGGTGATTTAGGGAAATTTATTTCTGGATTCCAAGTTTTAAACCCTGAATTAGTAATCGCTAACTTAGACGCTAAAGTAAATGTAACCATTACATTTACAATCGAAAAAGGTAGAGGATACGTACCAGCTGATGAGAATAAAAAGGCTTCTGCGCCAATCGGTACTATAGCAATTGACTCTATTTACACTCCTATTAAGAATGTAAGATATGCAATTGAAAACCATCGTGTAGAACAAAAAACTGATTATGAAAAATTAGTTTTTGAAATTACTACAGATGGATCTATAACACCTCAAGATGCTTTAACTGAAGCAGCTAAAATCTTAATTCACCACTTTATGTTGTTCTCAGATGAGAGAATTACATTGGAAGCAGAAGAAGTTGCATCTGGTGAAACTTACGATGAAGAAGCGTTACATATGCGCCAATTATTGAAAACAAAATTGGTAGATATGGATTTATCAGTAAGAGCATTAAAATTGTTTAAAAGCAGCTGAAGTTGAAACATTAGGCGAATTAGTTTCTTTCGCTAAGTCTGACTTAATGAAATTCAGAAACTTTGGTAAGAAATCTCTTACAGAGTTAGAAGAATTGGTGGACAGCAAAGGTCTTAACTTTGGAATGGACATCGTAAAATATAAGTTAGACGTAGAATAATTTTATTAAAAAATGAGACACGGAAAAAAATTTAACCATTTAGGTAGAACTGCCTCTCATAGAAGAGCTTTATTATCTAATTTAGCTATAGCGTTGATTACTCATAAAAGAATCAACACAACAGTAGCAAAGGCTAAAGCATTACAAACATATGTTGAGCCTTTATTGACAAAGTCTAAAACAGACGATACGAACAACCGTCGCGTTGTATTTTCATACTTACAAGATAAGGAAGCTGTAACTGAATTATTCAGAACTGTAGCTCCTAAAATTGCTAATCGTCCAGGAGGATACACTCGTATCATCAAAACTGGTTTCCGTTTAGGAGATTCAGCTGACATGGCAATGATCGAGTTAGTAGATTTCAATGATATCTACACTAACGCGAAAGTTGAAAAGAAAGCAACGACACGTCGTAGTAGAAAAAGTACAAAAACAGAAGAAGCTGCTCCGGCTGCAGAAGCTCCAGCAACAGAAACTGAAGGTACTGAAGAAAAAGCATAATCTATTCGATTATAAATTGAAAAGCCTCCCAAATATGGGAGGCTTTTTTTGTTCATATTTATTTCTTCAAACTCTCAATTATTAATATTATTTTTACTATAAAATAGTATTGTATGAAAAAAATCTACACTTTATTAACTTTTATCAGTTTAAGCATGTTTGCGCAAGCGCAAACAACTTTAGGAATGAGATTAGGTTCTAATTTTTCTAATGTTAGCTTTTCAGAAAATAAAGAGCTTATTAACTCTAAATTCAAATTTGGGCCAACAGTAGGCATTTATGTTAACATTCCTGTTGATAAAAATTTTTCAATTCAACCAGAACTTTTATATTCTTCACAAGGTTTCAGAACAAAAGAAGATTTTAGCTTTGAAGGTTTAACGTATGAATCTGAAGGAAAATTTAAAACAGACTATATTGCCTTACCTGTTCTTGCAAAATATAAGATGGAGAATGGAATGACTTTCGAAGTAGGTCCGCAACTTTCCTATTTTTATTTGGGAAAATATACACGTCAAGTAGATATCAGGAATCATCAAGGTATTATTCAAACAATTTCTCAACGAGTAGATCTAAAAGATGATATTGATGATTTTAAAGATTTGGACTTTTCTGTAGTTGGAGGAATTGGGTATGATTTTAAATTCGGTGCTTCTATCAATGCGCGTTATACATACGGAATAACCAATTTTAATAAAGAAGATGACATTAAATCGAGAAATCACTATTTCAGTTTATCGCTTGCTATTCCATTTATCAAATAAGAAAAGCCATTCATTAGAATGGCTTTTCTTATTTGAATTGAATTTCTGATAAGTAATTATGTATGATTGATTTAAAATCTTAATGTTAAAAAATCAACTAAAATCCTTATTTTTGGATTGATTTTGGCAATAAACCAATTATCAAACATAAAAATTTATATGAAAAAAATACTATTCATGATGGCTGTCGCAATGGCAGTTGTTTCATGTAAAAAAGAGGATAAAGTTGTAGGAAAAGATAAAGACGGAAAAGAATTAATCGTAAATGAAAAAGGTGATACTGTTGCTAAAACAGAAACGAACGATTCTTTGAAAGTTGATTCTTTAGTAGTAAAACCGGAAGTTGTTGCAATTGCAAAAGATGTTGATGGTAAATATGCTTATAAATACAATTTAGAGATAGGGAAAACTTATCCGATGACGCTAGGTGTCAAAACAACACATACAGCTTCTGATGGAAAACAATCTCAAAAGATGTCAAGCGAAAGTAAAAAGAAAATTGATTATACGGTAAAAGATTTTAAAGACGGAGCTTATACTTTAGAAGTAAAATCTAAACAATATAGCGAGAAGATGACAGATCCTTCAGGAAAATCTATTTCGTATGACACAGATGCTGCGAAGCCTGCGAACAAGGACATTGCGGTTTCATGGTCAATTTACAAAGCGATGACCGGGAAAACGTATACAATGAAAGTTGATCAGAAAGGAAAGGTGCTAAGTGTCGATGGATTAGAAGCGATCAAATCATCGATTCTTAATTCTGTGAAAAAACAAGTAACAGCAGAAGAGTTTAAATTCTTTACAGAAATTATCAACAATTCATTAAACAAAGAAGCTATTTCTTCTCAGTTTGAAGAAACAATGAACATTTTTCCGAATAAAACTTTAGCTTTGAAAGAGTCTTGGAGCGATAGTCAAAAAATTGATAAGGGACCAATGAAAGGAAGCATTTCAATGAAAAGAACCTTAGCAAGTGTAGAGCCTTCAAATACGACAATTTCTGTAACAGGCAAACAAGATTTAAAAGGCAACGAATCGCAGCAAGGTGTAACAATGTCTGCCAATAGTAGTGCGAATGTAGATGGAAAAATTTTGTTGGATACGAAATCAGGTTGGATCAACAAAGTTAATTTAACGAAAAAGGAAACATTAAAACGTACAGTGGAAGCTCAAGGTCAAAAACAAACTATGACCGAATCGGTTACAACTGTCACAACAGTGAACTAACATGAAAACAATTCTTTGGATTATTATTCTAGGTATCATTTTCTTAACTATTTTTAGATTTTTAAGAAAAGTCTTTGCGGTCAAAAAAGTTTTTCAGGAAGCAATTAATCAACAAAGAAATGCTTACAATCAGAACCAAAATTCAAACGATTCTCATAGAGAATCACAAGAAAACACATCTTTCGACAAACCGAAATACAATATAGACGCCGAAACGGTGGATTACGAAATAATCGAAGAAAAAAAGGATGAAAAATAAAAAGAATTTACTCTACGTTCTTATCTCATTGCTACTTTTTGTAGTGGTAGCATTGGTCTATTGTGCACCAGTTTTATCAGGGAAATCTGTTATACAGCCTGATATTATCAACTACAAAGGAAGTGCTCAAGAAATGTTGACGTATCAGGAGAAGACAGGTGAAAATGTCTATTGGTCCGATGCCATGTTTGGTGGTATGCCAACCTATCAGACAGGAGCAAAATATAATTTTGATGTAATCAAAACAATTGACGGCGTCTTTAGGTTTTTACCTCGGCCGGCAGATTATATTTTCTTGTTGTTTACTGGTTTCTTCATTCTTGGATTAACAGTTTTCAGAAAGTGGAAATATGCTCTAGTTGGGGCTATTTTCTTTGCATTTGGTTCCTATTATTTCGAATTAATTGCAGCAGGTCACAATGGTAAATTACATACCATTGGTTATTTTGCTCCATTAGTTGCCGGAATCCTTCTATTGTACCGTAAAAAATACATGGCAGGTTTTGTCTTGACAACCTTGTTTATGGGGTTGCAATTACAAGCCAACCACATTCAAATGACCTATTATTTGTTCTTGGCGATGTTGGTTTTTGCAATCGTTCAGTTTATTGACAGTTTAAAGAAAAAAGAATTGCCTGATTTCTTTAAATCATCAGCATTGGTAGTTGTTGCTGTAATAATAGCAGCAGGATTAAATGCAAACCGATTGTTATCAACTTACGAATACAGTAAGGAAACAACACGTGGAAAGTCTGAAATGACGTTGCTAAAAAAGAATTCAAACGGATTGGATCACGATTATATTACACAATGGAGTTATGGAAAATTGGAAACATTGAATTTGTTTATTCCGAATTTAATGGGAGGTGGTTCTCAAACGAATCCTGAAGATTTAACAAACTATACCTCCGAATTACAAAATACGCAGTATAGTGTTGGTGAAGACGAATTTAATCAGCAAGTTTTTCAAGCGGTAGCAAGTCAACCGCGAAGTGCATATTGGGGAGATCAACCCGGAACTTCAGGTCCTGCTTATCAGGGAGCAGTAGTTGTATTCTTATTTGTCATAGGGTTATTTATGGTTCGTGGAAAATACACGACCTATAAAAAATGGTTAGCGGGAGCAACATTCTTAAGCTTTATTTTAGCTTGGGGTAAAAATTTACCTTTTGTGACGAATCTGTTTATTGACTATTTTCCAATGTATGATAAATTCCGTGCCGTTTCTTCCATTTTAGTTATTGCCGAGTTTACAATGCCTTTCTTAGCGATATTGACGTTGTACTATTTCTTTAATTCTGAAGAGTCGGATGAGTTCAAAAAGAAAGTACTTTATATAGCTGGTGGTTCTACAATCGGGATTTTACTGATTTTCTTCTTATTTGGAGGAATGATTTTTCCTTTTACGTCAGAAAATGAGAAGTTGATGACTGAACAATTCATTGGTCAAATTCAACAAGCTAATCCAAATGCAATTGGTCTATGGGATGGATTAATTAAACGATTGGACGAAGCTTTGATACAAGATAGAATTGCAATGTTCAAAGCTGATACAGCTCGCACATTAATTTTTGTTCTTTGTACAATGGCTTTATTATTGGGCTATTTATTTAAATTGATCAAAAAACCGATTATTGTCGTTTTAGGAATTGGTGCATTAGCTTTTATTGATGGATTTACGGTTAATAAAAGATATTTGAATGAAGATAATTTTGTATCAAAATATATTGTTGATAATCCGTTTCCGACTGAAATGTCACCTCGTTTGCAAACTGAAGCCCAGAATAACAACAATGTTGCGCAAATTGCATATAAAGTTCCCTTGAATAATTTGTTATCAAATATTGCGAAACAAGATCCATCGCATTTCCGTGTTTACAATACAGCTTTAAGTACATTTAACGAAGCAGGAACATCTTACTTTGTTCCGTCTGTAGGAGGTTACCATGCAGCGAAGCTAGGGAAATATCAAGATGTTGTTGATATTTATTTTTCTCAAAACCCGCAATTAAAACAGTATGGAATAAAGGATGAAACAGGATTGATCAATGTATTGAATATGTTGAATACAAAATACATTATTCATGGAAGTCCAAGTGAGCCACAAGTTCAGCAAAATCCGACAGCTTTAGGAAGTGCATGGCTGGCTTCAAATATTAAGTGGACAGAAAATGCGAATGATGAAATCCTGGCAATTAATTCTATACCTGTTAATAACACGGTTATCTTACGTAAAGATTTAGTTGAAAATAAGAATCTGAATGTTTCAGCAGATGAAAATGCTAAGATTGAATTGGTGGAGTATTCTCCAATGAAAATGACCTATAAATCTTCATCACAGACAGATCAGATTGCGGTTTTCTCAGAGATTTATTATCCGCATGGATGGATAGCAACAGTTGATGGAAAAGAAGTGCCAATTGAAAAAGCAAACTATGTGCTACGTGCAGTTCCTGTTCAGAAAGGAAATCATACGATCGTACTGGAATTTAAACCGCAAGTCATTTCAACAGGAAATATCATTGTGATTATTTCAAATATTCTGCTTCTACTTGTTGTGGCCGGTGGTATTTATTTGGGATACAAAAAATGTACTTCAAAAGCGAATTTAAACGTAGCGACTGAAAACGCTTAATCTTAGCATGAAAAAAATATTAATCATCACCTATTATTGGCCTCCTGCGGGAGGCCCTGGTGTTCAGAGATGGTTGAAATTCACAAAATATCTTCCGGAATTTGGATATGAAACGTATGTCTATATCCCGGAAAATCCTTCTTATCCAATTCTTGACGACACCTTGGCAAAAGATGTCAATCCAAAAGTTAAGCTAATCAAGAATAAAATTTGGGAACCTTATCAATTAGCGGAAAAACTGAACCCGAAAAATAAAGCGTACAAAGGAGGACATTTTGAGAAAAAAGAGAATCAATCTTTGTTGTCAAAATTATCAGTTTTTGTTCGTGGAAATTTCTTTATTCCCGATGCACGTAAGTTTTGGGTAAATCCTTCTGCAGAATATTTAAAAGACTTTTTACAGAAAGAAAATATTGATACCATTGTAACTTCAGGTCCACCTCATAGTCTTCATTTAATTGGTTTGAAGTTGAAAAAACAACTCCCGAATATCAAATGGTTGGCAGATTTTCGAGATCCCTGGACACAAATCAGTTACCACAAAGAATTGAAATTAACTTCTTGGGCTGCCAAAAAACACGAGAATTTGGAGCGGGAAGTGATGCAAAAAGCAGATGTTATTCTTGCAACAAGTTATGCTGATGGAGAGAATTTCAAGAAGATAGGAGCGAAATGTGTCGAAGTGATAACAAATGGTTTTGAAGAAGTAAAACAGCAAACAGAAAAAGATCAGAAATATTTCCATTTGACATATTCAGGAGGATTGGAAATACTTCGAAACCCGGCTTCTTTATGGAAAGCACTGTCAGAGATTATAGCTGAAAACCAATCGTTCAAAGAAGATTTTAAACTCGATTTTTATGGTTCTTTGGCAGATGACGTGAAACAAACAATAATTGACCAGGGATTAGAAAATAATTTGATTGTCCACGGTTATGTTTCGCACCAAGAATCATTGAATGCAATAAATGCGGCAAACATCTTATTGTTGACAAATTTCGATAACCAAGCTTCGAAAGGAATTATCCCGGGAAAACTATTTGAATATATGGCAACCGGGAATCCGATTTTAGCGATTGGTCCAACGGATGCTGATGTCGAAAAAATACTACAAAAAAACAGAAGCAGGAAACTATTTTATGCCTCAACAAGTGGAAGAGATGAAAGGTTTCATACTTTCTGTTTATAGACAATGGCTGGTGAATCCGAATCAGAAATTTGAAACAAACGAAAAAGAGGTACAACAATTTAACCGCAAAAATTTGACCTCAAAATTGGTTGAAGTGATGAATAGACTTTAGTACAGCATTTTTCATTTACTCTATTTTTTTTGTAGAATCAGTAAATTTTATTAAGATCATTTCATAAGGTAATGACATGGTGTCACCAAAAGTTGATGTTTCGTCGATATCATGTAGATAGGGACATTTCTCAAAATTGGGGTTCATCTCAAATTCTCTGTACATTTTCCAAATGAGTTGGTTTATGTTTGAAGGGGCTTTTTCTATTTTAACATTTCCGCTGATATCACAATTTAATGGGTCTTCAAAGGTGATGATATATTTATTTTCATTTTTGACAAAATTAATACCTATCAGATTTGCATTATCAAATGTGGAATTAGTTTTTATTGAATTATGAATAACTTGATTATTGACTTCTAATTTATATCCCCCTATCAACATATCTTTATAATAATGAGGTCCCCATGTAGATTCCCATTTAATCAATTTTTTAAAATTAATGGTGTATTTTTTACTTCCATTTGTATAGGTCCATGTACCCATAAACCGGTTGAGTTCGCTGTTTAGATCTTTGTAATACGTTCCTTCCGGATAATCTCCATAACCTGCTCTTAAAGAAACTTCTGTCTGAGCTTGAATATGGATACTTAATAATATGAAGAAGAATATTATTTTCATTTATTCTATTTTTTGTGTAGAATCAGTAAATTTTATTAAGATCATTTCATAAGGTAATGACATGGTATCGCCAAAAGTTGATGTTTCGTCTATATCATGTAAATAGGGACATTTCTCAAAATTTGGGTTCATCTCAAATTCTCTGTGCATCTTCCAAATAAGTTGGTTAGGATTTGAAGGGTCTTTTTCTATTTTAGCATTTCCGCTGATATCACAATTTAATGGGTCCTTAAATGTAAGCATGTATTTATTCTGATTTTTAACAAAACCGATTCCTCTTAGAGGAACCTCATAATACTCGTACGTAATAAGAATTGAATTGTAAATAATTTGATTATTGACTTCTAATTTATATCCACCGATAATTAAATCTTCATAGTAATGAGGACCCCATATAGGTTCTCGTTTAATCAATTTTTTAAAATTAATGGTGTATTTTTTACTTCCATTTGTATAGGTCCATGTACCTACAAACTGGTTGAGTTCGCTGTTTAGATCTTTGTAATACGTTCCTTCCGGATAATCTCCATAACCTGCTCTTAAAGAAACTTCTGTCTGAGCTTGAATATGGATGCTTAATAATATGAAGAAGAAGATTTTCATTTATTCTATTTTTTGTGTAGAATCAGTAAATTTTGTTAAGATCATTTCATAAGGTAATGACATGGTGTCACCAAAAGTTGATGTTTCGTCTATATCGTGTAAATAGGGACATTTCTCAAAATTGGGGTTCATCTCAAATTCTCTGTACATTTTCCAAATGAGTTGGTTTATGTTTGAAGGGTCTTTTTCTATTTTAACATTTCCGCTGATATCACAATTTAATGGGTCTTCAAAGGTGATGATATATTTATTTTGATTTTTGACAAAACCGATTCCTCTTAGAGGAGCTTCATAATATTCATATAAAGTAAGAATTGAATTGTAAATAATTTGATTATTGACCTCTAGTTTATACCCCCCTATCAACATATCTTTATAATAATGAGGTCCCCAGTTAAACTCTTCTTTAATCAATTTTTTAAAATTAATGGTGTATTTTTTACTTCCTTCTGTATAGGTCCATGTACCCACAAATTGGTTGAGTTCGTTGTTAACATCTTTTAAATAGGCTCCTTCAGGTAATTCTGCTAATGGAGTTTTTAAAGGAATTATTTGACTTTGACTAAAGATTTTTAGACTTGCCAAAAAGATTATTATTAAAATTATCTTTTTCATATTATTGTTTATTTACACATTGTACGCTTTATATTTCCATTGTTGTCAAATTCTAATTTTTCCCACGAATTCATGTCATCGGTCATGCGGTACATAACAATACCTGTTTCATGGTAGAATTTTTTGAACACTTCGGTGATAAATTTTTCCATATTATTTTTGGAAATATCATCTAATGTTGAGAAATAATAAGACATTCTATATTTATAATTATCTTCAAACCTTTTCCAAAATTCTTTGGCTGTCGCACTTGTATTATTATTATAAACATCCAAGAAATTCTGGTTATTTTCTAACATCATGGTATAAATACCATAATTTCCAACCACTATACCATAGCTGTCGTTGTTCGATAAACCTCGGTCTGCTCTTGCTTTTAACATATTGAGATAAGTGTTTATATCTGTTATAGATGGAATACCTAATGAGTTTTCTTTTGTAGGGTGAGTATGGGCAAAACCAAAAAATCTCAGGTATATAATAATTTATCCCAAAATTTATAGAGCCGCTTTCGGCAGATTTAGGATTTAAATAGACATTTTGAGCAGCAGAATTTAAATTAGGGTTGTCTTTCGGATTTGTATTAATAAATCCATGTTCCCGCTGCGTATCACTAACTTTTGGTTTAAGATCAGTTAATTTTTGTTTGAACATATTATCGTTCTTCAATTTATTCTTCAAATTTTTACAAGGGTCATGGTGTTGATTATTGTCAGAACCTCCGCCACCTCCTCCCATATCAGAAGGGTCTTCTCCACTTGGAATTATAGGTCCATTATCTGTATTTCCATCAGGGGAGCCACCACCACCTTCGTTACAAACAACTTTTGTTTTCCAACCGTCCGATATACAATCATCATCACTATGCCAATGCCCGTAATCACAAGGGGCATATACCAGAACGTAGCAGTTTGGGCCTGATCTATGATATAGATCTTTGTATAATGTTTCGACTTTTACAATTTTATTATCGGACAAAATAAATTTCAAGATATATTTAGTCATTAAATCAGCTTCTTTATGAAGAACCAAATTGTATAAAACATTAGTTTCGTTGTCTTCCTTTCTAGGAAAAAGTTTAATCGCAAAATTGGCCACTTGATTGGAGACAATTGTTTTTACGATGATAGAATCCATTGTATAATTTTGTAAAATAGAGTCAAAATCATTCGATTCTTTTTTGTCAAAATCATTTGTTATAAACAAGTGACGATTAAAATCATTAAAATTCAGAATAACCTTGGCGTTTATTTCTGTATCTTTCTTTTCATTGTAGATAGAATTATTATCATCATGGCAAGAAAATAATAAAAAACAGAATGAAAGAATTAGGAGAGTAAATATTTTATTCATGTGTGTTAGGTAGATTGATTTGCTTGAAAATAAGAAATATTTACCTGAAAAACAAATGTTTAACAAAAAAATAAAGATTATTGTTGCATCAAAACCGAATGAAAATTCTATTTCGAGATATAACATGCTATCAAAAAATACCAAAATCCAACATTCATCATAAATGGTTTGGTTAAATTTTACCTAAATTTATTCTTGGAAAAAATAAAACTACAGAGAAATGAATGACAATCGTAAGAAAGACGCATTGAATTACCATTCAATGGGTCAACCGGGAAAGATTGCAGTAGTCCCGACAAAACCGACAAATACGCAACGTGATTTATCTCTTGCTTATTCGCCAGGTGTTGCGGAACCTTTTTTGGAGATTGAAAAAGATCCTGAAAATGCATATAAATACACGGCAAAAGGAAACTTAGTCGCAGTAATTAGTAATGGAACAGCAGTTTTAGGTCTGGGAGATATTGGAGCAGTAGCTTCAAAACCTGTGATGGAAGGAAAAGGACTTTTATTCAAAATTTTTGCTGATATCGACGTCTTTGACATCGAATTGGATACGAAGAATGTGGATGAATTTATCAATACAGTAAAAGCTTTAGAACCAACTTTTGGAGGAATTAATTTAGAAGATATTAAAGCACCTGAATGTTTTGAAATTGAAAAACGTTTGAAAGCTGAAATGAATATTCCTGTGATGCACGATGATCAACATGGAACGGCAATTATTTCCGGAGCCGCTTTGATTAATGCATGTGAATTACAAGGAAAAGATATTTCTAAAGTTAAAATCGTGGTAAATGGAGCAGGAGCAGCTGCTATTTCTTGTACAGGAATGTATATTTCTGTGGGAGCAAAAAAAGAGAATATCGTGATGTTGGATAGTAAAGGTGTTATCCGTTCCGACAGAGACAATCTTGATGCTTCTAAAGCTGAATGGGCGACAGATCGGAATATTTCTACGTTAGCTGATGCTGTAAAAGATGCCGATGTCTTTATTGGGTTATCTGCTGCAGATATATTGACACCGGAAATGTTGAATACAATGGCTGCAGATCCGATTGTATTGGCAATGGCAAATCCGAATCCGGAAATAGCTTATGATTTGGCGGTATCTACACGTACGGATATTATTATGGGAACTGGTCGCTCAGATTATCCAAATCAGGTGAATAATGTTTTGGGATTCCCATACATATTTAGAGGAGCTTTAGATGTTCGTTCAACGACAATTAATGAAGAGATGAAGATTGCTGCGGTTCATGCAATTGCAGAATTAGCGAAACAGCCTGTTCCTGAAGTTGTCACACAAGCCTATAACAATCATTCTATAAATTTGGAAAAGAATATATTATTCCAAAACCGAATGACCCTCGTTTATTACCAGAGGTTTCGGCGGCTGTTGCGAAAGCAGCGATAGAAACTGGTGTTGCTAAAAATGAAATCACAGATTTTGAAGCGTATAAATTATCGTTGATTAAACGAATCGGAAAAGAAAGTACGATTATGCGCAATTTAACACAAACTGCAAAATCTAATCCTAAACGAGTTGTTTTTGCTGAAGGAGATCGTTTCGAAATTCTTCGTGCAGCTCAAATTGTGAAAGAAGAAAAAATAGCAATTCCAATTATTTTAGGAAAGAAAAATAAGATTCAACAAATGATCAAAGAGTATATGTTGGATTTGGAAGATGTAGAAATTGTAGACACGAATGCGGAAGAAGATTCCGATCGTTACAACGAATTTGTAGAATTTATCTACAATAAACGTCAACGAAAAGGAATTTCTAAATCAGATGCAAAAAAATTATTGAGAGATCGTAATTATTTTGGTTCATGCATGGTTGAGTTTGGTTATGCAGACGCAATGATTTCGGGGATGACAAAAAATTATTCGCAGGCAATTCGTCCGGCTTTAGAATTAATCGAGCAGAGGAAGGACAAAAAGTGGCGAGTATGTATATGATGTTAACGGAAAAAGGTCCTGTTTTCTTAGGAGATACGACTGTTAACTTAGAACCGACTTCGGAAGACTTGGTGAATATTACGTTGCAATTCAACGAAACAATTAAGAAGTTTAAAATTCAGCCTAAGATTGCATTATTGTCTTATTCAAATTTTGGATCGAACAAAGGAGAAACGGTTTCTAAAATTCAGAATGCAGTAAATTATCTGCATAAAAATCATCCGGATATTTTAGTAGACGGAGATATTCAAGCAAATTTTGCCGTGAATAAAGAAAAACTACAAAGCAACTTCCGTTTTCTAAACTAGCCGGAACATATGCCAATACATTGGTTTTTCCTAATCTTGAATCTGCTAATATTTCATACAAATTGTTGCAGGAATTAGGAAATATAGAAGCAGTTGGTCCAATTCTGATCGGAATGAAAAAACCAATTCATTTGTTGCAATTGGATAGCACAGTTCGTGAAATAGTGAATATGGTTACCATTGCTGTAATTGATGCACAACAACATAAGTCGTAAATTACATCATAGTTAATAACAATAAAAAACTCCCTCTTTAGGGAGTTTTTTGTTGGAATAAATATTGTAAATTTTTTCTGTAAAATTACGTTTATATATTTCTACCATCAGTTTAGAAATATTTTTTGTACACAAATTCACCAAAGTGTCTTTTTTCGAATGCATTAAATTCAGTATATTGTATACCTTTTTAAATTAACAGGATATGAAAAAAGTTTACACAATTTTATTAGTTGCAGCAAGTACTGTTTCTTTTGCACAAAACAATACTTCTTTTGAAGCAAGCGAAGGTTATATAGTAGGAAATATGCATTCACAGAATGGTTGGGAAGTTAGTGAAGGGAATGGGACTATTCTCAATAACCAACTTGTTTCTGATGAACAAGCCAGTGATGGAAGTTATTCGTTCAAAAATGGAGACCAAACAGATTTTAACCCACAATGGTTTCCTGTAATGGGAGTGACAAAAACTTTTGAAAAACCAGCAGATTACAAAAACTTTACCATTTCGTTTGATGCTTATGTCACAAAACGCAACGGGGCTGATTTCGAGTTTACCTTATATACCATCAATCCCGATACAGATGAATTTAATCCGGTTGCCGGTCTTGGAATGGAGAATAGGGGATATTTGTATATTACAAAAGATATTGAGTATGGTTTTGATTATGCAGATGCTGCAGAAGGATGGGCAATTAACAAATGGAATAATTTTAGAATAGAAAGTCAAAGAAAATGAAATTAAATATTATCTAAATGATAATTTAGTCTACACAGGTGATAATTTCACTAAAATGAATATTCATGGATTGACTATTTTGCATAATAATTATGGAGGTGATGCTTATTATGATAATTTCAAATTCAATACAGATGATTTAGCCGTGAATCAAACCGAGCATAAAGAATTCAAACTTTACCCTAATCCGGTAAAAGATTATTTAAATTTTGATGGAAATTTTCATGAGCAAATTTCAACGATTGAAGTGTTAAATACAGCAGGTCAATTGGTTTTAAAGTCTGATAATTCTGTAAAACAATTCAATACATCATCTTTAAATTCAGGTGTATATATTGTGAAAATTAAATTAAAAGATGGAAAAATGATGACACGAAAAATCATCAAAAAATAAATAAAAAAATCCTCCCATTTGGGAGGATTTTTTTATTTGATAAATGAAATTCTATTATTTCACTTCTGCGAAGTCTACGTCTTCAACACCATCATTTTTAGCTTGAGCTTGGTCAGAACCTGGTTGAGCTTGAGCACCACCTGTTGACCTTCGTTCATTGCAGCATAAATTTCTTGTGAAGCAGCATTCCAAGCTGTATTTAATTTTTCCATAGAAGCATCAATTGCAGGAACGTCTTGTGCAGCGTGAGCAGATTTTACTTCTGCTAAAGCTTCTTCAATCGGTTGTTTTTTATCAGCAGGAATTTTATCTCCATACTCAGTCAATTGTTTTTCTGTTTGGAAAATTAAAGCGTCAGCAGCATTTACTTTTTCAATTTTTTGTTTTGCTTCTTCATCTTTAGCCGCATTTTCTTGCGCTTCTTTTTTCATTCTTTCGATATCTGCATCAGATAATCCGGAAGAAGCTTCAATTTTGATCGATTGCTCTTTTCCAGTTCCTTTATCTTTTGCAGAAACACTCAAGATACCATTCGCATCAATATCAAATGTAACTTCGATTTGAGGAACACCTCTTTGTGCTGGTGGAATATCGACTAAGTCAAAGCGTCCGATTTCTTTGTTGTCATTGAATAAAGGACGTTCTCCTTGACCAATTCTTAATGTTACCGCTGGTTGATTATCAACTGCAGTTGAGAAAACCTCAGATTTTTTAGTTGGAATAGTTGTGTTCGCTTCAATTAATTTAGTGAAAACACCTCCTAAAGTTTCAATACCTAAAGATAATGGCGTAACGTCTAATAATAATACGTCTTTTACGTCACCTGTTAAAACACCTCCTTGGATAGCTGCTCCTACTGCAACAACTTCATCAGGGTTTACACCTTTAGATGGTTTTTTACCAAAGAATTTTTCTACTTCTTCTTGGATTTTAGGAATACGAGTTGAACCACCAACTAAAATTACTTCGTCAATATCAGAGATTGATAATCCTGCATCAGACAATGCCTTTTGACAAGGATCCATAGAACGTTTCACTAAGTTTTCTGTTAACTGATCAAATTTTGAACGTGTTAAAGTTTCGACTAAGTGCTTTGGTCCTGTTTCGTTTGCTGTAACGTATGGTAAATTAATTTCTGTTTGCGCAGAAGAAGATAATTCGATTTTAGCTTTCTCAGCAGCTTCACGTAAACGTTGTAAAGCCATTGCATCTTTTTTCAAATCAACACCTTCTTTTGCTTGGAATTCAGAAGCTAACCAATTGATGATTGCATCATCAAAATCATCACCTCCTAAGTGAGTATCACCGTTGGTAGATAATACTTCGAATACACCGTCACCTAATTCTAAGATAGATACGTCAAAAGTACCACCACCTAAATCATAAACGACGATTTTTTTATCTGAATTTGCTTTGTCTAATCCGTAAGCTAATGCTGCAGCAGTAGGCTCGTTGATAATACGCTCTACTTTTAATCCTGCAATTTCACCGGCTTCTTTTGTTGCTTGACGTTGAGCATCGTTAAAGTAAGCAGGTACAGTAATTACCGCTCTAGATACTTCTTGTCCTAAGTAATCTTCAGCTGTTTTTTTCATTTTTTGTAAAATCATTGCTGAGATTTCTTGTGGAGTATAGTTACGACCATCAATGTCAACTGCTGGCGTATCATTATTTCCTTTTACAACTGAATAAGGAACACGACTGATTTCATCTGCATCATTATTAAATTTAGTTCCCATGAAACGTTTGATAGAATAAATCGTTTTCTTTGGGTTTGTTACAGCTTGACGTTTTGCTGAATCACCAACTTTAATTTCACCACCTTCTACGAATGCTACGATAGATGGTGTAGTTCTTTTACCTTCTGCATTTGGAATTACAACTGGCTCGCTACCTTCCATTACAGAAACACAAGAGTTCGTTGTACCTAAATCGATTCCGATTATTTTGCTCATATTGTTTAGTTATTTTTTATATTATTAATGATTTATTTTGAACTTTTATACATCACAAAAATGATGTTACAACCTAATGGACAATCTTTGTGCCAACGTATAAAAGAATGACATCTGATATTTTAAAATGTCATGTTGTCATATTATGAAAGAGAAATCATTATAAAGCGGAGGAATCGTCAGTTTTTTGATTGATAAATTGTCAGCGTTAAGCTAAATAACGAAACAGAATGCTTACCCAATCTTACTTCCGTTTTCCACTTTTCGCTCAGGATTCAGAAGAATCACATCGCTGTTATTGCCGTAAACACCCATTACAAGACATTCACTCATAAGATTAGCAATTTGTTTTTTCGGAAAGTTAACGATGGAAATAATTTGTTTCCCAATCAATTCTTCTTTTGAATAAAGAGAAGTTATTTGAGCCGAACTTTTTTTAATTCCCAATGGGCCAAAGTCAATTTCTAGAATATAAGCAGGATTTTTTGCTTTTGGAAAATCATCCGCTTTAACTATTGTTCCAACCCGGATATCAATTTTTTCAAAATCTTGCCAGGAAATAGTTTCCGTATTCTGCTTGTGGTTTTCTTTTTCATGGATAGATTGTAAGATCTGAATTAATTCATTTTTTTCACTACTATATTTTATTTTCATCTCATCCGGCATTCTTTCATAATACGTTAAAGCTTTTTCTCCAAATTGTTTGAGATAGAAATTCGTCAGTGTCGGAACATTTGGAAACCTTTTATGAAAAATCATTTCGGTATATGCCTGCCATTCACGTTCTTCTCTGGTTTCGACCTGATTTTCTCCCGAACGCTGAAAAACATGCATCATTTCATGCATCAAAACATTAGAAAGTAACACAAGATCAAAATCTAAAATATTGCGCGGAACACGAATTGTAATCCCATTTTTTTCTTCTCCTTCTGCTGTTAGAAGAAAGCTTTTCGGATCAATTTCTTCTCTAAACGTAAAACCTGTGAAAGCACTATGTTTTAATTTCAATTCATCTAAAATTTCATACAATGCTTCGATAATGAGGTGGTTATTTTTAAATAATTTATTCTTTCTTTAAATTTTTCTGTAATCATAGATTTTTTGCACTTATATATCAAATATATATCTTATTTTTGATATGTTTTTAAAAATGACTATGAAGAAATTAGTACTATTGCTTGGCTGATATCGATCACAACACATGCACAAGTTCTTAATCACAAAAAAGAATTTACACGACAGGATTCGCTTCGCGGAACCAATAACGAATTTCGTAATTGGTGGGATTTGAAAAAATATAAAGTAAGTGTTGAACCGGATTTTCAGTCAAAAACAATCAAAGGAAAAACAACCATCATATTTGATAAAACCGCTACTCAGCAATCAGATTTGCTTCAAATTGATTTACAACATCCAATGACTGTTTCTGCCGTAAAGTTAAACGGGAAGAAAATCTCAAATTTTAAACGGGATGGGATGTTTATTTTATAGCGGTAGGAAATAAAATAAAAAAGTAATTCAAATCAATTAGAATTATAATATAATGGAAATCCTCGCGTTGCTAAAAATGCCCCTTGGGAGGGAGGCTGGATTTTTACCAAAGATGAAAAAGACCGCGATTGGATGTCCTGTTGCTGTACAAGGGTTAGGAGCAAGCGCTTGGTTTCCGAACAAAGATTTCTTGGGTGACGAACCGGATAACGGAATGGAACTCGAAATCATTGTCCCAAAGGAGTTGGTTGGTGTAGGAAACGGGAGGTTTGTTTCTAAAAAAGAAATGAATGGTAAAATGGCTTATACATGGAAAGTCGTTAATCCAATCAATAATTATAACATCATTCCAAACATGGTGCATTATGTCAACTTCAAAGATATGTATGAAGGAGAAAAAGGAAAATTAGATTTAGATTATTATGTGTTAGATTATAATTTAGAGCAAGCAAAGTATCAATTTGAACAGGCAAAATTGATGTTGGAAAGTTTCGAACATTGGTTGGAACCTTATCCATTCTATGAAGAGGCATTTAAAACTATAGAAACAACCACATTTGGGAATGGTACATCAGTCCGGAATTGCCTATGGAATAAGTTTAAGAATGGTTACTTAGGTCGTGATTTATCAGGTTCAGGATGTGGAATGAAATGGGATTTTAGTTTTGTTCATGAAGCCGGGCACGAATGGTTCGGAAATAATAGAACCGAAAAGGATGTTGCGGATATGTGGATTCACGAGTCCTTTACAGCTTATTCTGAAACACTATTCACCGAAACTTTTTAGGGAAAAGAAGCTGCAGGAGAATATGTTAGAGAACACGAAATGCGATAGAAAACGATATTCCGATAATTGGAGTTTAGGGTGTAAATCAGGAGGGAAGTGGTGATATGTACTACAAAGGAGCAAATAGGATTCATACATTAAGAACGTGGATGAACTATGATGAACAATTCAGAAAAATGTTAAGAGGATTGAACAAAGAATTTTATCATCAAACGGTGACAACGCAGCAAATAGAGAATTATATGGCAAAATTTTCAGGGTTAGATTTGAAATCTTTTTTTAATCAATAATGAGAACAGGGAAGTTCCGACATTAGAATTGAAACAAGAAGGAAATCAAATCAACTATAGAAACACGAATATTGTTGATGGATTTTCAATGCCTTTGAGATTGAAAAATACTGAACAAATAATAAGCCCAACAAAAGATTGGAAAATATTGAATATGCTTCAATTAAAAAAGTTTCTGAGGTAGAAATAATCCAAATGATTACATCAAAACAAAAATAGTACGTTAAAAAAGATTCTTTTGAATGATATGAAACGGTCATTCAGATTCACATCACAAAAACGAGATAAGTTGGTAAAATCAATAAATCCAAACAAATATCATCGATTATTGGAGGATGAAATTATAAATTTGTGACATGAAAAAATACATTGCATACGCAATTGCAACAGATAATTGCTGACAGCCGTGGCCATCGTATGGTTTTCCATTGTTGTTATTTATAGGATTTGTTCCCTTGATGTTAGCGAACATCAAATCTCGCAACGAGCAGAATTCAAGAAGAAAGGACGTAAAATTTTTGGTCTTTCGTATTTGGCATTTTTTATTTGGAATGCAACCGTTATTTGGTGGCTGCATTATGCACAAGAAACCAATGCAGATGGAGATTTACAAAATTCGTGGAGTGCTTATTTGATTCCGGTGGTGGCCAATTCATTGTTTATGTCAATTGTTTTTCAAGCGTACCATTTTGTAAAAAAGAAAGCAGGAAACTTGTATGGGTTGATTTTTCTTCCGGCAATTTGGATGAGTTTTTGATAAACTAACATTGAATTGGGAACTGACTTGGCCTTGGGTTAATCTTGGAAATGGTTTTGCAAAATACTATGAATGGGTACAATGGTACGAGTATACAGGAACTTTTGGAGGAGCCTTATGGATTTGGTTGGTAAATATTATTGTGTTCTATTATTTAACGGCATATATCAATAAGAAAGAAATAAAGTACCTGAACAAATTAGGAATCTACGCAGGTTACTAATTGTAGTTCCTATTGGTATTTCCTACATTATTTATGCAAACTATGAAGAGAAAGGAAAAGCACTTAATGTGTTTAATTCTTCAGCCTGATTTGGATCCATACAACGAAAAGTACATGAAAGATGGATTGCAGATATACGATGAACTGAAGCAATTGGCCTTGAAAAATATTCAACCCAACACTCAATTTGTTGTAGCTCCGGAAACTGATGTGCCGGATCTTCTGCATTAATTTTGATAATTTGTATGATGAGTTGATTATTCAAGACAGTCAACAATGGACAAATTCTAAGAAAGATTTACATTTTGTGACAGGAGCATCTATTATGCGAATTTATCCGATGGAATCTTTAGCTTCGAAACAGCATCAGTTATGAAAGATGGAATTACATGTATGACGCTTATAATTCGGCTTTGCAGATAGGTGGTAACGATGCAATAGATGTTTATCATAAGAGTAAATTAGTGCCCGGTGTCGAAATTTTTCCATATCGTAACTATTTAATGCCAATTATTGGAGAATTTATGCTTAACTTGGCG
This sequence comes from Mylabris phalerata, assembly GCA_020740385.1. NCBI lineage: Eukaryota > Metazoa > Arthropoda > Insecta > Coleoptera > Meloidae > Mylabris > Mylabris phalerata. The sequence continues at coordinate 105,785 of JAJEOX010000120.1, forward strand.
GCACAACAAAAACGTTGGGAATTCAACCTCATCGTTCTGTTTTCAAAAATAAAACAAACACCGCTACTGTTGCTCCGGTTATATGTTTACGAATCGATTTACGAGACTATACAACAGAATATGTGAAGAAGGCGCAAATGTTTTATTCACAATGACCAATGATTCTTGGTGGGGCTCTACCGATGGTCATCGTCAGTTACTTTTATACGGTAACTGTGAGAGCTATTGAAAATAGACGAGCTATTGTTAGATCTGCAAACTCAGGTATTTCGGCTTTCGTTAATCAGCGAAAGATATAATGAAATCGTTACCTTATGGTGAACAGGGTGCTTTAAATGGTACAATTTTAATGAATAGTGAATTAACGTTTTATACAAAGTATGGTGACGTAATCGCAAGAATAGCTTTATTGGTAATGGGAATTATCTTGGCTTATACCTTTGCGCAGAAGTTGTTATACAAAGAAAATAAGAAAAAAATATAAAATTAATAACCTAAAGAGTTGTATAAGTAATATATAATTTGTTACTTTGCACTCCGTTTAAAATAGGACAATACAAAATAAGATGTCAAAAATTTGTCAAATTACAGGTAAGAAGAGATTAGTGGGAAACAGTGTTTCTCATGCTAATAATAAAACAAAACGCACTTTTGAAGTGAATTTGTTCAAAAAGAGATTTTTTATGCCAGAAGCTGGTGAGTGGATTACTTTAAAAGTTTCTGCACACGGTTTAAAAACAATCAACAAATTAGGAGTTGATGAGGCTGTTAAACGTGCACGTAAAGAAGGTTTAAATCAAATAATTTAAGACACCATGGCAAAAAAAAGGAAACAGAGTACAGGTTATTTTAGAATGTACAGAGCATAAAGAAAGTGGTATGCCAGGAATGTCTCGTTTATATCACAACTAAAAAACAAAAAAAAATACTCCAGATCGTATTGAGTTGAAAAAATTCAACCCAGTATTGAAAAAGTATACAATTCACACAGGAGATTAAATAATAAAATTTTAGACGATGGCAAAGAAAACGGTAGCAACCCTACAAACTGGGTCTAAAAAAATGACCAAAGTAATCAAAAATGGTAAAAATCTCCTAAAAACTGGAGCTTACGTATTTGTTGAAAAAGTAGTTAACGCTGACGAAGCAGATTCTTTCTTCGCGAAATAATTTGTTAGCTTAACAAAAAATATTAAGGTTAATAGAGCTGCCTCGTTTTTTAGGCGGCTTTTTTATTTCCTTATATTTTATGTATCTTCGTACATAATTTTAAGAAATTTAGCTTTTAATGAGTTGGTTTAAAAAGATATTAGGTAAAGAAAGTAAAGAAAAATTAGATGAAGGTCTTGAGAAATCGAAGTCTTCATTTTTTGATAAAATAAGTCGAGCAGTTGTTGGAGAAATCTAAAGTTGATGATGGAGGTTTTAGATGACTTGGAAGAAGTTTTAAATTTCTTCTGATGTAGGAGTAGAGACAACGGTGAAAATTATTCGTCGAATTGAAGAACGTGTGGAACGTGATAAATATGTTTCGACATCTGAGTTGGATTTAATTCTTCGTGAAGAAATTGCCGGCTTACTTTCTGAAAATAATATAGAAGATACAAATGGTTTTGCAATTCCTAAAAAAGATGTACCATATGTGATTATGGTCGTCGGTGTAAATGGAGTTGGAAAAACGACAACAATTGGAAAATTAGCTTCTCAGTTCAAATCACAAGGACTAAAAGTTGTTCTTGGTGCAGCCGATACTTTTCGTGCAGCCGCCGTAGATCAACTGGTGATTTGGTCAGAACGCGCTGGAGTGCCAATTGTAAAACAAGCAATGGATCAGATCCTGCTTCAGTAGCCTTTGATACTATACAATCGGCGGTTGCTCAAAATGCAGATGTCGTTTTGATTGATACAGCAGGACGTTTACACAATAAAGTTAATTTGATGAACGAGCTGACAAAAATAAAACGTGTCATGCAAAAGGTTATTCCGGACGCACCTCACGAAGTTTTATTGGTATTAGATGGTGCTACAGGTCAGAATGCTTTTGAGCAGGCGAAACAATTTACGCAAGCAACAGAGGTTTCAGCTTTGGCAGTTACAAAATTAGATGGAACCGCAAAAGGTGGAGTGGTGATTGGAATTTCTGATCAATTTCAAATTCCTGTCAAATACATTGGTGTAGGTGAAGGAATAAATGATTTACAAGCTTTTAATAAAATGGAGTTTGTCGATTCTTTCTTCAAACGAAATAAATAGTAAGATTTCAAGAATACAAAATAAAAAATCCTTTAAGCTTAGCTTAAAGGATTTTTTTTATCTATAAAAATCTTTTTCCTCGAGATTAATCTTATCAAGTATAAACTTTAAAACTTGATGAAATTTTGTTTCTTTATTTGTACAACTAACATCATATTTCACAGAATTGTTGTTATTGCTAAAACTTAGTGTGGTATGATTTCCATCTAAACAACCTATTTGAGGAAATAAATCTTTTGCAGGTTAAGCTTAATAATTTAGTAGAAAGTTCTTCAAAATCATTTAGGTCGATGTATTTATTTGTTTTATAGTTACGATCTTCTTTTAGATTCATTTTTATTTCTATTAATACTTTATCTTTTCTATTGTTTTTTGGAGAAAGAAAACTTGCCTTTGGAGATTCGATGTAAATTGTGGTATTGCTCCATAAATGTGATGAATTATTCTCTATTTCTATATAATTGATTTGATCTTGTCCAAAGGAACAAATAGAGTGCGCCACAAAAAAAATAAAAAATAACGTTCTCATAATTAATACACGACCTTAATATACTCTTTGTAAAACTTTTTACTCTTTGTTTCTTTTTTAGAAATAGTTTTTAGGTATTCGTTTAAATACTCTCTAAAAGGAGAATCTTTCGCCAAAGCATCTTGTTTTTTACTGGTTAATACTTGTATCGTGCCATACATTTCTTCTTCATTTTCTATACTTGATGCAATAAGTGTAAAGGGTTCATTTGCTTCGTTGATAATGTTACGATTTGACCAAAACTAATAAAGCTTGATTATTTTCTGTGTACAAAACATTGTCCCATTTTCCAAGCCAATCGTATAGCATTTTTTTTTGCAAACCAATGGGGTCTGGAAACTTTCTACGCGATATTCTGTCAAACGAGCGTTCAGCTTGTTGTTGAGCATATAATAATGTATTAAAAACTTATAAGGAATGTAATAAAAAGGATTAATTTTTTCAAGGCTAAAAATTCTTGTTTGACGTAAAGTTATTGAAAAAATAATTGCAAATAAAATGTAACATACTCATAAAATCAAGCGTCATTTATAAAAAGACACTAAACTTTAATCAAAGAATTAAACATGAGAAAAATTTATGTACTTGCAATTTCATTAATAGGAATTTTAACTTTCGCTCAAGAAGAAAAACAGGATTCAATTGACTATAATCCGATCGAGATAAAAAGAAGTTTTAATTCAGGCCCAGCGAAAAAAAATGTTTGCTGATAAATCGGTTTATACATTTGATAAAGATGCGTTAGAAAAGGCGCGTTATGCAAAAGATTTATTGAATACATTGCCAGAATTAAATGTAGATCCTGTCTCAAATACAATTCAGAGTATTAAAGGTGGAACAACATTGATTTTGATGAATGGCATTGAAGTTACAGATAATCAAATTCGTTCAGTGAAACCGCAAGATGTAGTGCGGGTAGAATATTTTGACATTCCTCCATCACGTTGGGCTAATAGAGCTGATCAAGTGGTGAATTTGATTACACGAAATCCGGAAAATGGTTATGTTTTCGGAGTAGAAGGAGTAACTTCTCCTCTGACAGGATTTGTAGATGGTTCTGCTTATGCAAATTTTACAAAAGGAAGAAATAATTTTGGAGTTGAGTATTTACTTAATTTAAGAGATTATGACAATCGTGAAAATGTGAACACCTATGAATATTTATTGGATAACAACCATTACAAAACAACGGAACATCGCTTTGATCACTTTGGTTACACTTCCCAAAATGCAGTGCTACGCTATACCAATACAGATTCGGATAAATATACTTTTCAAACCAAGTTGGATTTAGAAATTTTCAACAGTTTTACAGATGTGAATGGAGAGAGTATTTTCTTAATGAATCAAATTCCCGAGGACCATACTACCTATAAACATGGAAACAGTAGTTATACAAAGCCGACTTTAGATATTTATTACTCAAGGAAATTTGGAAAAAAGATGAATTGAGCTTAAATGTTGTAGGATCTAATTTTAAAACAAATACGTATGAATTATCGAAAGAATGGCTGACGAGCAATGGGAATAGTGTATTTGATAATGAAATGAAGTTAAAGGCTGAACAAACTTCCATTGTAGGAGAAGTCGCGCATACACATGATTTTAAATCGGGAAAATTGAGTTCAGGCTACCGAATTTCGACCAATGATATTAAAAATGATTTGGAAAATTTGGAAGGAGTTTCTCATTATAAAGTAAATTATCTGCAACAATATATGTATACAGAATTCTCCGGGAAAACGAAAAAACTGATGTATCGTTTAGGAATGGGATTAACAAATATACATAACCAAAGTGCTGATGACACTCAGAATACATGGACAATTACACCAAAAATAGTGTTAGGATATGAGTTGACGAAGAACCAAAGTTTACGTTTTACAAGTTCATATACACCAACGAGTCCTTGGAGTGATGCACTGAGTAGTAATGTGGTACAAATGGTACCGAATATTGTACGAAAAGGAAATCCTGAGTTAAATATTCAGAAGTCATTTGGAAATAATTTAATCTATTCCTTCAATTCAAAATATTTTGATCTCAATACCAATTTATTTTATTGGTACAGAAAAGATGCAATTAATCAATTGTATGTGTTAGATGGAAATCGCTATGCGCTGACCTATGAAAATGCTCAAAACTCTCAACAGTTTGGAGTACAGGTTTCCGGATCTGTCAAACCATTTGGAACAGATATATTTACCTTAAAAGTTGTTTTGGCACCTGCTTCAGAAAGTGTAAAACTGAAGAATGGTGAAACGGTTAAGAATAATTATATAGGAAATAATTTTGTGATTAGTTCTGTCTACAAAAACCTGAGTTTCATGTATTTATTTAATGTTCCGACTTATTCGTTGAGAGGGCCATTCTTGAATACAAATGAGAATAAAAGCCATTTGGTATTAAGTTATAAATGGAATAATTGGTCGTTTAAAACAGGAGCATATTGGCTTGGAATGCCTTCTGAATATAAAACAAAATCACTGAACGAGAGTTTGGTAAACTTTACAAGTCATACGCAAATTTGGAACAATAAAAATATGTTTATTTTAGGATTTAGTTACGATTTTGCAACAGGAAAGAAAACGAATATTAACCGAAAATTAGAAAATCAAACAGCAGGAGCAGCTTCGTTTTAGAAAGTGATAGAAAGAAAAACGCATGATACTTTAGTACAATGCGTTTTTCTTTTTCTTAATGTATAAATTATGATCTAGGAACATAACCATAAAAATATGTTACAGTATTATTTTCGGAAACGACAGGGTACATTCCTACAAACATTAAATTAAATTCATCTAAATGTTCTTGAGGTAATTCATTTTCGCTTAATAAAACTGGATAACCGTTGTACCACGGATTACTAAAGTTGACAATGGTAGAATGTAATTCTTTTACTTCTGCTTTTAAGAAACTAGAAGAAAACAATAAACAGCTTAAAATTACTAATTTTTTCATAATGTATTGATTATTAAAGTATGATTAAGCCTAATATATGAATTATTTTTATAACTCAGCTAAGAATTTTAAAGTATCAATATTGTCCGCGTAATCTGTTAAGTTAGGAAACTGTGTCTGTCCAAATTCAACATAATTCGGGTTGTCTTTCATCTCGTTTCCAACGATACATTGGATTTGGTCGTTATGTTCGGCTAAATAATGCTTTACTTCATTAATATCCGTATAGGTTTCATAATTTACAACAGCAATGGGCGAATGCAAGCTCGAATCTTTTTTCAATAAAACAAAATTATTATCCAGGAATTCATCCTTTCCTAACAAATAAATCGCACGATTGTAATCGTAGTTATTTGCATATTTCGGATGATTGATAACCGTTTCTCCCCAAGGAAAAATAGCTTCAAAAACGTTAGGAAGTTGCCCTTCATCTTTGACATAAAGTTTTGTCACATTGCGGCATCCTAAACCATAATAAATAAATAAATCGTCACCTAATTTTTTCAAATCTTCTTCAGTTTCTAAGCCATTCAGGACAGCAACAGATGTTCTGTTTTTTTCGAATGATGTGCGGGACTTTTCCAAAATATTGCTCAAAATAACGCGCTGTATTATTACTTCCTGTTGCAATTACAGCCTCAAAATCTTCTAATCGCTCAACTGTTTGTATAATCGTTTTGAATTCTCCATTAACTGAATAAAGAAATTTAATTACAAGTTGGATTAATTTATCATCTTTTGAAGAAGTTTTAATTAATGCATTATTTCCGGAAATGACAACAGAAAGTAAATCATGAAAACCTACTAAAGGTAAATTTCCAGCCATAATAATTCCGACATTTTTTGGCGCTTCGGCATAAGGATATTTTTTTGTCCAAGCATGTAGATTTTCGGTGGTTAAAGCTTCTGACCAATTCTTTAATGCTAATGTAATGTTCTCTTTTGTAAACCAATTGTTGTAGGCTTCTGCATCACTAATAGCATATGCTGCATCATCTTTCCACTCTTCGAATTTTTCTGCCAGTTCTTTGTCTTGAGTAGAATAATTATTTATAATAAAATTAAAAAACTGTCCCAATTCGTTAAATGCTGAAATCCTTTGTTCAAATGTCATTTTTTCTGAAAATTAAATGTAATTTTGTAGGTACAAATGTAGGAAATAAAAAAACAGATACAATGGCTATAATTATTACAGATGAATGTATAAATTGTGGAGCTTGTGAGCCAGAATGTCCAAATAATGCAATTTATGAAGCTGCGGTAGATTGGAAATATTCTGACGGGACTTCTCTTACCGGAACTATTGTAAACGTAGATGGTGTTACTTTTGATGCTGATGCGGTGCAAGATCCTGTAAGTGATGAGGTTTATTACATCGTTCCAGATAAATGTACTGAATGTAAAGGTTTCCACGAAGAGCCACAATGTGCGGCAGTTTGCCCGGTGGATTGTTGTGTGCCTGATGATAACCACGTAGAAAGCGATGAACGCCTTTTGAGTAAAAAAGCGTTTATGCACTTAGAGTAAAATCGTCATAACTTTACATATAAAAACCTCGAGTCATTTCTCGAGGTTTTTTGTTATTTACTCTTGAGAAGAATAGCACCTTGTAAGCTTGTCGTGTTTTCAGCATTTGCTTCTTTCCATTCTAGTCTATACCAATATGTAGTACTCGGTAATGCTGAACCAATGGGGTGCTTTCCATTCCATATAAAATTACTCTCTCCGTGATCTTTGAATACAGCTTTACCAAATCGATCTACAATAAGGAGTTTAGGATTTTCTTTGGCTGATAAAAAAGAGAAGTCCAATAGATCATTCTTTCCATTTCCATTAGGAGAAACATACTAAATGGTTTTGATCGTAACATAATAGAAGTTAAAAATAATAATTCATGTCTAAATTTTAACAGACTGTAAAAAAGGTCTAAAAAGGAACCCTCGAAAATATTTCGAGGGTTCCTTATAAAATATAGTTGAAATAATGATTTTCTGAGTAGAGAATCATAACATTTTGGTAGGATAGTAATCCTGATAAATTTATCTCGCAAACGTTCTTTTTCTTATCCAGAATCCAAGTCCTCCTAAAATAGCAATAATTGCAGTTGGAACAAGTAAGTTAATCATTTGCCAGGTTGCCTTTTCTTGTAAAACGATTGTCTCACTCAATAATGGAATTTCTACCTTACGGTTTCTCAATGCTAAAAAGTCTGAATCGCCTAATAAATAATCCATTGCATTCATGACAAACGTTTGATTGGCATATGTTTTAGGTTTTGCATCCGGATTATCGGGACGAACCGAGAATTTATTCTCACCTAATTGCATTGGTATTCCACGCCATAAAGCATTTTTTAAAACATCTCCATCTGATATGATGATCATTTTTCCATCTGTCGTTTTCGATTTAAAGTTTGGAAATTCTTTACGTTCGTAACGTGATGCATAAGCGGAATTAAAATTACCTTCTAATAAAACTGCCATCGGAATTTTACCCATTTTGTATTCTTCAGGATGTTCGATTTCAACTTCATTTAGCTGGATATAATTTAAAACAGGTTTTAAACTTGATTGTTCAGAAGAACTTAATAAAACGGTTTGCTTGATAGTCGGGTTTTTCAGTAATTCGATCGGGTTTGCAAATTGAAATAAAACAGGATCTATCGAACTTGTAATTGGGTTTTCTTCTCCTTTTATTCCCAATTCGAAATAAGGCCAATTGTAATAATTGTAACTTGTATTTCCTGCTGTTTCTCCATCGGCTAATACAATCTGTGCACCATTCATATCTTTTATCACAGCAGGATGAATACGAACGCCATAATTGAATAAGAAATCATTTAATTTTAAATCTCTCGGAAATGCAACAATTTTACCGCTTCTAAAGATCGAATCCATTTCAGCATCTACCGTTTCGACAGCCATCATCAACTTTCCTCCATTCATGATGTATTGATCCAAAACCAGTTTATCCATATCAGAAAAAGGTAAAGTTGGTTTTGCGACAATTAAAGCATCAAAACGTTTCAAACTATCTAAGTCAGAAGGTTGAAATGAAAATGTTTTGTTTGCAATTGGATTAAGATAAACCTCTACGTCATATTTTTCAGATAGAGCAGTTCCTAAACCTTGAATGTTAGCTTCTGGCAATTCATCATGATGAACGACAAAACCAACTCGTTTGCGTTCGAAATTGGTTGCTTTTTGAATTTTTTCTGCAAATAAATATTCTAATTTTTCTGTGGAAGCCAATGCTAATTTTTCGAAGGGAGTGGAAGGGTCATTAACCAAAACTTCCATATAGGTAGATTTATCTCCATATGTTAATTTAGCATATGGATAAACATTTAGGATTCCTTTGTCTGTTTTAATTGGAACCGGAGTTAATTTATTTTGTTCTAACTCCGCTTGTCCCAGGTCGACAGGGTCAACAAACGAATAAGTGACTTTGCTGTTTTTTTCGCGAAGCTCATCTAATAAAAACTGAATTTCGTTTTTCAAAATTCTGTAATCACCAGTCAAGTCTCCACCTAAAAGAATTTCTATTTTAAGCGGTTGTTTTATATTCTCAACTAACTTTTCTGTTGTTGAAGTTAAGGTAAAACGTTTGTCTTTCGTCATGTCAATTCGTGTATAGGCAAATTGTCCGATGATGAAAAGCGCGATACATGCGATGAAAGTAATTAGATGTTGTTTGTTTAATTTTTTCATGGCACTATTTTTTATTTTCAAGATTAACAGTGCTGATCTGATTGAAAATAACAATCAAAATAACAAAATAAAGTAAATCTCGTGAGTCAATAATTCCTTTCAAAAACTGGTTGTAATGTGTAAAACTTCCAATCTTTTGAACATAAAAATCCAATGAACCAAGTAAGTTGTACGAAGCTAAACTTTCGAATCCATAGAAAATAATGAAACAAAAGAAAACAGCTAAAACGTAAGCCATCACTTGATTTTTTGTAATGGATGAGGTGAATAAACCAATTCCTGCAAATAAACTTCCCAAGAAGAAAAGTCCCAAATAGCCTGAGAAAATAGTTCCATAATCCAATTCTTGTTCAGTTATCAACAATTCTTGTAATGTAATTGTAAAAAGAAAAGTTGAGAGTAAACAAAAGATAACAATAGAAACCACGGCTAAGTATTTACCCCAAATAATTTGATTATTTTTTATAGGTAGTGTGAATAGCCACAATAAAGTGCCGTTTGCTCGCTCTTCCGCAATTGATTTCATGGTCAATGCAGGAATCATGAATAAAAAAATCCAAGGTCCGATAAAGAAAAAGCTACTTAAAGAAGCATTTCCTGTATTGAAAACATTGAATTCGTTATCAAAAAACCAAAGAAACAAAACCGAAACAATAACAAACGTTGCGGCTGCTAAATAGGCTGTAAAACCTAAATAAAAATTGGAAAACTCTTTTTTGAAGATTGTCCACATGTTATTTTTTATTATTACGATTAATTAAACGCACAATAAGCATAAGTATTACACCTGATCCGAAGAAACTTACAATAGACCAATACCAATCTCTTCCAAAATCAGTTTTTTGTATCACAGCAAATACAATGACGAATAATAAAATTGTAGCCAATTCATTCATCATTCGTAGTTGAACAGAAGTGTATTTAAAAAACGTTGTTTTGAATTTGCTTCAATGTTCTCCAGCACCAAAAATGGTAAATCAACAAGACACTAACCATGCCTAGTTTACTCTTCATCCAAGGTATTTGTAGTAACCCTTGATTTTTATAAAGCATATTCAGTCCCATTGTAATCAAAATAACCAAAGCTGGAGCTGTGATAACATTCCACAGTTTTTTTTCCATGTAAGTGTACTGCTCTTGTAGGATTGACTTTTTAGGCTCTTCCATTTTTTGCGTTTCCGTATGATAAATCATCAAACGAACAATGTAAAACAAGCCGGCAAAATAACTTACGACGAAGATAACATGTATTGCTTTGTATATTAAATAATTGTATGTCATGTGTTTATGATAACTTCTCTAATACTAAATTTTCTCAGCGTTAATTTTCAAATTCAATTGTAATTGTATCATTTTTCTTTAATCCCATTAATTGATTAGCCCCTCCAGATATTGTTGGATTACTTTTGTATAAGGTAACTTCTAAAAAACCGGCTGAATTGAATAAACATAATGTGCGGCCAAATGCTTGTACCTCTTTATTGAAATCCTGAACAACTTCGTTGTAATGTTCATAAATGATAGTGATGTCAGTCATTGAGAAATCTTTTTGACGAAGTAAAATCTTATATTTTCTGTCTTGTGCAATTTCATCAAAAAAGTCTTTCGAAATATTACTGACAACATTTCCAAAATGATCGATGTAAATTACATTTCCAATGATAAATTTATCATCACGATAAATAGGTTTCAACTCATTCAATTGTTTCATTTCGGAACGTTTATTTCCCAATAAAGCAGGAACTCCACCGCGGGCCAAGTGACAAGCAACAGGAACAAAACAATTTTTCATTGGAAACAAACTGTCAATGCCTTCCGGATAAGCAGTGATTTCGTAAATTTCATCTGGTTGATTTTTTTGACAAATCAAAGATAAAATTCCATTGTCTGCACAAATAAAATAATGATGGTTAATCAAAGCGCAGATTGGTTTCTGAAAAGGCGTGCTTAATGCATTGATCCCTATAATATGAATGGTTCCGTTAGGAAATTCTTCGTAAGAATTACGAATGATGTAGGCAGCTTCAGATAAATCGTATGGATTAACATGATGTGAAATATCTACAATTGTAACATCGGCCAATTCTTTTAGAATTGCGCCTTTAACGCTAGAAACAAAGTAATCTTTGACTCCAAAATCCGATGTTAATGTAATAATTGCCACTATTCTCTAATAATTAGCAAATATATTGTTTATTATTCTTTATTTTTGTGTAAGTGAACCAAAAAAACAACCACATTTGACAGAAATTAATATAGAATTAGCGGAAATTAATGCCCAAGATTTTTACGGCGCTAATAATGAACATCTAAAACGAATAAAAGAATATTATCCAAAATTGAAGATTATTGCACGCGGTCGAGAATTGACAGTCTTTGGAAATGAGGATGTTCTGAAAATGTTTGACCAAAAAATGCAACGGGTTATTCAGCATATTCATAAATACAATCGACTATCTGATCGCGAACTTGAAATCATTATGACCGAAGACAACAATGAAATGCTTCAAATGAAGAAAGAAGACGAAATCATTGTACATGGTGTAAATGGGAAAATTATTAGGCCTCAAACGCCGAATCAGCACAAGTTGGTGCAAACTGTGTATAACAAAGATATGGTATTTGCTATTGGCCCGGCCGGAACAGGAAAAACTTATACAGCAGTTGCATTAGCCGTACAAGCGTTGAAGAATAAAGAAGTCCGCCGAATTATTATGACACGTCCTGCAGTAGAAGCTGGAGAAAATTTAGGTTTTTTACCAGGTGATATGAAAGATAAGCTCGATCCATATTTGCAACCATTGTATGATGCATTGAAAGATATGATTCCGTTCGAGAAACTTTCTTCCTACACAGAAAAAGGAGTCATTGAAGTAGCCCCTTTAGCATTTATGCGTGGACGAACATTGGATGAGGCATTCGTTATTTTGGATGAAGCACAAAACACAACGTACGCACAGATGAAAATGTTTTTGACTCGTATGGGAAAAAACTCAAAATTCATTATTACAGGAGATCCGAGTCAGGTCGATTTACCTCCGAAACAAAAATCGGGTTTACGGGAAGCGATTACGATTTTGCGTGATGTAAAAGATATCGGATTTATATTTTTAGATGATAAAGATGTCGTTCGACATAAAATAGTCCGTGAAATTTTGAAAGCATATAAAACAAGCGAAGATAAAGAGCGAGAGAAAATAGATATTAAAAAGTAAAATAAAAAACTCCTATTTGATACTTAAAGCGAATAATAGGAGTTTTTTTATTATTCTAAATTTCTCCTTGTGTTACAGTACCACTGAGATTTATATAATAATAGTAGGGAGTAGTAGTGACAGTAGGAGGTGTGAGACAATGTAAAATGTTACAAACGCTAAAATCGCCATTTGTAGTTCCTTGACCTCTAGTTTCATCATAAATTAAATTACCACAATAATCGTAAATTTTAACTTCTAAATAATCAGTATCAGAAACCAAAAATCTAACAGGAAATGTGTAATAGTTAAAATTACACCCCTGTTCTCTTTATGGTAACAATATTAGGATTGATTAAATTTTCAATTTTAGGATTAATTAGTTGTTCTGATAAAGAAATAGGATTAGCAAATATTGATATAGGAATCAACATTAGCATAGTTAAAATAAATTTTTTCATAAAAGTGTATTTTGTTAATATGTTTAAATATAGATAATTAAATCAAATAGTCCAAAACATAATTTTTTTCTCAACCAACCTTTTTTTAAACCTTTGCATCTACCTTATAAATTTAAACTGTATGAAAAAGTTATTTTCTTTTTTTGTTCTTTTTGTAGGAATCTTTTTTTCTCCAAAAATAATTGCCCAAGATATCCGGATAGGGATTCCACGTATTGAGATTGGAGGTCGTCCGGATGAAAAATCGGTTCATTTACAATCGATGGATGTACAAGTTGAGATTTTCGGAAATCTTGCAAAAACGACAACAACTTTAGTTTTTGCAAATTCTTCAAGTCGAAATCTCGAAGGAAATTTAGTGTTCCCATTACCTGAAAATACAACGGTTAGTGGTTATGCGATTGATATGAATGGAAAATTACGCGATGCAGTTGCTGTAACAAAAGCGCGTGCGGTTGAGGTTTTTGAGAGTATTCAAAAACAAAACGTAGACCCCGGAATTATAGAGAAAGTAGAAGGGAATAATTTTCGAACTCGTATTTCTCCGATTCCAGGTAGAGGTACACGTACAATTCAACTATCGTACTATCAAGAACTAAAATTGAGTAAATCAGCGTATCAATATCATTTGCCTTTGGATTCTTCTAAGAAAATCTCGAAGTTTAATTTAACTACAAAAGTGTATAATTCGACAGGGAAACCACAATTGATAGAATCGCCGGATGGTTCATTTAATTTTTCCGAGAATAGTAATATTTATGAAGCAAGTTTATCAAAAACAGATTTTACACCTAAAAATTCGTTGTTAATTAATGTCCCAAAAACAGAAAATAGAGTAGAATCATTTATACAAAAAAATATAGACGGTTCAGTTTATTTCTACGCAAATGCATTGGTTGATGAAAAACCACAAGCTAAAGTTTGGTCGAAAAATATTGGAATTATTTGGGATAATTCGTTGAGTGGTTTGAAACGAAATCAAAAAAAGGAACTTGAATTGCTGGATAAACTTATTTCACAGCAAAAAAATCTAAATATTGAGGTTTCATTGTTGAATATTACGTTAGGAAAAGGAAGGTTATTTCAAATAAAAAATGGAGAGTGGTCCGAGCTGAAAAATTACTTGGAAAATGTAACGTATGACGGAGGGACTAATTATGCTAAAATTCTTCCTACAAATCTGAAAGCAGATGAATATCTATTGTTTTCGGATGGTATTTCGTCTTTCGGGTCGAATATTTTTAATGTAGATAAACCTTTTTATACTGTTACATCTTCGCCAACGTCTAATTATGGTGTTTTGAAAATGATTGCACAGAAAGTTGGTGGAAAGTTGATTAATCTGAATGAAAATTCTGTTGAAAATGCATTCAAACAATTGAATGCAAGTTCTGCTCAGTTCTTAGGAATTATCAATAATACAGCAGGAGAAGTTTACCCAATATCCACAAATGAAGTGAATAACGGAATTTCGATTGCGGGAATTTCTCAATATCCAAATGCAAAACTAACCATGATGTTTGGACGAAACGGAAAGGTCGAATTTCAGAAAGAATTGGATTTGGGTAAAGCAGTTCAAAATCTTGACATCAGTAAAAATTTGGGCACAAAGTAAAGTAAATGTCCTTGAATTAAATTCTGAACAAAATAAAACGGAGATTGAAGAAATCGGAAAACAATTTTCGATCGTTACATCTCATACAAGTTTGATTGTATTAGAAAATGTTTCGGATTATGTGAAGTACAAAATCAATCCGCCAACAGAATTGCAAAAAGAATACAATGACTTGTTAAAACAAGGTGTTCTGAATAAAGAAAACAGGAAAGCAGATTTGCTGCAAAATGCAATTGCAAAAGCGAAAGAATTAAAAGAATGGTGGAAGAAAGATTTTAAACCTGTAAAATCTAAATATCCAAAACCTGTTACAGATTCAACTTCTGTAGATCGAATTTTAGAAGGAAGAGTGCCAGGTATTCAAAATGAAAATAGTGAAAGAAACGCTAGATATGCTCAAGAAACTGTAATGTATGATGTTATTTCTGGGACTCCTGGTGTAGCAAATGTAATGATGGTAAGAAATGCTTCTTTAGAAAAGAATATGAAGAGTGAGGAGAGTGTTTCAGTTCCAGAAATTAAAATGGTTAACATCAAATCGGATAAAGAATACATGAAGTTGATAGAAGCGTCAAAAAATCCATATCAAACGTATTTAGATCTGAGAAAAGAGTATGCCGAAACACCTGCGTATTATTTTGATGTAGCCACATTTTTCTTTCAGAAAAAGGAAAGAGAAATTGGTCTTAAAATTTTAAGTTCTATTGCAGATTTAGGCTTAGAAGATGCAGAATTGTATAAGATGTTGGCATATAAGTTGAAAGAAATTGAAGAATATCCAACAGAATTATTCATCACAAAAAAGATATTGGATTGGCGACCTTTTGATGCACAAAGTTATCGGGATTATGCATTGGCATTACAGGATAATGGACAATATCAGACAGCTTTAGAGTATTTGTATAAAGTATTGACGAATGATTATTCAGTAGAAATAGCAAATAGAGACCGGGATATTACAGAGATTATTGTGCCTGAAGTTAATAATTTAGTCTCGTTACATCGTAAAGATTTGAATTTAGCTGGAATCAATAAAGATATTATTGTAGATATACCTGTTGATATTCGTGTCGTGATGAATTGGAACAAAGATATGACAGATATTGATTTGTGGGTGACGGATCCAAATGAAGAAAAATGTTTTTATGGACATCGTACAACAGCTATTGGAGGACGAATGAGTGAAGATGTAACACAAGGTTTCGGGCCGGAACAGTTCATGTTAAAGAAAGCCATAAAAGGAAAATATAAAATAGAAACGAACTTTTTTGCAGAGCGTCAAATGAGCATTTCGGGACCAACGACTATTTCGGCCGAAATATATTTGATGTATAGTTCAGGTAAACAAGTAAAAAAAATGATTACGTTTCAAAATAATAATCCCGATCGAGGAGGAGAAGGAATCTTAGTCGGAGAATTTGAATTTTAGTAAATGGAAAAAGGAATCTTGAAAGAGATTCCTTTTTTGCTTAACACTTAAAAATTAATTATGCAGTTTACGTCATACATTTTACAACACTCACATCCATTGATTTCTATCCAGGCTTCTATATTGAATAGCTTCGCTAATATGTTTTGAAAGAATTCTTTCTGAATGATCTAAATCAGCAATCGTTCGTCCAACTCGTATAATCCGATCATAGGCACGGGCTGAAAGATTTAATTTTTCCATGACGACTTTTATTAAATTTTTCGAAGCATCATCCAAAGAACAAAAAGCATCCAGTTCTTTTGGTCCCATTTGCGAGTTGTAATGAACTCTGGTGTTTTCAAATCGTTTGGTTTGAATATTACGTGCATGAGTTACCCGCTCTCGAATAACACTACTTTTTTCGCCACGACGTTCTTGTGCTAAATCATCAAACGGAACAGGATTTACTTCGATATGCAAATCAATTCGATCTAACAAAGGACCAGAAATTTTGTTCAAATAACGTTGCATTTCCATCAAGGTTGAGGTATTATTCGGATCGTCCATGAAATAACCGCTTGGACTGGGATTCATGGAAGCGACTAACATGAAACTTGCAGGATAATTCACGGTGAATTTTGCTCTGGAAATAGTCACTTCTCTGTCTTCTAAAGGTTGTCTCATGACTTCTAATACTGAACGTTTAAATTCAGGTAATTCATCTAAAAATAAAACGCCATTATGTGCCAAAGAAATCTCTCCGGGTTGAGGATAAGAACCACCTCCAACCAAAGCGACATCAGAAATACTTGAATGAGGCGAACTGAACGGCCTGACGGTAACCAGAGATTTTTGAGCTAATTTTCCCGCAACACTATGAATCTTGGTCGTTTCTAAAGCTTCATGAATTGTCATTTTCGGAAGAATAGAAGCTATTCGTTTGGCCAGCATTGTTTTTCCACTACCCGGCGGTCCAATTAAAATAATATTGTGTCCACCTGCAGCAGCTACTTCCATTGCACGTTTTACATTTTCTTGTCCTTTTACGTCAGCAAAATCAAAAGGAAAATTATTCATTTCATTGAAAAAATATTCATCTAAATTAACCTGATGAGGAGCCAATTCAATTTTTTGATTCAGAAAATCTACTACTTCTTTTATATTATCAATTGCAAAAACATCAATCCCTTGTACAACTGCAGCTTCGTCTGCGTTAATTTGAGGTAGAAGAATTCCTTTGAATCCTTCTTCTTTTGCTTTGATTGTAATCGGCAAAGCACCTTTTATTGGACGAAGAGAGCCATCCAAAGATAATTCTCCCATCATTACATATTGATTTAGATGTTCGGCATTTACTTGTTCTGAAGCAGCTAAAATTCCTATTGCTATTGGTAAATCGTATGCAGAACCCTCTTTTTGTAAATCAGCAGGCGCCATATTAATTGTAATTTTTTTTCCCGGCAATTTTAAATCAGAATTTTTTAATGCTGCGTTAATTCTGAAGTTACTTTCTTTGATTGCGCTATCCGGTAAACCGACTAAATGATAACCAACACCCTGGTCAATATTCACTTCGACAATAATGGTTTGAGCAGAAACTCCGAAAATAGCACTTGCAAAAATTTTTACCAACATATACTGATTTTTCATAAATTTACTTCCTTTTTCTATTGTAGAAAATAGCTAAAAGGATTTAAGTATTTAATAATTAATTAAATAGCACTTAGCTGTGTGAATTCTATATGAAAAAAGAAAAATATTCTTTTGAATTTGACCGATTCGAAGATAAAAATGAACTTGAAACGGAACAAAAAAAAGTAGTGGAGCAAGCTTTAGAGATTTCTCATCATGCTTATGCTCCTTATTCTAATTTTAAAGTTGGAGCAGCTGTTCAGTTAGCTAATGGAGAAATATTTTCGAGTTCAAATCAGGAAAATGCATCTTATCCGGTTGGGACTTGTGCAGAAAGAGGTTTGTTGGCTTATGTGAATGCCAATTATCCAAATATCAAGATAGAGAAGCTGGCTGTTTCTACTCCAAATGTCAATTATCCTTTACCTCCTTGTGGAATGTGTCGTCAATATATTTTAGAAATAGAGAAGAAACAAGAGCAATCGATAGAAGTTATCTTATCGGGTAATGAAGGGGAAGTTTTTGTCCTGAACTCCGCTAGAGATTTGCTCCCATTACATTTTACAGATGATTTTTTAGGGTAGCAATTTTGTACACTTAATAGATTAGTTTAAATTTGTTCCAACGGAATTGTGCAATTATGGAAAAATTAACGCAAGAAACGTACCTACAATGGTATCGTGATATGACTTTTTGGCGTCGCTTTGAAGACAAGTGTCGTTCATTATATTTAAAACAAAAAATTAGAGGTTTCTTACATTTATACAATGGTCAAGAGGCTTTACCGGCAGGTTTTATTCATGCAATGAAACCGGGAGTAGATCATGTAATTACAGCTTATCGTTGTCACGTTTGGCCAATGGCTTTAGGAGTAGACCCAAAACGTATTTTAGCAGAATTATGTGGGAAAGAGACTGGAACTTCTCATGGTTTGGGAGGATCTATGCACGTTTTTAGTAAAGAACATAATTTTTATGGAGGACACGGAATTGTAGGTGGACAAATTCCATTAGGAGCAGGAATTGCTTTTGGTGATAAATTTTTTAACCGCGATGGTGTTACAATCTGTTTAATGGGAGACGGGGCAACTCGCCAAGGGACATTACATGAAACATTTAATATGGCGATGAACTGGAAGCTGCCAGTTGTTTTTGTGTGCGAAAACAATCAGTATGCAATGGGTACTTCGGTTTCTCGTACTGCAAATCATGAGGATGTTTGGAAATTAGGATTAGGTTACGAAATGCCATGTATGCCTGTAGATGGTATGGACCCTGTAAAAGTCGCTGAAGCAGCTTACGAAGCAGTAGAACGTGCTCGTCGTGGTGATGGACCAACTTTCTTAGATGTTCGTACGTATCGTTATAGAGGACATTCTATGTCTGATGCAGAACCTTACCGTACAAAAGAAGAGGTAGAAGAATACAAACAAGAAGATCCTATTTTGAATGTAGAGAACTATATTTTAGTAAATAATTGGGCAACGAAAGAACAATTAGATGCGATTGTGGAAGAAGTGAAAGTACAAGTTGAAGAGTGTGTAGAATTTGCTGAAAATTCAAACTATCCGGAAGAGCATGTAATGTATGATTATATTTATTCTGAAGAAAATTATCCATTCTTAGATAAAATCGAAAAAAACTAAAGATAAACCATGGCAGAAATTATTACAATGCCTCGCTTAAGCGATACAATGGAGGAAGGGACTGTTGTAAAATGGCATAAAAATGTAGGAGATAAAGTTGCTGAGGGTGATATCTTAGCAGAAATCGAAACAGATAAAGCAATCCAAGAATTCGAATCAGAGTTTGATGGAGTTTTGTTATACCAAGGTATTGCAGAAGGAGTAGCAACAAACGTTGACGAAGTTTTAGCAATCATTGGAAATGAAGGAGAAGATATTTCTGGTTTAATAGATGGAGGAGCAAAAGCTTCTACCGATTCAAAAGAAGAAAATCCAACGGCCAGTACAGAAACAAAAACTGAAGAAGTAAAACCAGCTGTAGAAATTCCTGCAAATGTGGAAGTAATTTCAATGCCTCGCCTTTCTGATACAATGGAAGAGGGGACAGTAGTTGTTTGGCATAAAAATGTAGGAGATAAAGTTTCTGAAGGAGATATTTTAGCAGATATTGAAACGGATAAGGCTGTTCAGGAATTCGAATCAGAGTTCGATGGAATTTTATTATACCAGGGAGCGAAGGTAAATGAACCTGCACCGGTAGATTCTGTTTTGGCAATTATTGGTGAAGCTGGTACTGATGTTTCTGCTATTGTTGCAAATGGAGGGAAAGTTTCTGTTCCTGTAGTAGCTGCAGTAGAGGACGATGAAAAACCTGTAGTTGTTCAATTGGATGTTAACAATAAAAAAGAAGAAGACACTTTTTCTGACAGAATTTTTGCTTCTCCGTTAGCAAAAACGATTGCAAAAGATAAAGGAATTAATTTAGCAGAAGTAAAAGGTTCTGGAGATAATGGCCGTATTGTGAAAAAAGATATCGAAAATTATCAACCATCTGCTCAGTCGAAAACTGAAACGAAAGCTGAAACAGTTAAACCTGCTCAAACATTTATTTCAGGTGAAGACAAAGTGATTCCAAATTCTCAAATGAGAAAAGTAATTGCAAAACGTTTAGCAGAATCTAAATTTACCGCTCCTCATTATTATTTAAATGTAGAGTTGGATATGGACAATGCAATTGCAGCTCGTAAGCAATTAAATTCTGTTCCAGATACTAAAATATCATTCAATGATATGGTGGTAAAAGCTTGTGCAATGGCTTTGCGTAAACATCCGGCTGTTAATTCTACATGGACTGATACGGAAATTATTCAACACGGAGACGTTAATATAGGTGTAGCAGTTGCTGTAGAAGATGGTTTATTGGTGCCTGTTGTTAAAAACACAGATCAAAAATCATTTGCTCAAATTTCTGCTGAGGTAAAAGATTATGCAGGACGTGCAAGAGATCGTAAATTAAAAGCGGACGAAATGGAAAAATCTACTTTCTCAGTTTCTAACTTAGGTATGTTTGGAATCGAATCATTTACATCGATTATCAATCAACCAAACTCTTGTATCTTATCAGTTGGTGCAATTATTCAAAAACCGGTTGTTAAAGACGGACAAATTGTAGTAGGAAATACAATGAAGTTATCGTTGGCTTGTGATCACAGAACAGTTGATGGAGCTACAGGTGCTCAATTCTTACAAACATTAAGAATGTATATCGAGAACCCTGTAACAATGTTAGTGTAAGCTAAGATTTAAGATATATTTTAAAAGACCATTCATCGAATGGTCTTTTTTTTGTTATAGATTTTATGAATTTGTATCTTTAATTTCTAATTAAACTTAATGAAGCAGTTAAAATTTTACTTCAATATAATAAAACAGACATTTATCGAGTTTGGTGAAGACCGAATTATGAAACTGAGCGCTTCGTTGACATATTATGCCTTATTTTCCCTTTCTCCTTTAATTTTGATCGTGATTTCCAGTGCAAGTTTATTCTTTAAAAAAGATGCGATTGAAAACAGAATGTTTTATGAATTAAAGAATATTGTGGGGCCGGATGTAGCATTATCGGTTCAAAATTTTGTTGCTAACTCTACTATATCAGGAGATAGCTCGCTTGCACTATATATAGGTATAGGTATTCTGATTTTCGGATCTACCACTATGTTTACGGATATGCAAGATAGTTTGAATCTCATTTGGCGTGTAGAAGCTGTGCCTCGAAGAGCTTGGATAAAATTTGTTATCAACAGGGGGCTTTCTTTTTTAATTATTCTCTCTTTAGGAATCGTTTTAATTGCAACGGTTATTCTCAACAGTATTCTAGTAAGTTTTGGAGAAGAGATATTTAGTTTATTTGAACTTGATACAATAATGACAAAAACCTCCGTTATTTTTCTCAACAACACTTTGAGTATTTCCATCTCAATCTTGATATTCTATATTCTCTTCAAAATTTTACCTGATGCGCGTATAAAAACGAAACCCGCTTTTGTAGGAGCTATTTTTACAGCAATTTTATTCTTTATTGCAAAATATTTGATTGGGATATATATTGCAAATTCTAAATATTCTACAATTTTTGGTTCAGCAGGTTCTCTAGTGATACTTTTATTGTGGATATATTATGTAGCAACAATACTCTATTTTGGAGCAAAGTTCACAAAAGTTTATGCAGAGATAAAAGGATATCCTATTGTTCCTAAAAAAAATGCAAAGCTTCGAAAAGTATCTTTTATTGATCACATTACAGAAAAACAGGATTACGAAAATATAGATTAAGGATTAATTCTCCTTGTTTTCTACTTATTTTCCACGATTCAATAACCCGAATTTCTCCTCTCTTTTTGTTGAATAAGCGCAAATCGCTAGTGATTTTCCGGTTTACCCTCTATAGATTTCGCGCTTGTTTTAGTAGTAATCAGGCTTTATTATGGTTTTAATTTATCTTTTTTTCAAAAATATTTTGCGTGATAACAATGAGTTAGGGTATTTGTGTAAAATAAATGTAAATTTCGTTTGGAGTTTCGGAAAAATGGGTTGTATATTTGCAATCCCAATACGAAAGACGAGTAGTATTGTAGTTGACATAGGAGCTTATAAATACCGGAAATTATTTAGTTAAAACTAAATTTTGAGAGTTATAAATAAGAGTTTAATTTTGCGATCCGATTCTTTTATGAATTGAGGAGTAAAGTTAGAAAGACTTGTTGAAATAAAAACTTTAAAATTTTCGAAATAAAATTTGGTAGTTAAAAAATAAGTATTACCTTTGCAACCGCTTACTGAGATAGCGATGTTGAAGCAAGTAAAGATGAGAAGTTCATTTGAAATTATAATATAGACAGAAGAAAAAAATAAAGCCGATAAACGAAGTCAATCCTTTAATAATGGAGCTATAGGAAATTCGAAGTTGTAAAAAACAGAAGCATCTGCTTCACACGAAATTATTTACAATGGAGAGTTTGATCCTGGCTCAGGATGAACGCTAGCGGGAGGCCTAACACATGCAAGCCGAGGGGTACGATTCTTTCGGGAATCTGAGACCGGCGCACGGGTGCGTAACGCGTATGCAACTTGCCCTACTGAAAAGGATAGCCCTTCGAAAGGAGGATTAATACTTTATAACAGATTGAATGGCATCATTTAATTTTGAAAGATTTATCGCAGTAGGATAGGCATGCGTAAGATTAGTTAGTTGGAGAGGTAACGGCTCACCAAGACGATGATCTTTAGGGGGCCTGAGAGGGTGAACCCCCACACTGGTACTGAGACACGGACCAGACTCCTACGGGAGGCAGCAGTGAGGAATATTGGACAATGGGTGGAAGCCTGATCCAGCCATCCCGCGTGTAGGACGACTGCCTTATGGGTTGTAAACTACTTTTATCTGGGGATAAACCTACTCACGTGTGAGTAGCTGAAGGTACCAGAAGAATAAGCACCGGCTAACTCCGTGCCAGCAGCCGCGGTAATACGGAGGGTGCAAGCGTTATCCGGATTTATTGGGTTTAAAGGGTCCGTAGGCGGATTAATCAGTCAGTGGTGAAATCCCGCAGCTTAACTGTGGAACTGCCATTGATACTGTTAGTCTTGAGTGATGTTGAAGTGGCTGGAATGTGTAGTGTAGCGGTGAAATGCTTAGATATTACGCAGAACACCAATTGCGAAGGCAGGTCACTAAGTATCAACTGACGCTGATGGACGAAAGCGTGGGGAGCGAACAGGATTAGATACCCTGGTAGTCCACGCCGTAAACGATGGATACTTGCTGTTGGGGTTTCGGCTTCAGTGGCTAAGCGAAAGTTATAAGTATCCCACCTGGGGAGTACGTTCGCAAGAATGAAACTCAAAGGAATTGACGGGGGCCCGCACAAGCGGTGGAGCATGTGGTTTAATTCGATGATACGCGAGGAACCTTACCAAGGCTTAAATGCATAATGACAGATCTAGAAATAGATTTTTCTTCGGACAGAATGCAAGGTGCTGCATGGCTGTCGTCAGCTCGTGCCGTGAGGTGTTAGGTTAAGTCCTGCAACGAGCGCAACCCCTATCATTAGTTGCCAGCGTTTAAAGACGGGGACTCTAATGAGACTGCCGGTGCAAACCGCGAGGAAGGTGGGGACGACGTCAAGTCATCACGGCCCTTACGTCTTGGGCTACACACGTGCTACAATGGTAAGTACAGAGGGCAGCTACTTGGCAACAAGATGCGAATCTCAAAAACTTATCTCAGTTCGGATTGGAGTCTGCAACTCGACTCTATGAAGCTGGAATCGCTAGTAATCGCATATCAGCCATGATGCGGTGAATACGTTCCCGGGCCTTGTACACACCGCCCGTCAAGCCATGGAAGCTGGGGGTACCTGAAGTCGGTGACCGTAAAAGGAGCTGCCTAGGGTAAAACTGGTAACTAGGGCTAAGTCGTAACA
>JAJEOX010000120.1:135000-247500 GCA_020740385.1 Mylabris phalerata
CAAGAAATCTATATTTACTAAAGGACTATGCATTTCTAATTTCTTCAACCTGATTTTTCCAATCTTTTATTTGTGAATTAATAATATCAATCCAGTTTATCATTTTGGTTAAACTATATTTCATCGCAATTTTTTTTGCTGCTGAGAATTGGTCTAACATATAGCTGAATTGAGGATTACATAGTTCTTCTACTGCAAAGAAAGCTTTGTGCGTATACAATTGATTATTGGGATAATAATCTTCATCATTCTTAAGATATTGGATGGTATTCGATATAATATATGTGAATTGTTGTGCTTGTAAATCTTCCCCAATATCTGTCATATCGTCATACATTTGGATTCCCTTGAAAATAGAAGAAAGCATTAATTTTATATCTTCTGAAGGATAATCAGATTGTAGAATATTTATTCCATCGACAACAAAAAAAACAGGTATGTGTTTTTTCAACAGCAAGTTGTTCAAACTGCTCTTTGGTTAAAACATGAGAATCAAAATCCCATAATTTTTCTTTGATTATGGCATCGAAATAAATTTTACTATATTTTCTTTTGCTCTCAAAAATTGGTGAGTTTTCGCCAAATAATTTGAGAAGTGTTCTTATACATAATTCATAATGGTTGGTTAAATTGAATAATGGATTAGAGGTAAGTAAATTTTCGTTAATTGATATCTCATGATCAAGCAATTTATCTAAATGGATGATATAGTTATAATATGTTTTCGCAATAAGGTCTAATTGATTTTTATTTTCAGCATTAAGTTCGACATTTTCAGTAAGAAAGTCGACGATGTCTTGAAAAAAGAGTTGATTGATTTGGCTCATTTATGAACTTAGAGTTTTGGTATTTTATTTAGGTTGACAATTAAGTTTTGCTGAGCAGAAAAACTAGACAAATTAGTGCATGTATTTGAACCACTACTTTGCCCTTTGTCACCAAAAGTTATACTTAGATTATCTTGCTGATACAGATACTTGTAACCAATGAAATATTTGTAAGTTCCTTGAGTTAGATTGCTATCGTAAAAATTAGTATTAAAGCTATCAAAAGAACATTGCCCGCTAATTAAGGTATTAAAAATTTTTGTTCCGACAAGTTGAGGAGAACCAGAAATATCTGTTCGCTGCCTAAACAATGCAATTGCATATGTAAATGTTCTACTTGCAAGATTAGCATATTGAAAGGCAATAATTCCATTTGCATTAATAGAAAGTCTATTTTCTGCTTTAAGAGGATCAGGAATTACAATACCTGTAACTTCAAAATTAGCAATTGTTTTCCAGTTATAATTACCCGTACCTAAATCACTTCCAACAGCAAAACCACTTCCATCATTAGTTGATGATGTAGGAAAATATGAATTGTTTCCTGTCGTAATATTAGAATTTGTAAGGGTGACAGAATTGCCTGTACTTCCATTATATGTTGATTTAGATTTTGTAACGATGGTAGAAATACTATCATCCAAATTACCTGAATTAAGCAATGTCGCCCATTTTCCATCAATAAAAATATAATATCCTTGCGCAAAAGTATTATCTGCAATATTATATACAATAGTACCTTCAGGAGGAGAAGCTGCAGCAGTAGGAGTTAAAGTTATTAAAGTTACCTTCGGCAATAGGATTCCTGACTTTGTAGACTTAGCATCGAATATAGCTTTATTTGTGGTAGCTGTACTTGTTGGATAAGTTGGATCGTCTGACACAATTACTTGAGCATTAGAAAAAGATGCTGCAAAAAGTAAAATAAATATAATTTTTTTCATCGTCTTAAAAATTAGGATTTTCATAAGTTTCTACAACTAAGTTCGTGATCATAGTGGATGCCGGTAAAAAAATTTTGCTTTGCAATATTACCCCCGGAATCAGTATTCATACAATTGTTGTTTCTGGACGCCACATACAAATTATAGGATACACTATTATTTGGTCCATCAATTTCTCTATTGTCCATAGCTATTTTAACTTCATTCATTCCTACAGGTAAGTCTTTTACAGCATTTACCATATCAAATTGAAAATTTAAACACGAATTATTCATATAGCCGGATATAATTTTATATCCTTTTAGTTTGAAATCAGAATCTCCAGGGCTTTTAATAAATAAAGCTAAACCCACATATGCCTCAGCATTTGAAGTGTTTGTACTTAAATGAGTTTGTATGGTACCAGAAGTTTTGAGAATATTATTATTTTTACTATTCTTTAGTTCAATATTTTTTACAGTTCCCTCAGCAAAATTCAAATCTGTCCAATAACCCGAAGCTCTTGAAGAGTATAATTCATTCATAGTGTGCTGTGCACCTGCGGTGTAATTTCCATCAGGATAAGTTGTTGTAACGGGAGTTATTGAAGATGAGAACTTATTTATTTTACTCAGATTAGATAATTTACTGTTTAATATGCTGGTGTCAGCCAAATTTGTCCATTCTGTGGCATCCCAAAAATATAGTCCTTTTGTTAAGGTGGAATTTGAATTAAAAATTAATAAGGAATTTCTAAGATTTGTAGCATTAGGATCACCAAGAAAATCTCCGGATAAGGATGTTAATGAATGACGGGGAACTGTAAAACCTTTGATTTGAGTTCGACTATTACTAGAAATATTTACAATAGCATTTGGACTATTGTTCGCAGGAATTCCTGTATGCAATTGAGCATTTACATAAAAGGGAGATAGTGCAGATAAGATAAAGATTATTTTTTTCATAATGGCTTAGTTTTTAGGTGTTACTTCTGATACTAAAATATTAAGGGTTGTTCCCATTGTTAATTTATCTGTATTTGTACAAGTTCCATTATTTTCTCCTTGGTTTCCGGATCCGCTGCTTTTTCCTCCAACAGTTAAGTAAGTATAATTTCCAGCATTTCCATATGTGGTATTGCTTTCATTTAGAGGGTAATAATAATCTGCTCTATTGTTAACATCCGCTCTTGTAATAAAATTTCGTCTACCTAGAGCAAAAACTTTAGCAGTATAATTTCCAGCTTGGGATAAATTAATAACGGTCGATACGGTAAAAGGAGTTTACAAGACAAGTTCTTCTTGTAGAGTTTGAAAATGATCCAATTGCATATAGTCTATAAGCGGAATCATTTGCTCCTTTTGCTTTGATGAAAATTCCTATATTAAAAGTCAGCGTTCTTGATGAATATGGAGTAACCGTATTAATATAACCGTTCGAACCTGTTTGTGCATTTCCATATGTTGTTAAAGTAACCGTATTATTGGTTTGAGCAATTTGAAAATCAACCTCAGTTTCAGGTATAGCTGTCCATCTTGCAACACTTAAAGAATTATTGTAATCTAATTGGGGAATGTTCTCAAAAGAATTGCCTCCTTTCGATAAGTTTTTGTAAAAATCTTTCACGATTCCCGGTGTATTTCCGGTTGTTGTAGCTGTATATAACCTTGTTATATCTATTCTGTTTTGTAAATTTTTAAGGTCTAATATGTAATTCCATTGGTTGTTTTGCCAGAAATAATATCCGGAACCAATGCTTCCGTTTCCGCCTTCACAATAGATGAGTAGACCATCGGGTAAAGTTTCAGTAGGTAAATTTAAAAAAGTCTTGTCTGTTAAACTTTTTACAACAGGAATTCGAGGAATTAAAATACCCTGATTGGTAGCAGAAGTTTCAAATACTGAATTTGCATTGATGGTTGTTTTGTTAATTCCGATTTGCGCAAAGGTTAAAGATGAAACCCCAATAAAAAGTAGAAATTTAATATTCATAGTAGTAAAGTTTTGTTGGTTGATGAATGAATTTGGTTAACCTCTTTTGAGGTTAACCAAATTTATTTTTTAATTACCTCCTCCTGGATTTTCTGGATCAGGGTTGTCACATGTTTTGTGAAATTTGTGAAATAAACAGTAGAAGATAAATTCTTTTCTGTCTTCTAATCTTTCTACTTGAAAAGCATTAATTGACTTTTTCATAATTGAATAATTTTTAAGGGGTTAAAAAATGTATATAAAGTATCTCTGCAATTAATTTAATGCAGAAACGTATTTATAAGATTTTAAAAAAGATTTAATTGTACAAAATGCTACTTGTGCATTTAGATAACATGAAGTGTATGTAATATCATAGGTAATAAAGAGTTATAGTTTGGTATTTCAAATATATAATAAGTTTTTAAACTCATTACTACAAAGAAAAGATTTTAAAAAACTGTAAAACAATATGTTTGTCAATTTGTTAAAAAATAATTAATTAATAAGTATTTATTTTTTCTGATTTGATGAATAAAAGGTAAAACTTCTTAAAAAAATGATAAATATTCGTTATTAAATAAAATAACCAATCTTTGTACTTTCTAATTTAATAGATTTACAAACTTAATAAATTATTCTATTGGATCAACTTATTTCAACTTCTCAACTAAAAGAAGATTTAGACCAGACATTTAAACTTATTGTAAAAGATTATCATCAAAAAGTTTATTGGCAGGTTCGTCGTATGGTTTTGATTTCACGAAGATGCAGATGATATTACTCAAAATGTATTTATTAAGATTTATCAAAACTTAAGCTCTTTTAAGAATCAATCAAAATTATCGACATGGATTTTTAGAATTACCTACAATGAAACAATTAATTTTATTCATAAAAATGCGAAAGAGAATAATATTTCTTTTGAAGATTATTCGATGAACGTAGCCGATAATTTATCTTCGGATGAGTATTTTACAGGAGATGAAATAGAACAGAAATTACAAAAAGCCATTGCAAGTTTACCTGAAAAACAACGTCTTGTATTTATGATGAAGTATTATGAAGAATTAAAATATGAGCAGATTTCTGATATACTAGGAACTTCTGTTGGTGCACTGAAAGCTTCTTATCATCATGCCGTCACAAAAATTAAAGAAATTTTAGAGTTTGATGATTAAACCTTTTTAATTTTCTAATGTCTTATAATCGATATGAATAAAAATGAATTAAAAAATAATTTTAAAATTCCAACTAATTATTTTGATGATTTAAAAGATAAACTTTATCTGAATTCTTTAAAACAAAAAGAGAATTATACTGTTCCGAATAATTATTTTGAGAGTTTAGAACAAAATGTTTTAACAAAAGCAATCAAGAAAAAAGAAACGAAGACTGTTCATTTCAATGTATGGTGGGCGGCAGCTTGTGTTTTGTTCTTAGCTTTAATAGCAGTACCTTTTGTGATGACTACTAAAAAAAACAGAAGTAGTGGTGGATACTAGGACGGAAAATCAAGTATACGAAAAGATATACGATTCTTATATTGTAAGTGATCAAAATAAAAAATCGTCCAATGTTGCATTAGACGATTCTGATTTTGTTTTGTATAATTATTAAATAATTTCTGCACTCAAACCTCGGTTCAATAACTCTGTGCATCGAGGTTTTAAATCTTCTAACTCACCTGTTAAAACTTCACACTTTCCTTTGTAGTGAATTAAAATTGAACATTGTTCTGCTTGCTCAGGTGTATGTTCACAAACATCCATTAAAGACTCAATGACCCAATCAAATGTATTGACATCATCGTTGTAAACGATAATTTGATACTTATGCGATTCCTGCTCCAATACATCAACAGCCGAATCTTTTTCCGTTTCCCACATGGGTTGTGTTGCGTATTTTACCATACAATATTATTTTTTGAAATGAAGTGCAATCCACTCATTTCGTTGTTTTTTAGATATAAATTTCAAACCGTTCTCTGTACAGAAAGCGAAGATATCTTCAAAATCCTGTTCCATTAAACCACTTAAGAATAAATCTCCACCTTCATTCAAAACATTGATATAAGATGGTATTTGACTAGTCAAGATATTTTTGTTGATATTCGCTAAAATAATGTCAAATTGTTTGCTTCCTAAAAGAGAGTTATCGCCCATCTTAGCATCTAAACTAACACCATTACGCTTTCCGTTTTCGATCGAATTTTCAACCGCCCATTCATCGATGTCAATACATTCGGCATAATTTGCACCACGTTTCATCCCTAAAATAGCAAGAATGGAAGTTCCACAACCCATGTCCAAAATATCTTTTCCGGTAAACTCAGTTTCCAAGATGTATTCTACCATCAAATGTGTTGTAGAGTGATGTCCTGTACCAAAAGACATTTTTGGTTGAATGATTATTTCGTAAGGAATATTCTCAATTGTTTCATGAAATTCTGCACGAATCAGACACTGATCATTCACTAAAATTGGGGCGAAATTTTCTTCCCAGGTAGCATTCCAGTTTTGTTGTTCAATTTCTAGACGAGTATAAGAAAAATCAATATTCTCGATGGCATCAATCACTTCTTTTACTTGGTCAATATTTTCTTCAGTTTTTGGCATGTAAGCATCAAAACCTTCTTCATTTTCAACAAAACTTTCAAAAGGTAATTCAGAAATCATTGCAATAATAATTTCATTAAAAGGCTCTACTTCCGCAACTTTAAATTTATATTCGATATAATTTGTCATAAAAAATATGAAAAACTTCAAATTGTTTTCCGATGCAAATTTACGATTTTTATAATTAATGATAAAGGAGATTATTCGTCCAAAGGAAAGTCTTTTAAACCAACCATCATTTCTCGTTTTCCCGGAGGTCCCGGACGTTTTTTGAACAGTATATCCTAAATCTTTTAATCCTCTTTTTATGGTTCCTTTTGCGGCATATGTGGTGAAAACAGCCGATTTTTTTGTCAAATAATCCACAATTTCCAATAGTTCTTTTTCCCATAATTCAGGCTGAACACGAGAGCCGAAAGCATCAAAATAAACTAAATCAAATTCATTTTCGTTGATATTTTTTAGGTTAAAAAAATCTTCTTTCACTTTTCTGATTTCAAAGAAAGGAGAAATTTTATACCAATGTTCCCAATCAGAATAAAATAAATGTTGGTAATAGCTTAGAAATTCATCTCTACGATGTTCTAGTTCCGGATAAAGTTTGAATACATCCTCAAAAAAATTGACCAATTGAAATTCTTCCTCCGAAACCGGGTATTTTTCAATTCCAACATATTGAACCGGTTTTTGATTTTTTTCTGCTTCTAGTAATGTAATAAACGAATTTAACCCTGTTCCTAATCCAATTTCGATAATTTTAATAGAATTCTTGGTCGCAATAAAATGATTGAAACCATTTTTTATAAATACATGAAAAGCCTCTTGTACAGCACCATGTTTAGAATGGTAAGATTCATCCCAATCTTCAATATAGATGGTTTTGGAACCATCCTCCGTTTCTTGAATAATTCTTTTCATACTCGAAAGTTATGATTTTTATTATGAAAAAGTGCAAATAAAATGTACCTTTGATAAGCACAAACAAAATATATCGTAAAATGATTATAGAAAAAATTGCTGAATCTAAATTCAATGATTCAGTTTTCAACTCTACTACTTTCGGTAAGGAGTTCTCTGACCATATGTTAATTGCGCATTACAAAGATGGCAAATGGGATGAACCAAAAATTGTTCCTTATGGACCAATTTCAATGACTCCGGCAGCCATGTCTTTCCATTATGGTCAAACAATTTTTGAAGGAATGAAAGCCTACAAAAATGATAATGAAGAAGTGTTTATTTTCCGTCCGGAGAAAAACTTCGAACGTTTTAACCTTTCTGCTGCACGTCTTAATATGCCGCAAGTTCCAAAAGAAATTTTTATTGATGGATTAGAAGCAATTATAGATTTAGATCGTCAATGGGTACCAAAAGATTATGGAACATCATTGTACATTCGCCCGGTTATGTTTGCAACAGAGGAAGCTGTTTCTGCAAGAGCTTCTAACGAGTTTATTTTTGCAATTTTATTGGCTTATGCACCTAATTATTACGACAAACCGTTATCTGTAAAAATTGCAGATTTTTATAGTCGTGCTGCTCAAGGGGGTGTTGGTTTTGCAAAGTGTGGAGGAAATTATGCCGCATCATTTTTTCCAACTTCAGAAGCACAAAAAGATGGATATGATCAGGTTATTTGGACAGACTCTATAGAGCACAAATATATTGAAGAAGCAGGAACAATGAACGTAATGGTTCGTATTGGGAATAAAATTTTAACAGCTCCTACTTCTGAACGCATCTTGAATGGAGTGACTCGCGACTCTGTCTTAACATTAGCAAAAGATAGTGGATATGAAGTTGAAGTTCGTCCTATCGAAGTGCAAGAAATGTACGAGGCTTATAAAGCAGCGAATTAAAAGAAGTGTTTGGATGCGGAACAGCAGTTGTTATTACACAATACGATGCAGTAGGATTTGGAGAAGAAAGAGCTCAATTGCCTGTATTAGCTGAAGAAGACTCTTTTGCGTTACAATTGAAAAAGAAATTAAAAGACATTCAATACGGATTATCTGATGATCCTTATGGATGGAGAATTAAAATAGAAGAACAGGCTTAATTATATTTAGGAAGTTTTTTAAAAATATCAGCTGACAATTTGATTGTCAGCTTTTTTTGGCACGATATTTAATATTATGTTATGCAAAGTACTATATTTGTAAAATGAATGGACTACAGAAATTTTTAATCATCTGTTCAGGGAGTAGTCTTGAACTCTTGAAAAAAAACACCTACAGATATCAATAAACATGTTGGAATTGGAGGTGTCATATTATTTACGGGAATTTTGGCAGCTTTGTCTGCCGGATATGCGTTGAATACTGTTTTTGATAATTTATATGCAGCAACAGGTTTTGGTCTTTTGTGGGGATTGATGATTTTCAATCTCGACCGTTATATTGTCACTTCAATGAAAAAATCGGGAGGATTTTTCCGACAGTTTTTTTATTGCTTTACCACGTATTTTGGTTGCTGTTTTATTGGGTATTGTAATTTCAAAACCCTTAGAGTTGAAAATTTTTGAGAAAGAAATTGACAAGCAGTTGAATGTAATTGTGAATCGGAATAAGGCAGAACTTCAGAAAGGAATTGATGCGCGCTATGCGGAATTAGGAACACCTTTTTCGAATGAAAGAAAAGAAATTTATGCTCAAATTGATAAATTAAGAACAGAGTATAATTCTGCTTCTACGGAATTGGAAAAAGAAGTTGTAGGTACACAAACAGAAACGACAACCGGACGCGAAGGTTACGGACCGAATGCGAAACGAAAAGCTGAACTGAAAAAGCAAAAAGCAGCGGAGATCGAAACATATATTCAGCAATCAGCTCCTCGTTTAGCAGAGATTAACAAGGAACTGGATCGATTGAATGTGGCCAAAGAAAAAGAAATAGATGCCGCTAAACCAACGGAAGAAAATTACAATGGTTTTGCTGCGCGCATGCAGGCATTAGATGAGTTATCTGTTAACAATCCAATTTTAGGGACAGCAGCTATTTTTATAGCTCTTGTTTTTATCTCGTTAGAAACGGCGCCAGTTTTAGTGAAATTAATTGCACCAAAAGGACCTTATGATTTTTTGTTAGAAAAACATGAGCATTCATTCAAAATATTTAGCAAAGAATCGATTCAGGTTATGGACATTAAATCTGAAAAACGAGTCAAACACGAATTAGAAAAAGCATAAATAATAGAAAAGTAACTTTAATTTAAAGTTACTTTTTTAATTTTGTACCAGATATGGAAACTTATAAAATAGAAATTTACGGAGAAGACGAGAACCAAATTCAGCGAATGGAAGAGGTGATAGCTCCTATAAAAGATATTCAGGATTATTTTTGGAAGATACTTTGGATAGATGGTGAAAGTGAAAACAGACGAATATTCTGTTTTCGAATTACAGGAAGTCATTGATCAACAGGATGGAATTTTTGTCGAATATGATCAACTGGAAAGTTTGTCTTACAAAATGGAAACTGTTACAGAGGCGTTGATTATTGGAGATCGAAAAGAGAATAATTTACACGTAAATATTGAAGATGAAAATTTATACGACAATGAGGTCGTGTTTGAATTTGTAAAAGATTCACATTGGCAGATTCTGACTTCAGATATTAATATTGTCGATACATTTAAAGTTTTCTTTCCAAATAGTCAAATCATCGATTAAAATAAAAAGCCACTTTTTTGAGTGGCTTTCCTATTTATTTTTGATTCAATTTCTGAAAAATTTGTAAGGTCTCTTTTGCTTCTTTGACATCATGTACACGCAAAATTTTTGCACCTTTCTGCAAAGCGACTAGATTGAGAACAGAAGTTCCGTTTAATGCTTCTTGCGGAGTTGAATTGAATAAGTTGTAAATCATAGATTTTCTCGAAATACCAACCAATAAAGGGAATTTTCCGAAACCTAAAGCTTCCATTTTACTGAATAATTCATAGTTGTGATCCAATGTTTTGGCAAACCCAAAACCAGGATCCAAAATAATATCATTCACTTTCGCTTCTTTTAATAGCGCAATTTTCTCCGAAAAATATTCATTCACCTCTATTGTGATGTCTCCATATTCAGGATTGTTTTGCATCGTTTGCGGCGTTCCTTTCATGTGCATTAAGATATAAGGAACTTGAAGTTCTTTGATGACTGCGAACATATTTTCGTCCAATTCCCAACCCGAAACATCATTGATGATAGAAGCACCGGCTTTCACTGCTTCTCGGGCAACATTTCCGCGAAAAGTATCTATAGAAATAATAATTTCAGGATAGTGTTTTACAATTTTTTCAATTACAGGAGCAGTTCTGTCTATTTCTTCTTGTTCGGAAATATTTTCTGCTCCGGGTTTTGTCGAATAACCACCAATATCAACTATATCTGCACCTTCGGACAAATGTTCTGTAAACGCTTTCTAAAATTAAATCAATCGAATGATGGCGTCCCCCATCATAAAATGAGTTGGGTGTCGTATTCAAAATTCCCATAATTTTTGGTTCGCTGAGATCAATCAAACGACCATTACAATTAATTGTCATATCTTAGAAGTTCTTTAAGCAATTTCAATTATTTTTGAAATCGAAACGAAATTATGAAAAATACCTCAATTCAGTTCAATGAAATTATCTCTCTTTGCAGAGATCTTTATACAAAAAAACTTAAAGATTATGGTCCGGCCTGGCGCGTGTTGCGTTTACCATCATTAACAGACCAAATTTTTATCAAAGTCAATCGAATTCGAACATTGCAAGAAGCAACAGAACGTTTGGTGGACGAAGATGAAGAAGGCGAATTTATTGCGATTGTTAATTATTCCATTATGGCATTGATTCAATTGGAACTTGGTTTCGCAGATCAACCGGATTTAACGGCGGAACAAGCGATCGAGTTTTATGATAAGTACGCAGGAATTGCACACGATTTGATGATCAAAAAAAACCATGATTATGGAGAAGCTTGGCGGGATATGCGTGTAAGTTCGATTACAGATTTAATCTATCAAAAGGTTTTGCGTACGAAGAGTATTGAAGACAATAAAGGAAAAACTATTGTTTCAGAAGGCTTGGATGCAAATTATTTGGATATGATTAATTATTCGATTTTTGCAATGATTTTAATTAACGAAAAGAAAATGTCATGAAATATATCGTACAATTTGCCCGAATTAAAGTTGGAGTAATTTTTATTATTTCGGGATTTGTAAAAAATGTAGACCCAATCGGATTAAGTTTCAAACTGGAAGAATATTTTTCGCCAACTGTTCTTAATATCCCTTTCTTAGAAAGTTTGAGTCTTCCTCTAGCAACAT
This sequence comes from Mylabris phalerata, assembly GCA_020740385.1. Lineage (NCBI taxonomy): Eukaryota > Metazoa > Arthropoda > Insecta > Coleoptera > Meloidae > Mylabris > Mylabris phalerata. The sequence goes on from JAJEOX010000120.1 coordinate 146,644, forward strand.
TCTTTTCTATTTTTGAGATTGTTTTAGGTGTTTTATTGTTGCTTGGTGTTTGGAAAAGATTTACAACAATTGCTTTATTATTGACGATTATTTTCTTCACTTTCCTAACTTTTTATTCAGCTTATTTTAATAAAGTGACAGATTGCGGATGTTTTGGTGACGCATTGAAAACTAGAACCTTGGACATCATTTTACAAAGATGTGGTATTGTTGGCGTTGATTGTAATTTTAGTGATTGGACAACAATATATTCAACCATTGTTTGTTGAAAAAGCAAATTATACAATCAATTCTATTGTGATTTTGACTTCTGCAATTATCGCTTATTTAGGAATTAATCATTTACCAATTATAGATTTTCGACCTTATGCAGTTGGAAAAAATTTGATAGAAGGAATGAAATCTCCACAAGAATTGGGATTAAAACCGACGACGTATAAGACAATTTATACCATGAGAAATAGTGTTGATGGAAAAGTAGTAGAAATTGATGATGCGCAATATATTGCTGATGATAAATGGTACAAACACGGAACACCTTGGGTTATAGAAGAAGATAAAACACGTACGGTTGTCGAGAAAAAAGGATACGAACCGCTAATTCATGATTTTAGTTTTGATTGCAATGGAGTTGATAAAACTTCAGAAATATTAAATGCACCTAAAGCTTTAATTTTTATCGTTCCTTTTGTCGAAAAGATAGATAAAAAACAAATTGAGAAGCTGAATATTCTTGGTAAAGATGCAAAATCAAAAGGGTATACGGTCACAACTGTTTCGAATAATCCGGTTCCGGGTTTAGAGATTGAAAATTGTTTTATGGATCAAACGACGATGAAAACTATTATTCGTTCAAATCCAGGTGTGATGATTTTAGAAACAGGAACAGTGAAAGCGAAATACCATGACAATGATTTTCCTTCAATTCATCAATTAGAAGACTTATTTTAAGACGTGATCAATTATATTTTAAATAAAATTTTCTACGGATTCCTAACACTTTTTGGGGTTGTTACAGTTGTTTTTTTAATGTTTTCAGTTTTGCCGGGAGATCCGGCTCGAATGATGCTTGATCAAAAAGAAGATCCTGAACAATTGGCACAGATTCGTAAGAATTTAGGGTTGGATCAGCCTTTATGGAAACAATATGCATTCTATTTAAATGATCTTTCACCAATTTCCTTTCACAATACAGATGAAACAAACACAACGTATACATCGTTAAGTTCAGGAAAATATAAGTATAGTAAATTAATTGATTTTGGGACAAATGAAATGGTGTTGAAAGCACCTTATTTACGCGAGTCATTTCAAAAACAAGGGAAAAGTGTAAGTACAATTATAGGAGAAACGTTGCCCAATACAATGGTTTTAGCCATAGCAGCAATTATTATAGCAACAATAATTGGTGTAGCCTTAGGAATTGTTTCTGCTTTAATAAAAGATACGTGGTTAGATCGTTTATTATTAGTTATAACAAGTTTTGGAATGAGTATTCCATCGTTTTTCTCGGCGATTATTATAGCCTATATTTTTGCCTTTTTATTACATGATATAACAGGGCTTAATATGATAGGTAGTTTATATGAGGTGGATGATTTAGGTGAAGGAAAGCATTTGATGTTAAAAAACTTAATTCTTCCTGCAATTACACTAGGATCCAGACCGTTGGCAGTTTTTACACAGTTGACGCGAAATTCATTGTTAGAAGTACTAAATCAGGATTATATCCGTACAGCGTTTGCAAAAGGTTTATCTAGAAAAAACCGTTATCACAAAACATGCTTTACGAAATGCTTTAAATCCTGTGATTACAGCAATTTCTGGCTGGTTTGCTTCAATGTTAGCAGGTTCTGTTTTTGTGGAATTTGTATTCGGATGGAATGGATTAGGAAAAGAAATAGTGAATGCACTGAATACATTAGATCTACCAATTGTAATGGGAGCTGTTTTGGTTATCGCAGTCATGTTTATTGTAATTAATATTTTGGTTGATATTCTTTATGGAATTTTAGATCCTCGAGTTAGGATAAAATAAATCAGGTTATAATTTCGGGAGAAATAATTATCTTGCAGTACATATTAAAACCAAAATCAAATAAAATACACTTTTTTATGCGTGATAGAATCGTAGCAGGAAACTGGAAAATGAACTTAAACTATGAAGAAGCAATTCATTTGGCGACAAATCTTAATGCTTGGGTAGCGGATAACCAACCAATAGCTCAAGTGATTGTAGCACCTTCTTCTATTTATTTGCAAACATTATTAGAGGCGGTGGACGAACAATATATAAAAGTTTCTTCACAAGATATTTCTGCTCATGAAAAAGGGGCGTACACAGGAGATATTTCAGCTGAGCAATTGGACAGCATCGGATTAGATTTTGCAATTGTTGGACACTCTGAACGTAGAGAATACCAAGGTGAAACAGATGTTATCATTGCTCAGAAATTAAAGCAAGCTTTCAAACATCAAATTAACCCCATTCTTTGTGTGGGAGAAAAATTAGAAGAACGTGAGGCCGATAAACATTTTGAAGTTGTAAAAACTCAGCTAATGGAAGCTTTGGTTGTTCAAAATCCTGAAAATCTTTCCCGTTTGATTATTGCTTATGAACCAGTTTGGGCAATTGGAACAGGAAAAAACAGCTACACCCGAACAGGCACAAGAAATTCATGCATTTATTCGTAAAGTTTTGAAAGATGAGTTTGGAGTAGACGTAGCAAATCAAACAAGTATTTTATACGGAGGAAGTGTAAATGCTCAAAATGCAAACGAAATTTTTGCTCAACCGGATATAGACGGAGGCCTTGTGGGAGGCGCATCATTAAAATACGACGACTTTGTGCAGATTATTGCTGCATGTAAATAGTAAAAAAGCTCAACATTGTTGAGCTTTTTTTTATTTTTAGTAGTAGAGCACGTTATATAAAACAATAGATTCTACTTTTCAGGAAACTTCATTAATACAGTGAATTAAGAAAATTATAACATTTCTTAGGATTTATTAAGATTTTTCGGAACAGTGTCTGCAAAGTCTCAAGATGTACTAACTATTAAAAAGTATCATTTTTAAACAAAACACATTTATTATGAAAAAATTGACGCAAGTATTAGGAGTTGTAGCAATAGGGTTAGTTTCTTTCTCTTTTACAACCAAGAATGAAATTCCAGTGGTAACATCATCATATACAATTGTTGACGATGCACCAAAAGTTGTTATTTTAGATATTGTAGATAATATTGCAGCAGCATCTGGATCTAACATCGCAACAGAATTTAAGGCAAAAATAGAATCTTTAAACAAAGAAAATGTAAATGTTATTCTTTGGAAAGATTTGACGAAAGGATTGCAGGAAGAAGAAAAAAAAGCAATTATTGATAGCCTAAAGCCAGAGTTGATTATGACATTAAGTTTTGATAAAACGGATGATAATACAAATAAGGTGGCGGCAGTAGTGTCTAAACAAAATGTTGCTTTTGAAGAAACATTCAAAGTAGCAAGAGAATTAGCAGATAATTTAAATTCAACTTCTGTAAAAAATGATGGTGTATACCAAAATGATTCAAATTATATTCAGGATAATTTAGCCCCATCGATCTTTTTAAGTGTAAAGGTGAAGAACGAACCAATTTCAAATACAGAAATTATTAATAAAATTTCAAACTTTATTGAAACAGCCCAAGTAGAAGAGGCAGGAGCTTCGGCTGTAGCAGAACCAACTGCGGCAGTAGATACAGTGACAGCTACGATAGATAGTGCAGCTGTAATTGCAGAACCGGCAGCACAAGATGTAAAACAGAAAGTGAAAAAAACTAAAAAATAAAAGTCCGTTTTTTCGAATATTTCATTTTATGAATGAAAAAAAAGTAACATTTCCTTACGAAATGTTACTTTTTTTTGTTTTTAATTGAAGAACACTTAAGTTTGTTCAAATACTTACAATTCAATGTCAAAACAGGGATATATCGCACGTTATTTTAATATTGTCCGTAAACTTTCTCAACAAAAATATTGCTCTTATGAAGAGTTAGAACGTTTTTTGGAAAGAGAGTTCGGGATGTTACAAATTCAAGACGATACATTAGAATTTAATTTTTCTAAACGAACATTACAACGTGATATCCGCGAAATTCGAAATATTCTTGGTATTGATATCATGTACAGCAGAAGCCAACGCGGATATTATATTATTCAAGACGATTATAGTTCCGATCTATTTTTGAAAACCTTGGAAGAGATCAACAGTTTTTCTGCATTGAAATTGACCAATTCACTCGAATCAATTGTGTATTTGGAAAAAAGAAAACCAAAACGAGCTGAATTTTTACCTGATATTGTACAGGCAATCCAACAAAAAAAGAAAATCGAGTTTCATTATCAAAAGTTTGGAGAAGAAAAAGAAACAATACGTAAAGTTTCACCAATTGCGATTAGAGAGCACGATAACCGTTGGTATTTGATTGCAGATGACAAAGGAATCGTCAAAAACTTTGGTTTAGAACGAATGAATAAAGTAGCCATTCTAAAAGAAAAAATAGATGATAACATCGACTTCAATTACGATGACAAGTATAAATATTCGTACGGAATTATAGTGCCGATTTCAGAAGAACCGGAAAAAATAATTCTTTCAGTGACCAAGAAACAAGCTGCTTATTTAGAGTCTTTACCATTACATGAATCTCAACATGTCTTGGAAATTAAACAGGATGAGGTTTTAATTGGGTTAGAATTGTTTTTGACAGAAGATTTTATCAGCGAAATTCTTTCAATGAGTCGTTCTATAACGGTTATTGAACCCCAAAAGCTAAAAGATAAAATAAGAACTATTTTAAAAGATGTTTTGGCAAAATATTAGAAAATAATGAGCTAATCATATATACTTTATTTATTCAAAGAAAAGTCTTGAATTCAGCTGGAATATTAAATCATTTAGAATTCTAAGATAAAAAGACCCGAAAAATGAGTCGCGATTTTCGGGTTTTAATTTTACATTTTTTCAAATTCCAAATCGAAATTCATTCCAAGGATTGCTTTTCCTGTCATTTTTTCTCCATTTTCAGGATTGATCAAACCAGCCATTTTTCCAGTCTTTTGTTTGCTCAATAAATCTAAAATTTGTTTGTCCGTTAATTTTTTACCCATGAATTCGAATGGGATTTTAAATCCACATTCTTTAAAATTAGCACAACCATAAGCTGCTTTTCCTTTCACTAATAGATGTGTTTTACATTTGGGACAAGTTGCATCTTCTAGGTTGATTTCTTCTTTTGGTTTACGTTCTTTCTTCGGTTTTTCTGTTATTTGAACAGAAGTTTGATGTGAGGCAATCGGTCTAAAGTAACTGTTTTTTACATCGAAAGTTAATTTAGAAACCATTTCGATTAATTCTTGTTTGAATTGCTCTAATTCATATTCACCTTTTTCAATCAAACGTAGTTTTCGTTCCCAAACACCTGTTAATTCAGGAGATTTCAGCAATTCGTCTTGAATGGTATCAATCAAATCAATACCGGTTTGTGTCGCAATAATATTGCGTTTTTTCTTCTCGATGTATTTTCTTCGAAACAATGTTTCGATGATATTTGCACGTGTAGAAGGACGACCAATTCCGTTCTCTTTCATTAATTCACGCATTTCTTCATCATCAACTTGTCTTCCCGCCGTTTCCATTCCGCGTAATAAAGTTGCTTCAGTGTAATGTTTTGGAGGAGTTGTTTTCCCTTTGTGAATAAAAGGTTCATGAGGTCCTTTTTCTCCAATTTCGAAAATAGGCATTATTTTTTCCTCGTCTTTTTCCTCGTCCTTTTTATCTTTTGCATACACTTCACGCCAACCCATTTCGAGAATTTGTTTTCCCGTTGCTTTAAAATTAATCGCAGAAAGTAGTCCGTCTTTACCAGTGTTTTCTACTTTTCCTTCGACGGTTGTATTGGCAACTTTACATTCAGGATAAAAAACGGCAATAAAACGGCGGGCAACCAGATCGTAAATACGTTTTTCTTCATTCGATAATCCCTGAGGAAAGATTTCTGTCGGAATAATCGCATGGTGATCAGTTACTTTAGTGTTGTCAAAAACTGCTTTTGACATTGGAATTGGTTGTGTCATTAATGGTGCAACCAAATTTTGATAAGCAGTTAATTTATCTAAAATTCCGGGAACTTTTGGGTGAATATCTTCTGATAAATAGGTCGTGTCTACACGTGGATACGTCACGAATTTTTTCTCGTAAAGACTTTGAATGTATTTTAAAGTATTCTCAGCAGAATAGGCATACTTTTTATTGGCTTCAACTTGTAAAGCAGTCAAATCAAATAGACGTGGGTTCTTTTCGCGGCCTTCTTTTATTTCGAAATCAATGATTTCAAATGTTCTGTCTTTAATAAAATCTAACCCTTGTTTTGCTTTCTCTTCAGATTTTAAACGAGGAATTGTCGCATTGAATTCAACTTCTTTGAAAATTGTTTTTAATTCCCAATATTCTTCTACTATAAAAGCATTGATCTCTTTTTGACGTTGTACAATCATTGCGAGAGTAGGAGTTTGTACACGTCCAATGGAAAGCACAGTTTTGGGAGGTGCAAATTTTTTAGTAAATAAGCGTGTGGCATTCATGCCTAATAACCAGTCGCCAATCGCTCGTGCTTGGCCTGCCGAAAATAAATTGAAATATTTATCTCCTTCCTTTAAATTTTCGAATCCCTCTTTAATAGCTTCTTCTGTTAAAGATGAAATCCAAAGACGTTTCATTGGTGCTTTTGCTTTTGCTTTTAGCAAAACCCAACGTTGTATTAATTCTCCCTCCTGGCCGGCATCACCACAGTTAATAATTTCTTCAACCTGATCATTTGTTACAAGTTTTTCGATAATTTTAAATTGTTTCGAAACGCCTTTATCTGCAATTAGTTTAATCCCAAAACTAGAAGGAATCATGGGTAAATAATTGAGATCCCAACTTTTCCATTCAGGTGTATAATCTTGCGGTTCTTTTAAGGTACATAAATGACCGAAAGTCCATGTAACCTGATAGCCATTTCCCTCGTAATAGCCATCATTCTTTTGATTGGCTCCGATTACTTTGGCGATATCTTTGGCAACACTTGGCTTTTCGGCGATACAAACTTTCATAGTACTTGATAATATTGAAGTGCAAAAGTCAAAAATAATAATTTAATTCTTAAAAAAAAATATAAATATGTATAATTATTGAATAAATTTGCGATAGGTTAATTTTTGTGAAAGTTAAAGTTATTCAAAATTAAAAGGTTGTTTATCTATTTTGCACTGTTTTGATTAAATTAAATTATCAATTCGGTAAAAAACAGTATTGATTTCGAGCGAAATTAAAATTTAATGACATAACAACATAAAAAATTTAGAAGAATTAAAAAATTTTCACTTAATTTACACCCACATTAATAAAAATCATAATATTTAAAAGAATTAGTAAATGGAAAAGAATGTAACAGTACCAGCTAAAACTAAAAAGGGAGGTCTTAACCCTGTGATTACTATGATCATTTTAATTGCTTTAGCAATGGGAGTTTTCTATGGTTTATTTGGACAAGCAAGTAATTTTGAAGGTGGAGATTCAGCAAAAGGTCACCCTTTAAATTTCTTGGGAATTATTTATAAAGGAGGGGTGATCATTCCATTTTTGATTTCATTCTTCTTTATGGTAATCGTTTTCTCAATTGACCGTGTTATTGCTTTAAACAAAGCAAAAGGTACAGGTTCAGCTGAAAAATTTGTGAACGAGGTTCGTGCTTTATTGAACAAAAACGAAATCAGCAAAGCAATCGAATTATGTGACAAACAAAAAGGAGCAATTGGTAATGTAGTAAAAGAAGGTTTAACTACTTACAAAGCTTTAGAAAACGATACAACTTTAAATAAAGAGCAAAAATTGGCTCAGTTAGGTAAAACATTAGAAGAGGCTACAACTTTAGAGATGCCTACATTAGAGAAAAATATGACAATTATCTCTACAATTGCATCTGTAGGTACGTTAATCGCCTTAATGGGTACTGTAATCGGGATGATTAAAGCATTCTTCGCATTAGGAGAAGGAGGAGGATCTCCAGATGCAGCTCAATTATCTGTAGGTATTGCCGAAGCCTTAATTAATACAGGTATGGGTATTGGTGCATCTGCATTCGCTATTATTATGTATGCTTTCTTAACTTCTAAAATTGACGATTTAACGTTCAAAATTGATGAAGTAGGAATGAGTATCCAACAATCTTTCTCTGCTCACAATTAATATTCGTTGACGAAAGCCTTAGAATAACAGTATAAGGACAAAATCAAATCAATAAATAATTTAGAATATTAATTAATAATACAGAGAAAATGGCAAGAGTAAAACCAAAAAGAAGGGGTCCTTCAATGGACTTAACAGCTATGTCTGACATGGCTTGGCTTTTGTTAACTTTCTTTATTTTGACATCTAACTTTAGAGAACCTGAAGTTGTTCCAGTAGTTACACCAACATCTGTTTCGAACCAAAAAATGGCATCAGAAAACATGATGATTATTAAAATCGATGATAAAGGAAAATTCTTATTCGGATTAGAAGAAAAAGATCGTATTCCTGCATTAGAGAGAATGGGTGAAAAGTACGGAGTGAAGTTTACAGATGCTGAAAAGAATGCATTCAAAAGCATAGTGGAATTTGGTGTACCAATGAATGAGATGAGAAATTATTTGAATCAGCCTGCTGATAAACAACAAAAATATCATCCTGGTATTCCATTAGATACGATACCGAATAAAAATCAAGAATTGATTGATTGGGTATTTGAAGCAAAAGAAGTGAACCCAGATATTTTCTTGGCAATTAAAGGGGATAAACAATCTGAATACAAACAATTCAAAACGTTGATTCAACAGTTGCAAGAAAAGAACATGAATAAGTTCCAGTTAATTACATCTCAAGAATAATTATTAAGAAATTAGAAAATGGCACAAATAGAAAGTCACGATGACGGTGGCGGAAAGAAAGTCCGTTCCAAAAAGAATTCGACGAAAGTCGATATGGCTCCTTTGGTTGATTTAGGTTTCTTATTAATTACTTTCTTTATGTTTGCAGCGACGTCAATCAAACCAAACGTAATGAACTTGAATATGCCTCCAAAGATTCCTGAAAATGTTGTTCCTCCAACAGAAGTTAAAATTGAAAATTCTGTTACTGTTTTAGTAGCGAAGGATAACAAGTTATTTTGGTATCAACAAGAGGCTGGTAAATTAAATGCCGGTAACTTAAATGAAACTGATTACTCTGCTGAAGGAATTCGTAAAGTTATTACGACTGCAGCATCAAGAGCAAGTGATAAAGAGAAGTTTACAGTGATTATCAAACCGATGGATGAAGCATCTTATGATAATTTAGTAAATGTGTTAGATGAAATGGAGATTACGAAGTCTACTCGATACGGTATCGTTCAAGTAACACCTGAAGAGCAAAAGGTGTACGATGAAAAAGTAGGTAAATAATTAGTTTATTTGTTAAATTTAAAAGAATTCAAATGTCAGAGAATAACAAACAACTAAAATCCTTAGACGAGATTGTATTTGAAGGTAGAAATAAAGCGTACGGAGCTTATGACATGAGAATGTCTGAAAAGAGTACTCTGGCTAAAGCATTCTTACGCGGGTTAATCATCATTGCAATTATTGCTTTTGCAGTTTATGCATCAGGAACTGGATTATTTGAAAGTAAAGAGAATAAAGATGTTGTGGTAGATGTTCAACTAGAGGATTTAAATATGCCTGAACCTCCAAAAGAGGAAGAAGTAGTTGAGCCAGAACCAGAACCGGAACCAGAACAACAAGAAAATCATTATCAAGAGGAAACGGCACAAGAAAAATTTGTAATGCCTGAACCAAAAGAACAGCCAAAGAAAGAGGAAACTATTCCTCCTAAAGAAGAGTTGGTTGGTAAAGATTTATCTTTTGAAAAACGTGAAGGGAAAGAATCGTCAGGACAAACTGGTGGAGGTCCGGTTAATTTAAACCCAGAAGCTCCTAAAAATACAACTCAAACTCCTAAAACGGAGGATAAAGGTGATAAACCAGCTGCTCCTGCAACAGTAACGGCACGTACAGCTGCTATTATGGCGGTGTATCCGGGATGTGAGAAAGAAGCTGCAAAAGGTAAACAAGCTGCAACAGATTGTTTATCGAAAAAATTATCTGCTGATTTACAAGACGAGTTACAAGATTTTGCGAATGATCAAGCAGGTCAGGAACAGGTGTTGTATCAGCTAAGTTAACTTTCCAAATTGATACGGAAGGTCGAATTGTAGGAATTTCTCCAATGGGTGACGCGAAGTTAGGTCCTGAAGCTAGAAAAGCTTTAGAGCGTATTACACAACGTCAACAAAGAAGAGGAAAAACGATCAAACCTGCACAAACAGAAGATGGTCGTGCTGCGAAGTTGAATTTCAACATTCCAGTTAAAATGCAAATTGAGTAAAACTTAATTTCACCATAAATAAAAAAGAGGCTAATAATTTAGCCTCTTTTTTATTTCCAATAATATAGATGACAATAAAAAAAGCTCCAAACAACATTGAAGCTTTTTTTATATAATATTCTGTTTACCTTAAAATGTAAAATCTTTTAATAAACTTGTGTAACGTTCAATACCATGCTCTATTTCTGATAAATAAATATATTCATCAGGTGTGTGTGAACGAGCAGAATCTCCAGGTCCCATTTTTACAGTTTCGAAGTTCATCATAGCCTGATCAGACATCGTTGGCGAACCATAAGTCATGCAGCCTAATTCAATTCCTTTTTGTACAATTGGATGATTCTCTGAAATACGGGATGAATTTAAACGTAAGGAACGAGCTTTTACCTCAGCTTTTGGTAAACAACTGGCAACAATATCAACGACCTCTTGATTAGAATACAATTCATTCACCCGGCAGTCAACAACTAAGCGACATTCATCCGGAACAACATTGTGTTGCTTTCCAGCTTCAATTTGAGTGACAGTCATTTTAACCGGGCCTAACATATCTGAAACACGTTCAAATTGATATGTTCTCAACCAATTCATAACTTCAATCGCTTCATAAATCGCATTTACACCTTCGTTACGTGCTGCATGTCCGGTCTTTCCTTTTACTGTAATATCCATTACAACCAAACCACGTTCAGCAATTGCCATATCCATTTGTGTAGGTTCTCCTACAATTCCCAAATCTATTTTTGGTAAATTTGGTAAGATGCTTGCGACATTTAATTGACCAGAGCTTTCTTCCTCAGCTGTTATAGCAACGATTAAATTATAAGGTAAATCCTCATTCAAAAAATTGATATAAGCAGCCAATAAACTAACCGCAGATGCTCCTGCATCATTGCTGCCTAATCCGACTAATTTATCTCCTTCTATTGTCGCTTTTAACGGATCATAAGTCCAAGAAGAACCAAACTTTACAGTATCGTGATGGGAGTTTAATAAAATCGTTTTTTTGTTCGCATCAAAATTTGGATGAATACTCCAGACATTGTTATCCTGACGGTGAGCCGTAGCACCATGATCAGTTAAAAATTTGAAAATAATATCGGCTGTTTTATCTTCTTCGCTAGAAAAAGATTGAATTTCGATTAGTTGACACAATAAATCGACAGCTTTCTTTTTGAGAACAGCTAATTCTAACATAAAATGGTTTTAATCTCTGAGTTAATGTTGCGCGCGTGTACCAAACATACATTTTTTACACCCGCATTGATTACTTTGAATGAATTGTCTAATTTCGGAATCATTCCTTCGAAAATTACACCTTCTTCTTTTAACTGCAAATATAAAGTTTCGTTAATTTTTGGAATTAATGTTGAGTCATCATTTACATCACGAAGTACACCTATTTTATCGAAACAGAAATTTAATTCTACTTCGTTTTGTTTCGACATTGCAACAGCTAGTGTAGAGGCAATGGTATCAGCATTTGTGTTTAGCAGTTGACCTTTTCCATCATGGGTGATGGCACATACAACAGGTGTCATATTATTATTGATTAATAACTGAAAGAGTTCTTTGTTTACACTTTCATCATTCAGGTCTCCTACGAAACCATAATCAATTGTTTTCACAGAACGTTTAGAACCTTTGATTGCATTTCCGTCAGCGCCGGATAAGCCTAAAGCATTACAACCAAATTCTTGTAATTTGGAAACAATAGATTTGTTCAGGTTACCTGCATACAAACCTGTAACAACATTTAAGGTTGATTGGTCTGTAATACGACGTCCTTCTACCATTTTAGGTTCAATGTTTTAATTGATTTAACATTTTAGAAGCACCTTTTCCTCCTCCATGTACTAAAATCTTTGGTCCTTTAATTTCAGTAAAGGTGTGTAGAAATTGTTCTAGTTCCTGTTCATCATCAATAATTCCTCCTCCTATTTTTATAATTTTCAACATTTTAATAAATATGTAAATTTTGTTTGCTTTTTTTTGGTGATACAAAAATATAATATTTAACTTTGCATCTCAGTATAATAACTGAATATCTTGTTGATTAATGGAAGAAATTATTGAAATTATTCTTCTCAATTATGAGAATAGCTTTCTAACAGAAAGCGACCTTTCGGGTTCTCATATTTTACTTAAGTATGATGACAAATGGTCATCTGTTTCCAATTCCTCTTTATTAATCGACTTTCCCTTAAATTATGTATGTTAGAATAGCAAATGCAGATGATGCCAAGTACACAGAATTGTTGTGCGAATGGTACGAAGAATCCGCTCGTATGAGAAAAACGGGTATTGCTAAACGAAATCCGGTTTATTTAGAGCGCAAAATGCGCAATGGAAATGCTGTGATAGCTTTTGATGATAATGATCAATTGGCAGGGTTTAGCTACATTGAAACTTACGAAGAAGAAAAATTCGTTGTAAACTCAGGTTTAATTGTTCGTACAGATTTAAGGAGTTCAGGAATTGGACGCGAAATAAAACATGCTGTTTTTGAACTGTCACGTACAAAGTTCCCGAAATCAAAAATTTTTAGTATTACAACATCTTTAGCTGTAATGCGTATGAACACAAAATTAGGATACAAGCCAGTAACTTTTTCAGAATTAACGCAATCGGATGAATTTTGGAATGGCTGTAAAAGTTGTAAAAATTACCACATCTTGATGGATAACGATCGTGAACGTTGTATTTGTACAGGTTTGGTTTATGATAACCTTGATGACGAGTATGCACAACGTGCAAAACAAAACGAGAATAAAAAAGAAAGTGAATAAATATACGAGCTAAGGTTTTTTTTTGTCTAAAATGAGTATATTTGCCTAAAATTCCGAATAAATATTCAAAATGAGTAATAAAAAATACAGATTCCAGATTATAAAAGATTTAATAACAGATCAAGAAATAAGTAATCAAGATGAATTATTAAAAAAACTAATCGATTTAGATATCTCAATTACTCAAGCGACTTTATCCAGAGATTTACGCGAATTGAAAGTTTCGAAAGTTCCTAATGCTTCAGGACAATACATTTATCGCCTGACAGAGAACCCTGTTGCGACACCAACTGTCACACATAACGAACAAATGACATTGGTTTTTTCAAAAAACTTGGGTGTTATAAAAACTAAACCGGGCTATGCTAACAGAATCGGTTTTGAAATTGATAATACTCATTTCAATACAATTATCGGAACAATAGCAGGAGACGATACAGTATTGATTGTAATGAAAGAAGAAAGTAGCCGAGAAGAGGTGATCAATGAATTAAGAAGAATTATTCCCAATATAAACAAATAAACAAACAATGAGCAACAAAGCAGTTTTAGCTTACAGTGGAGGTTTAGATACATCTTACTGTTTAGTTAACTTAACAAAAGATCAAGGAATGGAGGTACATACAGTAATTGTAAATACTGGTGGATTTTCAGAAGAAGAGTTAAAAGATATTGAAACACGTGCCTATGAACTAGGATCTTCTAAACACGTAACAATTGATATCACAGACAAATACTACAACGATTGTGTTCGCTACTTAATCTACGGAAATATCTTAAAAAATAACACGTACCCACTATCAGTAAGTGCAGAACGTATGTTCCAGTCAATTGCAATTGCTCAATATGCAAAAGATGTGGAGGCAGAATACATTGTACATGGTTCTACAGGAGCAGGAAATGATCAAATTCGTTTTGATGTTGCCTTTGCTGTTATCTCACCACGATCTAAAATTATCACACCAATTCGTGATGAAAATTATCGCGTCAACAAGAGGTTGATTATTTACAGGCAAATGGTGTAAATTATAGTTGGGAAAAAGCAAAATATTCTATTAACAGAGGAATTTGGGGAACATCTGTTGGAGGAGTAGAAACATTAACATCAAACCAAGCATTGCCGGAAGAAGCTTATCCGACACAGTTGTCACGAACAGAACCATCTGTAATTGAAATTGAATTTGAAAAAGGAATTCCCACTGCTTTAGATGGTGAAAAGCTATCTCCAGTAGCTTTAATTCAAAAATTAAATGAAATAGGAGGTGAATATGCAATAGGACGTGATATCCATGTTGGAGATACAATTTTAGGGATCAAAGGTCGTGTAGGTTTTGAGGCTCCTGCAGCTTATATCTTAATCAAAGCACATCATTTATTAGAAAAACATACGCTAACAAGATGGCAATTGTTGCACAAAGATTCGTTAGCGAATTGGTATGGAACATTATTGCACGAAGCACAATATATGGATCCGGTAATGCGTGATATTGAGGCATTCTTAGAGTCTTCTCAGAATCATGTAACCGGAAAGGTAAAAGTACAATTGAATCCTTATTATTTTTCAATGATTGGAATAGATTCACCTTATGATATGATGCAGTCTAAGGTTGCTACTTACGGAGAAGAGAATGAAGCTTGGGACAGTAGAGATGCAAGAGGTTTCATCAAAATATTTGGGAATCAATTAAAGATTGTTCATAGTTTCGATTAATTGATTTGGTTAAAGTGGATTCCAACGAATCCACTTTATTTCAATAATAAAATAAATGTAAAGTAAATAAAGTATCAGATGATATTTTTATTCAAAGTAAATGGAAGTATTGAAACGTCAAAACTAATAAATGAGGTATTATACCTAACACGCGCAAAAAACAAAAAATGACAAACAAAATTAATGTAAGTATTGTAGGAGGTGCCGGATACACAGCAGGTGAATTGCTAAGAATATTGATTCATCATCCGATGGTTAATATTTCATCTGTGTACAGTACGTCCAATGCAGGAAACCCCGTTACCAAAGTACACGACGATTTGTTTGGAGAAACTGACATCGTATTTTCGGATAAAATAGACGAAAATGCTGATGTCGTTTTTTTATGTCTTGGTCACGGAAAATCGGCAGAGTTTTTACAAAACAATAAATACTCAGTCAACACAAAAATTATTGATTTGAGTAATGATTTTCGATTAAATGCGAACCACATTTTCGAAGATAGAACATTTGTTTACGGTTTACCGGAATTAGACCGTGAAGGAATCAAAAAAGCGAAAAACATTGCAAATCCGGGCTGTTTTGCAACAGCTATTCAATTGGCAGTTTTACCATTGGCAGCAACGAATAAAATTAAAAATGATCTTCATATCAATGCTGTAACAGGTTCTACAGGTGCCGGACAAAGTTTATCAGCTTCTACGCACTTTAGTTGGCGAAACAATAACGTTTCTTTCTATAAAGAGTTTACGCATCAACACGAAGGAGAAATCTACCAAACACTGAATCAATTGGAAAAGGATTTCAATAACAAAGTGTATTTCTTGCCAATGAGAGGAGATTTTGCGCGCGGAATCTTGGCAGGTGTTTATTTAAAAACAGATTTAACAGAAGAAGAAGCTAAGAATATTTTTAAAGAATATTACAAAAATGAACCTTTTACATTTGTATCAGATGAGCCAATTGCCCTGAAACAAGTTGTCAATACGAACAAATGTTTTTTACACGTGCAGAAACAAGATGATGTGTTGTTGATTACTTCTATTATCGATAATCTGACAAAAGGAGCTTCCGGACAAGCGGTAGAAAATATGAACTTGATGTTTGGCTGGGAAGAAAATCTTGGACTTAATCTTAAAACAATAGCGTTTTAATTAAGTTGTGAGTATTAAGTTATAAGTTGTGGGTTTATGCAAGATTATAAGAAATTAAAAGTTTGGAATCGTTCACATTTATTGGTTTTAGATTTATATAACATTGTAAATCTTTTCCTAAAGAAGAACAATTCGGCTTGGTTTCTCAGATCAGAAGAGCAGCTTCTTCTATACCAGCAAATATTGTAGAAGGATGTGGAAGAAACACAAATAAAGACTTTTGCTCAATTTTTAAATATAGCTTTAGGTTCATTGAATGAGATAACGTATTTCGTTCT
This sequence comes from Mylabris phalerata, assembly GCA_020740385.1. Classification (NCBI taxonomy): domain Eukaryota; kingdom Metazoa; phylum Arthropoda; class Insecta; order Coleoptera; family Meloidae; genus Mylabris; species Mylabris phalerata. Next base: position 163,063 of record JAJEOX010000120.1, read on the forward strand.
TTTAGCCAAAGATTTAGAATATATTAATATTGAAGAATATTCAAAATTAACCGATGAGTGTAATGAAATAAAAGCGATGTTAATTTCTTTAATTAAGAAAATTAGAGTAGTTAATTAACTCATTACTAAAAACTCATCACTCAAAACTTTTATTATGAAACTATTCGACGTATATCCATTAATGAATGTAACTCCGGTAAAAGCCAAAGATTGTATTCTTTGGGATGAAAACGGGAAAGAATATTTGGACCTTTATGGAGGTCATGCTGTGATTTCAATTGGTCACTCACATCCATATTATGTTGAGAAATTAACAGAACAAATCAATAGTATTGGGTTTTATTCAAACTCAGTAAATATACCAATTCAGCAAGAGTTGGCAGAAAAATTAGGAAAGGCATCTGGTTATGATGACTATACTTTATTCTTGATTAATTCTGGAGCAGAAGCAAATGAAAATGCTGTAAAATTAGCATCATTTCATACGGGTAAAGATCGTGTTATTGCGTTTCACGGAGCGTTTCACGGGCGTACTTCCGGAACGGTTGCACTTACTGACAACCCAAAAATTGTAGCCCCTTTCAATGCACATCATAAAGTATCTTTCGTAGATTATAATATAGATGAGGTGAAAGAAGTGATTGCAGGAGGCGATGTAGCAGCTGTGATTTATGAACCTATTGCAGGTGTTGGAGGAATCGTTTTACCGTCAGACGAATTTGTACAAGAATTGAGAAAAGTATGTACAGAAAACGGAGTCGTTTTAATTGCAGATGAAATTCAATGTGGTTACGGACGCTCTGGAAAATTCTTTGCGCATCAACATTCCGGTATCAAAGCAGATTTGATTACGATGGCAAAAGGAATGGGAAATGGGTTCCCAATCGGTGGAGTATTAATTTCTCCGGAGTTTAAAGCTTCTTACGGATTATTAGGAACAACTTTCGGAGGAAATCATTTTGCTTGTGCAGCTGCAGTAGCCGTTTTAGATGTGATTGAAAAAGAGAATTTAATCGAAAACGCGAAGGAAATAGGAGAATATGTAGGAATCCAATTAAACAAATTCCCGAAAATTAAAGAAGTTCGTGGACGAGGTTCTATGATTGGAATTGAGTTTGACTTTCCAATCGGAGAATTAAAAAATAACTTATTAACAAAACACAACATTTTTGTAGGTTATGCAGGAACAAATGTTATTCGTTTGTTACCACCTTTAACTGTTACAAAACAATACGTAGACAAATTCATATCAGCTTTAGAAACTGAAATAAACATTATCATCAATGGATAAGACAGTAAAATTAGTATTCCAAGACGGATTAGAAATCGAAGGAAAATCTTTCGGTGCATATACTTCTGCTGCAGGAGAAGTAGTATTCAACACAGCTTTAGTTGGATACAATGAGAGTTTGACTGACCCTTCTTACAAAGGGCAGATTATGGTGATGACGGCTCCTATGATCGGAAATTATGGTGTTCCTGATGATAAAGCAATGATCAATGAAATTGAAGCGTGGATGGAATCTAATCAGATCCAGGTAACCGGATTAGTTGTTTCTTATTATGCTGATGATTATTCTCACTGGAATGCCATCCAAAAATTAGGAGCTTGGTTAGAAAGCCAAAACATTCCTGGTATTTATGGAGTAGATACACGTATGATTACAAAAAAATTACGTGAGCAAGGTTCTACTTTAGGAAAAATTGTGGCTGATCAGGATATCGAATATTATGATCCAAACCAAGATAATTTAGTTGATCAGGTTTCATGTAAAGAGGTTATTCGTTACAATGAAGGAGCTGATATCAAAATTGTTTTGATTGATTGTGGAGTGAAGAATAATATCATTCGTTGTTTTGTAAACCGTGATGTAGAAGTGATTCGTGTGCCATGGGACTACGATTATTCAACATTAGAGTATGATGGTTTATTCATTTCAAATGGTCCTGGAGACCCGGCTTTATGTGTTCCTACCATTAATCATATCAAAGAATCTTTGAAAGTGGATAAACCAATTTTCGGAATCTGTTTAGGAAACCAATTGGTAAGTTTAGCTGCTGGTGCATCGACATTCAAATTAAAATACGGACACCGTTCACACAATCAACCCGTACAATTGGTTGGAACAAAAAGATGTTTTATCACCTCTCAAAATCATGGTTATGCAGTAGATGATTCGAAATTACCGGAAGGATTTACAACATTCTTTACAAACTTAAATGATGGAACGTGTGAGGGAATTCGTCACGAATCAAAACCATTCTTTACCGTTCAATTCCACCCGGAAGCGATGGGAGGGCCAGTTGATACAGAATATTTATTTGATGAATTCATCGAAGAAGTAAAAAAATATAAAAACGCTAACGCATAATTAGAATCACGATGTTAAAAAAAAGATATTAAAAAAGTATTAGTATTAGGATCAGGAGCATTAAAAATTGGACAGGCAGGAGAGTTTGATTATTCCGGTTCACAAGCGTTAAAAGCGTTAAAAGAAGAAGGAATCAAAACAGTTTTAATTAACCCGAATATTGCAACTGTTCAAACTTCTGAAGGAATTGCAGATGAGGTCTATTTTTTACCTGTGACGCCTTACTTTGTAGAAAAAGTTATCCAAAAAGAAAAACCGGATGGTGTGTTAGTCGCCTTTGGAGGACAAACCGCTTTAAACTGTGCGGTTGAATTAAACAAAGAAAAAATCTTCGAAAAATATGGAGTTGAGGTATTAGGTACTCAAATTCCAGTTATCGAAGCGACTGAAGATCGTGATATTTTCATTGAAAAATTGGATCAAATCGGTGTTTTAACGGCTCGTTCTGAAGCGGTAGAAAACTGTTGCAGATGCAATGGAAGCGGGTAAAAGAATTGGTTTTCCATTAATTATTCGTGCAGCTTACGCATTAGGAGGTTTAGGTTCTGGTTTCGCAAATAATGAAGAAGAGTTATTAGAATTAGTTGAAAAAGCATTCAATTATTCTTCTCAAGTTTTAGTGGAAGAGTCATTAAAAGGATGGAAAGAAATTGAGTACGAAGTGGTACGCGATGCTTACGATAACTGTATTACAGTTTGTAACATGGAAAATTTTGATCCAATCGGTGTGCATACAGGAGAATCTATAGTAATCGCTCCATCTCAAACCTTATCAAATTCGGAATACCATAAACTACGTGAAGTTGCAATTCGCACAATTCGTCATCTTGGTGTAGTTGGAGAATGTAACATCCAATATGCTTTCGATACAGTTTCGGAAGAATACCGCGTAATCGAAGTAAATGCTCGTTTATCACGTTCTTCTGCTTTAGCTTCTAAAGCAACCGGTTATCCATTAGCTTTTGTTGCTGCGAAATTAGCTTTGGGATATTCTTTAGATGAATTGAAAAATAGTGTGACGCAAACAACATCTGCAATGTTCGAACCGGCATTAGATTATTGTGTAGTGAAACTGCCTCGTTGGGATTTAAACAAATTCTACGGAGTTCGTCGTAACATTGGTTCAGCAATGAAATCTGTAGGAGAAGTGATGGCCATAGGACGTTCTTTTGAAGAAGCGATTCAGAAAGGAATTCGTATGTTGGATATCGGGCACAGAGGTTTCGTCGCTAACGGATTCACAATTCCAGAAGGAGAATCGTTAGATACTTGGCTAGCAGAGCCAAACGATGAGCGTTTATATGCTATTACAGAAGCTTTCAAAGCAGGATATTCAATTGAAAAAATCCATGATTTAACTAAAATTGATTTATGGTTCTTACAACGTTTAGAAAGAATATTTAATGTTTCGAAAGAATTTGAAGCATTAGAACGATTTGAACAAGTTGAAGCAGATTTAGTAAAACGTGCAAAGTTACTAGGGTTTTCGGATCAGCAAATTGCAGTTTTAGTAAAAGGAAATCAAAACGTACACAGAAATGAATTAACAGTTCGTGAGTTGCGCAAAAACTTCGGAATAAAACCCGTTATTAAACAAATTGATACGTTAGCAGCAGAATTCCCGGCACAAACCAATTATTTATATACAACATATCACGGGACTGAAAATGATTTAGTTCAAGAAACTGAAAAGTCAGTTTGTATCTTAGGATCAGGTGTTTATCGTATTGGGTCGTCTGTGGAATTCGACTGGTGTTCTGTAAATGCAGCGCAAACAGCGGCTAAGAATGGCTATAAAACAATTATCATCAATTATAACCCGGAAACTGTTTCAACGGATTATGATGAATCAGATCGTTTATATTTTGAAGAATTATCGTTCGAACGAGTAATGGATATTTTAGAATTTGAACAACCGGAAGGTACCATTATTTCAACCGGAGGGCAAATTCCAAACAATTTAGCCATGAAATTGTATGATCAATCAATCAATATACTAGGAACTTCTCCTTTGCGTATTGATGATGCAGAAAACCGTCACAAATTCTCTGAAATTTTAGATGAATTGGGGATTGATCAACCGCGTTGGAAAGAGCTTTCTTCTTTAGAAGCGATTCATAAATTTGTGGAAGAAGTTAATTTTCCGGTTTTAATTCGTCCTTCTTATGTTTTATCTGGAGCTGCAATGAACGTGGTTTCGAATACGGAAGAATTAGATGCATTCTTAAAATTAGCAAAAGAGGTTTCGCCAGATTATCCGGTTGTCGTTTCTGAATTCGTACAAGGTGCAAAAGAAATTGAATTGGATGCAGTATGTCAAAACGGAGAAATTATAGATTATGCTATTTCCGAACACGTAGAATTTGCCGGTGTACACTCAGGAGATGCAACCATGTATTATCCACCTCAAAAAGTGTATATTGAAACAATTCGCCAAATGCGAAAAGTTGCAGCGAAGATTGCAAAACGTTTCGAAATTTCAGGGCCAATGAACATTCAGTTCTTATCTAAAAATAATACAGTTCGTGTTATCGAAACTAATATCCGCGCGTCACGTTCGTTCCCATTTGTATCGAAAGTGGCTGGAAATAACTTAATTGAAAAAGCAACAAAAGTTTTATTAGGACTAGAAGTTGAAAAAGGACATTCAGAAGTTGTGTACGATTTGGATTATGTAGGAGTGAAAGCTTCTCAATTTTCATTTACACGTTTAGCAGGAGCAGATCCGGTGCTATCTGTAGACATGTCTTCTACAGGAGAGGTAGGATGTATCGGAGATACAGCAGAAGAAGCATTATTAAAATCGATGTTATCTGTTGGATATGAAATTCCTGAGCGAACAGTTTTAATTTCTGGTGGACCAATTGAATCGAAAGTTGCTTTATTAGGATCGGCAAAACAATTAATTGCAAAAGGATATAAAATTTATGCTACTGAAGGAACACATAAATTCTTTACAGAAAATGACGTGTATTCGACTTTAGTGTATTGGCCTTCTGATAAAAAAGAACCAAATGTAATGTCTTACTTACACGACAAGAAAATTGATATGGTAATTAACATTCCGAAAAACTTAACAAAAGCGGAATTAGATAACGATTACCAGATACGTCGTACAGCAGTAGATTTCAATATTCCATTGGTAACAAACGCGCGTTTAGCTTCGGCTTTCATCAATGCATTTACAACATTATCAATGGATGATTTAAAAATTAAAACTTGGAACGAATACCGTAATAAATAGAAGTTAGAATCTAGAAATTAGAAAGCCTCGCATTTGCGAGGCTTTTTATTTTTAAATATGCATATACGAATAAATTAAAATGGCTATGACAATAAAGAAAAATATAAAGGTGTTTATGCTAATTAATAGAATTCCTTTTACGGCACTTTTGATTAAACCTTGGTGATATAATTTATATAATGCAATGAAAAAATAGACAATAATATAGAGTACAATCAATATATTAATCAGTATAATAACAGATGAGATGGCATCAACATCTATAAAGTTTGCGAGCGACTTTAATAAGAAAATAACTAGAATGGACAACAGTATCACAGTAAAGTAGTGAAGTGTAAATATGCCGTGATCAAAATACCACCATGTTTTTTTATTGTAAAAAAGCCATAATAGAAAGGCGAATAATGGCATATACACAAAAAGAACTTTAGGAATGATATGCAATGTTTTTTCTACAATGGCTTCATTTAATTGTGCATTCGAAATATTATTGTCTTTTAACTCTCTGTATTTTGTAACGATAGGTTTCAGGACAGGAGCTTCTTTACCGACTTCAGTTTCTACAGTGACAAGAGTTTCATCATTCAGTTCATCCAAAGAACTGATGGTTTTATTTTTATTAAATTCAGTTTTTATTTTTGCATCCTGTTCTTCGCTTGTCAAACCTTTATTTTTTAAAGTATCTAAAATTGCGTTTACAGCTTTTTCTTTTTCAAATGTGGCTGTAGTTTCCACGTCCGGTTTGCTATCATGATTTTTTGAAGGAAAAAATAGAGATTAGAAAGAATGTTACAAAACTGACAAAAATGTACATTTTAACCGGATTTACAGAACTGTTTCTTTTTCCGCTCAGGTATTCTTTAGTCAGTTCTCCGGGTTTTAAAAACAGTTTTTTTATGGTTTGCCAGAAACTACCATCATAATGAACGAAATCTTCTATAAAGTGAGTGAATAAAAAGTGAAAAGGCTGTCGTGTTTCTACATTTTCCTGGCCGCAATGTGTACAATAATGTTCTTCTACGTAATGTCCACAATTTTGACAATTGTGATCTTCTCTTAATTTTCCGTGACTCATGTGTTAATTAAATAGTTATAAAGCTATAAAAAGATTATTTATTTTGAATAATTGAGTTTTGAAAAATTTGAAATTATTTTGATTTTCATTTGCTCCTAAAATTGAAGAATAAACTGATGAATAATAAAGTAGAAACAATACTAATTAGAATAATATAAATTTTATTCATTGATTTTAGTTTCAAAATTTCATTTTCGTATTCGTTTAATAATTCATTATTATGATCAGAATACGCTCCATAGATTTCGACATCAACAATATCTTTTTTCTTTTTAAAAAATAAATTACTTTTTATTTCTAGGGAATCTAACTCATTTTTTTCGACGGATTCTAAATCTAAAGTTCTTGTACATAGACTTGTTAAAGTACCAATATTTGAATGATAACCATATATTAAATATGTTTCATTTAAACTAAATGAACTTCCACAGCCTCCACCCATAGAAGATAATGGAGTATAGATAGTAGTATAAAATTTTTCAGATTTATTTCCTTGGTATTTTCGTTTGAAATCTTTTGTTATTTCGAATGTATAGACATAAACTGGGTTGGAAGAGAAATCATATTTTGTTTTATCTATTTCAATTACTTTTCCAATAAATACAGCATCAGCGTCATCAAAAGAATTGTTTATTGAAGAGCGCATACAACTACAACCAAAAGTAAAAATAGAATTCAAAAATAATAACGTAAAAATATATTTCATTCAATTCATGTTTCAACTAATTTACAATAATAACTAAAAACAAAAAATCCACTTCAAAAGAAGTGGATTAAATTATTGAATGAAAAATAGTTTTCTTAAAATTCAGCAAAAAAAGCTTCAACTTTTTCTACGCCGCTCGCGTCTAACGCTTCAACTAATTCTTTCTTGATTTCTGTTAATTCTTTCTTTTCGCTTTTTTCAAAACAGGCTTTGCCGTTTCCAAAAAGATTTCGATTTGTTCTAATCCACGAGAGCGTAAGAATTTTTCGTCCGTTTTTTTCAGTTTCGCATACACTTGCAATAACATTTTACATTGTTCCAATGCCAAGGCATATTCTTTTACTGTTTCCAATGTAATCATATAATGCAACATCAGTTGTACAGATGGCATATTGCGTTGATGACCAAATTTGGTGTATTTTTCTAATGCAATTCCAAATGATTCTTGGCTGCGTTCGATATTTTTATTTAATGCAGCAGAAATCACAACATTAAACCAATCGTCCGAATTATCCGAGTTTTCAGCGATAGCAAAAAAAGCTTTATCCGCATTTTCAAAATCTTGTAAACTATAGTAAGATAAGGCAATTAATTTCTTTGCATCATACAATTGTTTTGGATCTTTCGCATCCAATAAACCTTCACAAATTTTGATACACATCTCGAAATTTTGATTCCCAAATAAATCTCTGGCAGTGTTCAACAACGAATTAGTCGCATTCTGTTCCAACGCTTGCTCGTACATAAATTGACGTGCTCTCAAAACATCTTCGTATGTGATATAATCGTAATTGATTTTCATTTTTTTGTCTCTTTGTTAATATGCAACTAAATTAATTAAATCTTTAAGAAAGAACTTAATTATTTATCATTTTTTAATAAGTAACGGATAACTGTTTCTGCAGCGTGTAATCCAAATAAACCTGGCATCCATGAATTAGTTCCGTAAAATGACTTTTTATAATTTTTTCCATCAGTTAATTTTACCGATGATTCATCAGGAACTTCTGTTGAGAAAACGGCTTTTACACCTTTATTAATTCCTTCTTTTTTTAATCTTTTACGAACATTTTTGGCCAAAGGACAAACATCCGTTTTGCTAATATCACGAACCTGAACTTTACTCGCTTGGTATTTTCCGCCGGCTCCCATATTACTGATGACTTTTACTTTTTTGCGTTTCGCAGCCAAGATTAAATTAATTTTTGGCGTAACAGAATCGATACAATCTAACACATAATCAAAATCGGTTGTTACGATTTCGTGCGTACGTTCCGGACTCAAAAATTCGTTGATTCGCGTTAATTGCAATTCCGGATTAATGTCCATCAGACGATCTCCCACGGCATCCACTTTATGTTGTCCAACAGTTGAATGTAAAGCAGGTAATTGCCGGTTAATATTTGTAATATCTACCGTGTCTCCATCTACGATTGTCATTTTTCCTACACCAGCACGTGCAATAAATTCTGCTGCAAAAGAGCCAACACCTCCTAAACCAACAATTAAAACGTTCGAATTTTTTAGGTTTTCTAAACCTTCTTGTTTAAATAATAACTCAGCTCTTTCTTGCCAAACTGCCATTGAAATGTATTTTATTTTGATTGAATTTCGTAACCGAAAATGGCGCTCCAGTTTTCGGCTTGTTGAAGTTGTAATTCTTCAATTGATATCTTTCGTAAATCAGCAGCAAACGTATAAATTTCCTGAATAGAAATTTCACTTGCATCATTCTCCAAAAAGAATTGATCTGCCGAAAGATTTGCAAATATAATTTGTAAGTTTTTGTTAGAAAGAAGATTTTTTCCAAAAGATGCAAAACAATTTTGTGCAATAATTTGATTGAGTAATTGCTCATTTTTATTGAACCCGTGAAAAATAAATGGAACAGAAAGCTTTAATTTTTTTCGAATTTGTAAAATTTCCTGATAAGCCCTAACCGAATGTATAATAACAGGAAACCGATGCTGTTCTGCAATTTTTAGTTGTTGCTCAAAAACACTGATTTGTAACTCAAAATTCGTTTCGCATAATTTATCTAAACCGATTTCACCAATTGCTAAACAATTTTGATGTGTGAGAGACTGCAAAATGATCTCAATTTCTTCTTGTATAGAAGAGGTCTTGATGTAGGCAGGATGAATCCCGATTGAAAATAATTTTGCCTCATGATTTAACGCTTTTGGAAACTGGTTGTACAGTTCCAAAACATCCGATTTTAGTGTTAAATGATGTGTATGTGTATTGAGAAACATGATTCAAATTTACTCTTTTTCAAACAATTCACGAAAAGCTAAAATAGGAATAAAATTTGCAGGGAGACAGCGAATGAATTCACTAAATAATTTAAGTCCGAAAATGTTGAAATATCTGCCATGGCTGGGTGCGATGGCAATTTTTATGCAAGCTTTGGACGCGACGATTTTAAATACCTCTTTACCTACAATCGCAAAAGAATTGGGAAAGTCGCCTTTGGAAATACAATCAATTATTGTGGCTTATACCCTGACAATTGCGTTGTTAATTCCTTTGAGTGGCTGGCTTTCGGATAAGTACGGAACAAAAAAAGTATTTCAGTCAGCGATTATAATTTTTACACTTGGATCGACACTTTGTGCTTTTGCGACAACCTTACCTTTTCTTGTTATTTCGAGGATAGTTCAGGCCATTGGAGGTTCGATGATGGTTCCGGTGGTTCGATTGGCCATTCTGTACGCTTATCCAAAACGTGAATTGCTAAAAGTAATTAATTTTATTACAATCCCTGGATTAATAGGACCGCTTTTAGGGCCTACGATTGGTGGAATTTTAGTCGAAACGTTGTCGTGGCATTGGATTTTTATTGTAAATATTCCTTTTGGAATAATAGCGTTATGGATGACCACTTTTGCTCTACCGGATTATAAACATCCTGTCTTTAAATTTGATAGCAGAGGGTTGATTCTTTTTAGTGGAGGAATAACAGTATTGACATTGGTGATGGAATTAATATCTTCTCGTGTAATTGGAATACAAACCGTTTTAGCCCTGTCAATCGTTTCTGCTTTTTTGATAGGTTTGTACATTTACCATGCAAAACATAAACAGCATCCTTTAATCGATTTGAATTTATTTAAAATAAGAACATTAAGAATCGGAATTGTAGGAAACCTGATTACACGGTTAGGAATAGGAGGAATGCCTTTTCTTATTCCTTTGCTATTGCAGGTTGGTTACGGTTACACTGCTACAGTTGCCGGTTTAATTATGATTCCTTCTGCTGCGAGTAATATTATTGCAAAATCATTTGTTGTTCCGATTGTGAATAAATTTGGCTATCGAAATACCTTAATTGGAAACACGATTATTTTAGGATTGATAATTTGTCTGTTCTATTTTTTAGAATCAAAGTCTCCTATTTATTATATTATTCCATTAATGATATTAAACGGCTTTTTTAGTTCCATTCAGTTCACAGCGATGAATACATTATCATTGGCAGATTTGGAGGAGAATACATCCAGCGAAGGGAATAGTTTGTTAGCTGTTACTCAACAATTGTCGTTAACATTCGGAATCTCTGTGGCTGCATTGATTTTAGGGATTTTTAGACAAATGGAAACTTTTACAAAAGGAGTAGAAGTGCAAGCTTTTCGTTATTCATTTTTGACAATGGGAATGATGACTATTTTATCTACTTATATCTTTTTCAGATTAAAAGAATCTGACGGATCTTCTATGTCAGGAAAAAAATAGGTGTTTAAGTGTGTTAGAACAACAAAAAATCTCTATTAAGTAGAGATTTTTTTGTTTGAAATTTATTTTGATTTAATCATTGTAAAAGTGATGACGAAGCTCTCCTTTTAAATTTGCTTCATACTGAGCTTTAAATTCATCTTTTGAAAGATTTTGCCCCAATAAATAAATCGCTTTTGTAATGGCAGCTTCCATTGTTAAATCAAAACTGGAAATAGCACCCATTTTTAATAAAGCATCACTCGTTGCATAGCGACCGAGTTCTACCATTCCTCCCGCGCATTGTGTGTTGATAATAAGATGGATTCCTTTGTTTGTAACTTCTTCCAATAATTCAATAAACCAATCATCGGTAAAAATATTACCGGTTCCAAAAGCTTCAATAATAAAAGCCTTCATATTGGGAGCTTTTAGAACACTTTCAATAAAAGACCGATTCATTCCCGGGAAAATTTTCAGTACGCCAACATCAGCATTAAGCTTTTTGTTAATAGCTAATTTTTCAGTTACGGTATTTTTCAGTAATAAATCTTCTTTTACCTCTAAATGAACACCCGAAACTCCAATTACCGGATAATTCGGTGATTCGAACGCATCAAAATTTTCAGCATTAATCTTCGTTGTTCTGTTTGCTCGAAATAATTTATATTCAAAATACACACAAACTTCTTTGATAATTGGTTTATCCTTCTTTCTTAAAGAAGCCAATTGGATAGAAGTAATTAAATTTTCTTTTGCATCTGTACGTAGGTCACCAATTGGTAATTGAGAACCTGTGAATATGACGGGTTTTTCTAAATTGTCAATCATAAAACTCAATGCAGAAGCTGTATACGCCATGGTATCAGTTCCGTGAAGAACAACAAAACCGTCATAGTTTTCGTAGTTTTGCTGAATTGTATCGGCAATGTTTATCCAATATTTAGGCTTCATATCAGATGAATCAATTGGTGTATCGAAGCTATGGTAATCAAAAGAACAATCTAACAGACCCAATTCGGGAATTTGTTTTAATAAATTATCAAAATTAAAAGGTTTCAAGGATTGGTCGCCATAATCTTTCGCCATTCCAATTGTTCCTCCTGTATAGATTAATAAAATTTTTGTTTGCATGCGGATTGATTAATTTCTGGTTAAAATTAGCCATAATAAAAAATCTGTACAACAACTTTTCATAAACTCTGATATTTTGTAAATTGGATAAATTATTGTGTATTGAATTTTAAAATATAAACTTGATGAAAATAGTACTTTTAGCCATGACAGCTTTCATAACATCGTCTTATGTGAACGCACAATCTGATGAAGGATTGTTTGAAGTTGAATATGAAATGAACGGCCAGGAATTGAAATCGTTTGCCTTTTCTACTGAAAACTGTTCCCAAAGTTTGATTGTTAAATCGTGGGAAAACTGGGTGTCGAATAAAGAAGGTTCTTCGGGGTTTCTGAAAAAACATGAAGCGAATAACATCAAGTTCAAAAATTCGCAAGATGTTTATAAATCTGTGATTAGTTTGGTTGATGAAGAAAACGGAAAAACAACGGTAATTAATACGTTGACAGATCAGAACGGAATGGGGTTTAATAGTAATTCGCCGGAATTTGATAAAATTTATACTTTCTTACAAGACTTGGCTGTCAAAACGAAACAAAGCTGTGTTCGAAATGAATTGAAATTAGCCAATGAAAATATGATTCGCTTGGCGAAAGAAAATGCTGATGCACAATTGAAAAAAAGGAAATTCAATTAAATCGTATTTAAAAAATAACAATACATTACTAAAATTAGAAAATAAAAAACAAGTTTTAGGAGATAAGTTAGAATTGATTGTGAACCAATTGGAAAGAGAGTCTGATGAAAAAGCGATAGACGGGTTGATGAAGAAAAAGATAAAAACTGAAAATGCGTTAAGAACAATAGAAGATCAGGTTGTCACCTTGAATGGAAAAATTCAGACAGCGGAAGAAAATGATAAAGGGCTTGATTCGAAAATTAATCAATTAACAAGTCAAATACAACAACAGCGTTCGATGAGCGAAAATTTAAAAAAGAAATATTCATCAATTGCACGATAATTGTTAGAGAAATTATATATTTACTAAATATCAACAAATAAATTATTATTAAAATCAACTCACTATGGGATTATTTTCATTTATTAAAAATGCCGGAGAAAAAGTCTTCGGAGGAGCTGAAACTCCAGAAGAAAAAGCAACAAAAGTAAAAGATCAGGTTGCGAAACAAGGATTTGATTTATCAGGAGTAAGTTTTTCTGCTGATGGAGATAAAATTGTGGTAGCCGGGCAAGCGTTGGATATCAACGAGAAACAAAAAATATTGGCTACAGCAGGAAATATTGACGGAGTAGAAGGAGTGGAAGATCAATTGACATTAAAGACGCCTTTAAAAATTGAAATTCCGGATATTTCTAAGACAATGTATACAGTAAAAAGTGGAGATTCTTTGTCTAAAATTGCAAAAGAAGTATACGGAGACGCTATGCAATACCCAAAAATCTTCGAAGCAAATAAACCAATGTTAAAACACGAAGATAAAATTTATCCGGGTCAGGTTTTGTATATTCCTCAGGATTAATACAATAGAAATAAAATTATACCGTTAAAACTCCTACAACCTTATGATTGTAGGAGTTTTATATTTTTACAGCATGGTTTTTGAGGAATGTTAGTTCCAATAAAAAATAATAACATATATTCGTATAACTGAAATAAAAAAATAATTATGAAAGTTTCAATTTTGCCAGTAGCGGTAATCGCTGCTTCAACTTTATTTAGTTGTGTGAGTCAGAAGAAGTATGATGAATTACAAAATAAATTCAATTCTGCTTATTCTGAGAACCAAGGATGTCAAACAGAATTAGCTGTAGCGAAGGCCAAATTAGCTAACTATGAAAGTAACCAAGGTCAATTTGAAAATACAGTTCAAAGTGAAAGACAGCAAGTAAGAGATTTACAAGCTGCTCTTAAGAAGTGTATTGATGGAGGTTCTAAAAATGTTTCTGAGTTAGTAAAAGAAATCAACGAATCTAACAAATACATCAAACATTTGATTGATGCGAAAAGCAAATCAGATAGTTTGAATATGGTCTTAACAAATAACTTAACGCGTTCTTTATCGAGCAGTGAAGCGAAAGATGTTGATGTTAAAGTATTGAAAGGAGTGGTTTACATTTCATTAGCTGACAATATGCTATACAAATCTGGTAGCTATGAAATTTCACCGGCTGCAGGAGAAACTTTGAGTAAAATTGCTAAAATTATCAACGATTATAGAGATTACGATGTGTTGATTGAAGGAAACACTGATAATGTGCCAATTTCTAAACCAAACATCCGTAATAACTGGGATTTATCTGCTTTACGTGCATCTTCTGTTGTACAAGCATTACAAAACCAATATGGTGTTGATGGTAAACGTTTAACTGCTGGTGGTCGTGGAGAATTTAACCCAATTACGACTAATGCAACAGCGGAAGGAAAATCTCAAAACCGTCGTACACAAATTATTATCTTACCTAAATTAGATCAGTTTATGGATTTAATTGGGCAAGCTCCAAAAAATTAATTAGATAAATAAATCAAATTAGTATAAAAGGGGCCACTTTACAGTGGCTCTTTTTTTTGTATCTTTTTCCAAAATTTAATCAATACCAATGGAACTATATTATTCTTTTTCTGTTCTAATTGTTCTTGCAGCATTATTTTCATATGCAAATCTTCGATTCTTGAAATTACCCGGAACAATTGGAATTATGATTATCGCCATGTTAGTCTCTGTCGCCATTCGTTTATTAGGAGACAGTTATTTCCCGGATGCGACAAAAGATCTTTTTCAACTTTTTAGCAGCCTTGATTTTAATGAAATATTGATGGGAAGCTATGCTGAACTTTTTACTTTTTGCAGGAGCTATGCATGTTAATATTTTAGACCTTAAAAATTTAAGGTGGACAATTGCAACATATGCAACAATTTCTGTCGTACTTTCAGCCTTTATTGTTTCCGGAATTTTGTATTACATTGCGCCATATTTTGGGATACAAATTCCGTATATCTACTGTTTATTGTTTGGAACATTAATTTCCCCAACCGATCCCATTGTTGTATTGGGAATTTTAAAGCAAGCCAAAGTTCCGAAGGTAATTGAGACCAAAATTACAGGAGAATCTTTGTTTAATGATGGGGTAGCGGTAGTTATGTTTGCAGTTGTTTTGCAGATTGCGACAAACCCAAATTTTGATGCTGATTTTGCAAGTGTATCTAAATTATTTTTAATGGAAGCCGGAGGCGGAATTCTATTAGGACTTTTATTAGGATTTACAGCTTCTAATTCGATGAAAAAAATTGACGATTACAAAGTTTCGGCTTTGATTACTTTGTCCATTGTAATGGGAGGTTTTTTAATCGCAAAAGAACTTCATATATCGAGTCCGCTGGCAATGGTTATTGCAGGTCTAATTATCGGAAATTATGGTAAAAAAAGTTGCCATGAGTAGTACAACACGTGATTATCTTGCGAAGTTTTGGGAATTAATTGATGAAATAATGAATGCAATTCTATTTCTTTTTATAGGTTTTGAATTGTTGTTGTTGATAGAAGATTTGATGGATCAAATTTTATTGGGAATTGCGACTATTTTTATTGTGTTATTATCCCGAACATTGTCCATTATGATTCCGGCACGAACAATTTTACGAAAAAATACCTTTTCTAAAGGCTCATTGATTGTATTAGTTTGGGGAGGAATTAGAGGTGGTGTTTCGATTGCTTTAGTGCTTTCCATGCCCAATTCTGAATGGAAAGATTTGCTTTTAGAAATCACGTATATTGTGGTGTTGTTTTCAATTGTGATACAAGGTTTAACTGTAGGAAAAGTTGCGCGTCGTGTATTAAAAGATGAAGCGGAAGAAGCAAAAGAAGACGAAATGGAAGAGTATCTGAATTCTTCAAAATTATAAAAGATACAAGTATATTAAAAACAACAAACGACTTCATAAGAAGTCGTTTGTTGTTTAACAGAAGTTTAGACTTTATAATTGGTCTTATTCGTGAAATAAATTTTTATTTTTAATAGAAATTAGAAGAAGCCAACAAAATGAAATTAAAAGATTTATCGGATCAACTTGAAATATCTTTAGGAAGCTTACAAAATTTTATCAATGATTTTAATATCGATTTAAGTTTTTGTATTGACGAAAATTTTAATGTAAACAAAAGAATTTGTTGCATTTTCTGAAGAAAATAAAGACTTTTTAAAGAAATATGCTGAAGATTATTCAAAAGAAAAAAACAGTAGAAGAAATAGCAAAAAACTATTGGAGCAAAAAAAGACGAAGTACTTCATTTTTTTGTTGTGAATGGTATTCCTGCAGATGTAGCCAAAGAAATGAAAACCGGAGTGTCAAGTTATTTGATTCATTCGTACATCGGAGGAAAATACCCATTTATAGAAAAAGCTTTTCCGCAATGTGAAGACTTTTCAGGCAGAAGTTTAGTAGGCTATACCGATTTATATTTTTATATGACAGATATGCTCGATCCTTTCATTAGTAAAGATCAAGTAGAAAGATGGGGTATTTCTAAACCTGCCGGAATTGTTTTATATGGTCCTCCTGGGAGCGGGAAAATTTATTGGGCAAGGAAAATAGCGGATATGATTGGTTATGAATTTGTCCACGTTTTCAAACGATTATTTATTGGGCAATTTTGATTCTACAAAAAACAAATTTTCAGATTTTCTATCCAAAAAATGAATCAACCCAAAACATTATTGTTTATAGATTCATTTGAAGAGTTGTTGAATGCGACATCAGAAAATACAATTTATCCTGATATGGTAGAATTATTTTACTCTGTTTTGCGACATATTCAGAAAAATGATAAGAAAGAACTTTTGATTGTAGGTTCAGTTGAATCACTCGCCAATCTGAATGACGAAATCGTTGCACCGGGACGCTTTGATATGCATATTCCAATTTTTCCTCCAAGTTTAGATGAACGAAAACAATTGCTTCTTCATCACTTAACTTCTAATTTGGCTTCCGATTCTCCGTTATTAACTATTCTCAAGAATCAGAATGCATTAAACAAAGATTTTTGGACACCTTATGCAGCTGAAATGAGACTTTTTTCAAATACAATGTTGATTGATTTTACACAATCATTAAAAAAACGTTTGTATGCACTTTACAGAAAAGATGAAACAAAACATACTGTTATGACGGAAAAAAGTATTGTTTTCGGCATTTCAAGAGGCAAAATCGAAACTGACATCAGAATATTTGAGACATTGTGCAATTTTTGTAAATGAAGCCAAACAGAATGTTGGTCAAGATTTTCCTCATCGAATTATTGAATTGAATGCTGATTTAGAGTTTTATTTGAATACCAAAGAAATACCAATTACTAAAATTGGTTTCAAGCAAAATGAAGAACCTCTTGAACTTTTAGAGAAACCTATAGAAGAAAAAAAGAAACCTAAAAAAGCTCCAAATAGGAGCTTTTTTAGTGTAGAAAATGGATATTAAATTCCTAATTTTTTCAATGTTTGTTTTTGAAGACCATTTTTGTGTACTAAAATATTTGTTGTTTTGTATTGAACAAATGCTTTTTGTGACATATAAATATCCTTCGTAATCGTTTGTTAATCCCCAAGAGTTTTTAACGATATAATATTCTTTTCCGTTTTGATCTTTTGCTTAAACCAACAATGTGCATACCATGATCATCCGTTGTTTGATAATCATCGAAAGCCGCTTGGCGCATATCCTCGGTAATTACTTTTTCAGGTTTTGGACCTTTAAAACATCTCAGCTTTTTGTGTCGCAGTCATATCTGCAAAATCTACTTCAGGAACATAAGCAACACCATTTTTCCAACTAAATCCTTTTTCAGAAACATCTGTTGCCCATGCGCTAGTATAGCCATTTTTCAAAGCATAATCAATATTGTCTGTCATTTCAGTCATCGGAACATTATAAAATGATTCATATGCCCAGTTATCAGGGATTGCTAACACAAATGGTTTGTAGTAGCTGTGATCTTTGAAAGATGTAATCGCAACATAATCGTTTGGATTAATTCCTACCACTTGATCAGCAAATGTACGGGGTGTATATTTTTTTCCGTTGTATGTGAACTCTTTTGGATATTCTCCTAAATAGCTATCTAAAACAGCTGTATAAGCTTTCTCCCAGTTAGGTGTTAATTTTCCATTTGGATTAGAAACTACAGCTTTCAAAACTCCTTCTTGAATTGCAGCCATTTCACCAAATTGATTCGTTTTTGTACCGTAATTCAATCCGGTATAAGCCTCTGCAGGAAACAGCCCCGTATTTTTTGATGGTGTTTAAAACATCAAAAAAACCACCTCCGTCACCTAAAGTTGTTGCGCCATGCATACGAACATATTGTTTACCTTTTTCAACATAATATGTATTTCTCGCATTGAAAATTGGAGACAATTGAATAGGTTGTTTTCCCATTCTTAACATTTCTGATTCGAAGAAAGAATTTCCTGAATAAGACCAGCAAGTACCTGATGAACCTTGGTTTTCTACACCTGTTTTTGCCAAATTAATCACGTCAGTAAATTTGAAAGCTTCTTTACTATTTTCACTGACATTTTTGTTTAACGAATTAACTAAGTTGTCTTGTGCAGAGACCAATTGAACGCTTCCAAGCAATAATGCTGAAACAAAAATTGGATAAAAAATTTTACGCATTTTAAAATTATTTTGTGTGAGTTTTTTATAAGTAGCTAATTTCACGAAAATGTTAACAATAAACCTATAAAAAATTAAAGTTTTTTTTTAATGAAATAAAATCAAAATTGACTCAAAATTCCAAAATGAATTTTAGATTCTTTAAAATCAAAGGAAGAATTGTCTGTTTTACCAACCGCATAACTCAAATTGAAAATTCCCATTTTGGTTAAAAATGAAATTCCTGTTCCAAAACTTAACAGCGATGTATTCATATTAGCTCGTTTGTTATCAATACAAACCGTAATCTGCAAATAATCCAATATAAAAGGCTTCGCTTGGAACAAAGCGGTAATCTAGAGTTGCAAAGCCGTACATATTTGCTGTTATACTTTCTTCATTAAACCCTCTAAAACTTCCAAATCCTCCGATACGATACAATTCGTTTTCGGAGAAATTATCATCTTTTGTCAATAAACCTTTAAATTCTGCACCAGCTTTAAGGTAATGTTTTTGAGTTATTTCAAATAAGCGGAAAGTTTTTAAACCAATTTCAACTTGATTCACTGTTTTATTTTCGAGATCTTCTGTCCACGAAAAATTTTTCTCTTTTTTTCGAATCGAATTAACCAAAACATTCAACATCGATTTACCTTCCATCAAACGGAAAGGATGTTTCAAAAAATAATGATAACTCAAACCAACACCTATTTTAGAATAATCATCATAACTAGACTTTAGATACGAATCATCTTCCAATAGGAAGTTAGAAGATTGTATTATTCCACTTATACCAATACTTGAATTGAGATTCAATTGATAAAATAATCGTTCCGAAAAATCAAGATTGACAAAAACAGAATCTTGTTTGAATAATTTAAAATTAGTTTCTGAACCGATTGCAGATTTGAATAAATAAGGGAGTTTAACTCCTATATTCAAGGAAGTATTTTTGTTGGCAGTTCCAATCCAATTTAACCGAATTTCTTCCAAACCATTAAATACATTATTCAACGAAAGCTGTACGTTTCCGTTCAGTTTAAAATCGCCATTATCATCTGTCCCAAAACCTAAAACACCATCAAAATAATTAGAATTTACTTTCCGGGGGTACAAATACAAAATGGTAGAATCTGGTTTGAACAAAGTTTTCGGTTGTTGGACTTCTGTTATATAATTGGTTTGTTGCATCAAGGAAGAGATGGTGGCTAATTTTTGTTCATTGTAGATTTCTCCTTTTTTGATGTTCAGACCATGTCGTAAATAACCTTTTGATAATTTTTCGTAACCAACGAGTTTTACGCCATCAACAGTTCGAAGGTTTCCTTTGTTTAAAAGTAACTCTATTTTTTGTTTCATTTTGTTCGAATCCTTTTTGTACAAGTTTTATCTGAGTAAAAGGATACCCTTGATTGGTATATTCATTAGAGGTTTTAGTTAAAATAGAATCTAAATTGTTGGTTGGAAAATAATCGTTTTTATTTTCGAAAAGGTCATTATTTTTTATCCAAATAGTATGGTATAACCTTCCTTTATTCAAATAAACATTTTCGTTTTTTATTGAATCTATTGTCAAGGTATAATAACCTGTCTGTTGTAAAGAATCTAAAGACAGTTGAAGATTTTTACTTTCAAAATCTTTTGTATACGATTTACTATCATTGTTGTAACGAAAAAAAGATACGACTTTTCTTGTCCGAAAAGTAAAACCGTTTGGATGAAAAACAGAAATATGTAAACTACAAATCGCATGATTGGTTATAATAACGTATAAAATAGATGTTAAGTATTTGTTTTACTGATATCTATTAGTGTTCATATGAAAATTAAAAATTATTTTTGGCTTTCAAATTTACACGGAATGTTGAAATTTTTAAAGTTATTGGTTATTTAGAAGCGCTTTCTGCGGTTATTTTATTTTTTGTAGCAATGCCTATGAAATACATTTGGGATGATCCGACTTGGGTAACTCATGCCGGGCGTATACATGGAGGGTTATTTGTTTTGTATGTTATTCTTTTATATCTGTTAAAAGAAAAATACAATTGGAGTATGACCATTTTCTGGATATTTTTTGTGGCAGCAATTATTCCCGGGGGTACAATCTGGGCAGAAAAGAAGTTTATTGAAGGAAAAAAATACAAAGAAATGCTGGCGGAGAAAGAAGTAAATCAATAAAATTCGGATAATAAAATAATCCCATCAACATCAAATATGTTGATGGGATTTTATATTGAAGAAAATAACTCTTCTTCATTTTTAACTAACAAGAAATTTTGATTATATCGATAATATTATTCTTCATATAATTGTAATAATTAAAATTTAATCGTTAAAATTTTAATGAGTTGATTAAAAATCTTTCATTAAAATGTTGTTGTTTTATTTTTTTTTATTAGTTTTATGAAACGCTAATATATTAACAATAAAAAATGAATTATGAAAAAAGTTTTATTTTCTTTATTAACACTTGCTGCATTTAATTCAGCAAACGCTCAAACGGTAGTTTATTTTGAAGATTTTAATAATGCAAACTACTGATAATCCACCAGCAGGATGGGTTTTTGAAGACATGGATGCTGACGGGTATAATTTTGGAGACATGTATTTTGTGCCAAATACAGCTGGACAACCATCTACTCCGATTTTCTCTAATTTCAAGATCTTGGCAAGTTGCTCCATTAACACCTGATAATACAGCAACATCTCCACTAATTGATTTAACAAATGTCTCTGGACCGATTAATTTAGAATGGAAAAGTTACTGCGGCTAATAATACGGCATGGAATAGTGAAACATTACTCAGTGTATGTACATACTTTAGAGGATGTTTATGAAGCTGTACTTGAAGAACCTGTTTTTTCAGAAACTTATGCTGGAGCAGGAGGGTTCCCAGGAGTTCAAACTAAAACGGTTGATATCTCAGCATTTGCTGGTCAAAGTGTTTTTGTAACATTCAGACATCATGATGTAA
This sequence comes from Mylabris phalerata, assembly GCA_020740385.1. Taxonomy (NCBI): domain Eukaryota; kingdom Metazoa; phylum Arthropoda; class Insecta; order Coleoptera; family Meloidae; genus Mylabris; species Mylabris phalerata. The sequence continues at coordinate 184,893 of JAJEOX010000120.1, forward strand.
ACTGATATGGATTACCTGTCTCTTGATGATGTTAAGGTGACCGGAGAAACTTTAGGAATTACTGATATGAACCAAGCTAAAGTGGCTGTATATCCAAACCCGGTTCAAGATGAATTTAAATTGAATTTAAGCCAGGCTTATAATGCGGCGAAAGTTCAGGTTACTGTTACAGATTTAACAGGGAGAAAAGTTAAATCTTTCTCAGCAGGTGAAATCTACAATGTATCAGGTTTAAGTAAAGGAGTGTATATTGTAACGGTTACTGATGGTACAAATAAATTTACTCAGAAATTAATTAAAAAATAATAAAAATACCATTATCTTAAAAAAAACCGATGAGAAATCATCGGTTTTTTTTATTCAAATTTTCTGAATCCCTTGAGTTATTGTATCTTTGCAATCCAATAAAAGTATATGGCAGATTTAGGTCTATTAGATAAATTAAGAGCAATCAAACAGCGTTTCGATGAGGTGGCTGATTTAATCATTCAACCCGATATTGTTACAGATCAAGCTCGTTATGCAAAATTAAACAAAGAATATTCAGACTTGAAAGACTTTGTTGAAAAGCAAAAAGAATACGAAAACTTAGTGAATGTAATTGATGAAGCAGACGAAATCATTAACGATGGTTCGGATGCTGAAATGGTTGAATTAGCGAAGATTGAAAAAGATGAAGCAATCAATGCAATTCCTGCAATAGAAGAGGAAATTAAAATGATGTTGATTCCGAAAGACCCGGAAGATGATAAAAACGTTATCGTCGAATTACGATCAGGTACAGGAGGTGATGAAGCGGCTATTTTTGTAGAAGATGTTTACCGTATGTATTCGATGTATTTCAAAGAAAAAGGATGGAAACATGAAATTTTAAATTCATTGAGGCTTCAGGTAAGGGATTCAAAGAACTTATTATGCAAGTTGAAGGTAATGCTGTTTATGGAACTTTGAAATATGAATCTGGTGTTCACCGTGTACAACGTGTTCCTGAAACGGAATCACAAGGGCGTGTGCATACGTCGGCAATTACAGTTGCTGTTTTACCGGAAGCAGAGGAAGTTGATGTAACAATCAATCCTGCAGATTTGGAGTATCAAACATCTCGTTCATCTGGAGCAGGAGGACAAAATGTAAATAAGGTAGAAACAAAAGTACAATTGACGCATAAACCTTCCGGAATAGTAATTGTTTGTCAGGAAGCTCGTTCTCAGCTAAAAAACAGAGAGAAAGCTTTACAATTGTTACGTACAAAACTGTATGAAATTGAGTTTGAGAAAAAACACTCAGAACGTTCGGCTCAGCGTAAATCTTTAGTTTCTACTGGTGACCGTTCAGCTAAAATCCGTACGTACAATTATCCGCAAGGACGTATAACGGATCACCGTATCAATAAGTCAATTTATAATTTGGATAACTTTATGAATGGAGATATTCAAGAAATGATTGATGCATTGAAAATGGCAGAAAATGCAGAAAAATTAAAAGGAGCAGAAGAAGATTTTTAATCTTATCCCATCTTAAAATAGCAAAAGCATTTCAAGAAATTGAGGTGCTTTTTTTTTGTTTTTCTAATTACATAAAATATAGGTTCTAATTTGAGTCTAAAACGAATTTGTAAACCGTTTTATCTCCATTGCTAGTTATTTTTATAATATTAATAGTATCTTTTCTTTTTTTGTTATGATATTTCATATCTCCAATTCTCCAATTGTAAAATCTTAATGAATCAGATAAATTATTATGATTTAATGATTTTCCTTCATTTAGTTTTTTAAAGCTCAAAGATTGAATATAAATTGAATCATTTGGATTCACATTTCTTATTTCAAATCTTTTGATTAAATACGTACAAAATACATTTAATTTTAAATCATTTTTGTCAGAAATCTCTTTATATCTGTGTGAATGAGGTGCTCCAGTAATTGCTAAAAAGCAAGAGTTTTAAGTTAAAATAATTAAAAATGAAGAAAAAAAAATGAATATTTTCATATTAGAATGCTGCTTAGTCTTGTTTTTTACAAAATAAAATATAGCTCTTTTTTATAAAAAACTACCTATATCTGCATTTCGTTAAATTACTCGCTAATATCATTATTTCTAAATTAACTCTATAATAAAAAATACAATTTATAGTAAACGAAACATTTATTACAAATAAGTCTATTTATAATGTATGTAAAGTTACATTCATCTAAATCGTACCTGTTTGTAATGTTTGTAAAGTTACATTTATCAAAATCATATCTATTTGCAATATCTGTAAGCATACATTTATCAAAATTGTACCTGTTTGCAGTGTCTGTAAAGTTATTTTTAATCGAAACAACGTTTTTTTTTGATTCTTTTGTTATAAAAATTAACATACGCTAATCATAGATTGATTATATTTATAAAACATTAAAAATAAATAATTTATAAACTTTTAACCTACCTATTATGATTATTAACTTACAAAAATTATCTACAAAAAATCTGGCGACATTGGCGCAACGATTAATCAATTCTTCTAAAACGGGGAATTATAAAATTATAGAAAATCATCCTTTACTTTTGGCTTTGGAAACATCTTATGACAGATACGATGCTGTTTATACCAAGCAGACCTATAGTGGAAAAGGGAAATATGTTGCGGAAGCAGATAAGGAACGCGATTTGGCTTTTAGTAACATGAAGGCTTTCTTAAATGGTTACCGTAAATTAACTTCTGTAGCAAACTATCAAGATGCTGAAGTTTTGTATGGAGTGTTCAGAACATTTGGGTTAAGTCTTGATTTGATGAGCTATTCTGCTGAAACAGCTCAATTGAAAAAATTAATTGAAGAATTAGAAAAACCAGATAATGTACTACGCATTACCAACTTATCGCTTACAACAGCTTTTGATGATTTGAAAACAAAACAGCAAGCATTTGAAGTAATCTTTGCAGAACAAGCCGAAGCGAATGCGGATCTTCGTCAATTATCGAGTGCATCATCTTCTCGCAAAGAGTTAGAAAAAGTGTTGAGGTCATATCTCAATTTAATAACAGCGATGAAGGCTATACCAGATTGGTCTAATTTATACTTTGATTTGAACGAAATTGTAAAGGCTGCAAGAAATAGTGCTTTGCTTGCAAATAAAGGAGAGAATTTAGAGAGTGATGATAATCCGAATTAGGATGATGTCATCAATTTTTATATGTGAGAACACTTCAATAATGGAGTTTTTTTTATATTTAAAAATATTAAAATTAGTGATGAAAACTAGAGTTAAAATTTGTTGTATTAGTAGCAAAGAAGAAGCACAACAAGCGATAAAATATGGAGCGAATGGATTAGGTTTGGTGGGTAATATGCCAAGCGGACCTGGAGTAATTGGAGATGATTTAATCAAAGATATTACTAAAATTATTCCGCCAACATTAGCTTCTTTTTTATTAACAAGTGAAACAACTGCTGATGCGATTATTCAGCATTATAAAAAAGTTTATACGAATACAATTCAGTTGGTTGATGAACTGAAAAACGAAGAATATCAAATTTTGAGAAAGGAATTACCTTGGGTAAAGTTGGTACAAGTGATTCATGTAATCGATGAAAATTCGGTAACAGAAGCTGTGGAGAAATCTCAGTTTGTAGATGCAATTTTATTGGATAGTGGCAATCCAAATTTGCAAGTAAAAGAATTAGGAGGAACAGGACGCACACACAATTGGGCGATTAGTAAAAAAATTAAAGAAGAAATTGCTATTCCGTTATTTTTGGCAGGAGGTCTTAATCCTGATAATGTTTGTGAAGCAATTGACGCTGTCCAGCCTTTTGGCGTTGATATTTGCAGTGGTGTAAGAACTGATGGAAAATTAGACGAAAAGAAATTAGAGGCTTTTTTTAGAGTGATTAATGATTAAATCAATTGGTTATACAAAAAAAAACACTTCATTTATTTTGAAGTGTTTTTTATTTTGATCCTTATTTAGAGGTTTCAAATTCGATCAAATAATTTTCTAATGGAATATTATTTTTAGACCTAAAATTACTTGTAATCATAATCTGATATTTTTTATTCGGTTCTAATTCTACACTAATTGTCCAACTTTTGTTATCATTTGACCAATATCTTTTCTTAATATCATTTTTAGGAAAAGCTGATTCACCTAATTCTCCATAGTCTACACCAGTATTAAATCCATTTAGAGATTCGGAAAAATTGATTGTAATTTCTTTTGTTTTTGGGATCAACATTTTTACTAAAATTCTCAAACTGTTTTATTCCAATAACAGTTGGTCTTCTATTTTCATAATCTTTTTGAATTTCATTTAATGATTTAGAAAAATAATTTGATTTTATTACATAATTTTCAATTGCAGCTTCATTTGAATAATCTAATTCGATCAATTCTTTTATGGCATTTTTTTTATTTTCAGCTTGATTGTAATAATTCTCTGCCATTTGGTAGCCTACATAATACCCTAAATCTCGTACGCCAAACTCATTGGGAGAATCTCCCCAAAGCCATTTATATAAGTTATTGATATTAAACATTTCTTGTTCAAATCGCGCTCTAATCTTTTCATTATTTTTTTTACCGTAGGCAATTGCTGGAGCTGCAGATGGGACATTCATCGCTTTTACAGAGACAAACTCAGCTATACCTTCATGAATAACGTAAGAAAGAAGATTGTCTACAAATGGCTTTTGTTGTGTATGAACATATTCATGAATATTTAATAAGACCAAATCATTAATCGGTTCGCTGTCAAAAAACAAGCGTCTTGCGTTGCGTATATTTTCAGGGAATTCGTCTGTAATGGTATTTTTATCCGTCATCGCAATTTCGCTTCCGATCAAAACATGTCCGTTTCTATAAGTTCCTCCTGTTCTAAGAGCGCCAATCGTAAAGTAAATATTTGCTGGTTTCAATTCAGGATAAATCAAACGAAGTTTGTCAATTCCTTTCTTTAAATCTTTTGAAATGTTTTTCGATTTCAACGTATTTTTTCGTATTGAATTCAAAAACTTAGGATATGCATGAATAGCATGAATATAATCTTTATCAGAATAATTTCTTGCTTCTCTAATTAATTTTAAACCTTCTGTACCTTTTGAAAAATAGTCGTCATTCAAATATTTATATTGCAAGACAGAATCTTTAGTTTGAGTGATTTTATCATAAGCAATCCAAAAATTATCGATATCTGATGTGAAAACTTTTTGCGCATTGACAGAAGAAAAGGAAAAGAGGAAATAAGCTGTAATAGATGTTAATATAGAGTTTTTCATAAATAGTATTAAAGTGCTAAAAATAATGTATTTCTGCTCAATAAAAATAACTAATTCAACAAAAAAAATCCATCTCATTTTTAGAGATGGATTTTTCACATTTATAAAAAGTTTTAAAACGGCTGAAATAATAGTTTAATGTCCTGCACTGATTACTTTACCCGCTCCTTTTTTGATAAAGAATAGGATAAATGGAATACAGATAAGGAAAATAACTCCTAAATACAAAAAAAACATCCATGTACGTCAATACTGTGGCTTGTTTGGTTACTTGTAAATCGAGTAGATTGTAAGCTTTATTTAAGGCTTCATTTGGTGCAAAACCTTTAGCAATGAAGTTCATTTGTTAAATTCTGAATATGTTTTTGAACATCAAAATCAGAAGTGTCCAGATTAGAAACCAAATCGGTACGATGACCAACTGTCCAACGAGAAATAAAGGTTGTAATAATGGCGATCCCGAATGATCCTCCTAACTGGCGCATCATACCTGTGAATGCAGCACCTTCACCAATCTGTTGTCCTTTTAAATTGGAAAGAGAAAGTGTTGTTATAGGTACAAATAATAATCCCAATCCTACTCCTCGAACAATTAATGGCCAAAAGAAATGTTCAGAACCGGTATCTGGAGTTAAGATTTTGAATGACCAAAAACTATAGCAGAAGAAGATAAAAAATCTCCGGCTACCAAATATTTAGGTTCAACCCCTTTTTGTAATAAAGTGGCAATAATCGGCATCATAAAGGCTGTCATTAATGAGGAAGGAATTAGCAATAATCCTGCATCAGTCGCTGTCCAACCTAAAATAGATTGTGTATAAATCGGAATAATAAAAGTTGAGCCGTATAATCCGAATCCCAACACAAAGGATAAGATTGTTCCTACTGCTAAATTATTATCTTTTAAGACGCGTAGGTTAACAATAGGATGGTCAAAAACCAACTCTCGCCATATAAACAAAATAAAACCAAAAAAACTTGAGATGCTCAAAATAACAATTGTTGAATTTGAGAACCAATCATCCTGTTGTCCATGTTCTAATACATATTGTAAAGAACCAACTGCAATTGCCAGCAAAATAATTCCAAGGAAATCGACTTGACTCAATTTTGATTTTTCAGCATATTTTGGACTTTTTACAAATGATAAGGTTAATAATACTGCAATTATTCCAATTGGAATATTGATATAGAAAATATAGGGCCAAGACCAATTATCAACAATGTAACCTCCTAAAGGAGGACCAAGTGTAGGTCCCACAATTACGCCCATTCCATAGATCGCCTGTGCCAATCCTCTTTTTTCCGGTGGGTAACTTTCGGTAATAATAGTCTGTGATGTGACCAATAATGCACCTCCTCCTAGACCTTGTATAAATCGGAACAATATAATTTCCCACAAAGTGGTCGCATTTCCACAAAGGAAAGAGGCTGCAGTAAATATGATAATAGAAACAGCAAAATAATTGCGTCGGCCAAATTGTTGTGACAACCAACTGGTCATCGGAACGACAATAACATTTGCAATTGCGTAAGCGGTAACCACCCACGCAATATCTGTTAAAGAAACACCCAAACTACCTTTCATGTCATTCATCGCAACGTTAACAATTGTTGTATCCACAATTTCTAACAATGCGCACATGATGGCGGTAATGGTAATGATTACACGTCTTGACCCATATTCAATTAAATTATTTTCTTCCATAATTTTTCTGAATAGGTGTTATTATTTTACAGAAGTATTCGATTTTAAAAGGATATCAGCTTCTACGTTCATTCCTGGACGAATCAGTTTCAACATTTCGTCTTTTTTATCGGTAAATTCAATTTTGATAGGAACACGTTGCACTGTTTTTACAAAGTTACCAGACGCATTATCCGGAGGTAATAACGCAAATTTAGCACCTGTAGCCGGTGATAAAGAAGTTACTTTCGCTTTGAATTCATGATTTGGATAAGCATCGACTTTGATAATTGCTTCCTGTCCTTCTCTGATTTTTTCTAGCTGTGTTTTCTTTGTAATTTGCAACAATCCAAAGATTATTAACAGTAACAATATTAAATAATGATTGACCTGCCTGAACCAATTGACCGGGTTGTAAATTAATTTTAGAAACTTGCCCATCCTCTGCAGCAATAACATACGTATATGATAAATATAATTTTGCATTTTCAATATTGGTTTTACTTTGACCAATTGTAGCTTCGGCAACTTTAATTTGTGCTCTTGAAGCGTCAGCTTGTGCTTTAGAAGTATTCACTTGTTTTGCAGTTGCTTGTGCTTGTTTTGCAGTAGAAGCCAATTGAGCTTTCGAAACACCTAATTGTTCTTGTACAACTCGTAACTGTTTCTCTGCAGTTTCTTTTGCAGCTAAAGCTTGTTCATATTGTTGTTTTGTTATCGATTGATTTTGATATAATTTATTGTAACGGTCAAAATCATTTTTTGTTCTCCAAACTTGCACTTTTGCCGCTTCTACATTTGCCTGAGCAGTGTTAACATTTGCCTGGGCTGTCTCTATTGTTGTATTTGCAGCAACCGCTCCGGCTTCTGTCACACCAATTGCTGCTCCGGCTTGAGAAACTCCGGCATGTGCAACACCTAATTGACCTTCTGCTTGAGATAAAGCATCTTGAGATTGTTGTAATTTCAACGCAAATTCAGATCCATCTAAAACAACTAATGTGTCACCTTTGTGAACCATTTGATTATCTTCAACTAAAATCTTTTGAATGTAACCAGATACTTTTGGAATAACGGGTGTTATTTTAGCTTCAACTTGTGCATCATCTGTAATTTCATGTGCTTGTCCATGCAAATACTTATAAATTCCGTAACCACCTCCCAGAATAATTAATGTTCCTAAAACGATGATAAATTTTGAATTTATTTTTTTCTTTTCTTGATTATTTTCTTCCATATTCAGAGGGGCTTATTGTATGTTTTCTAATAAAATTCCGGTAGTAAAATAGTATTCATAAATAGCTAATTGCTCGTCTGCTTCTCCTACAACTTGATTGATTTTTGCTTGTAATTGCTGCACATCAGCTTCTAGTAAATCGTTTGTATCAGACAATCCGTTATCATGTTTGTCTTTTACAATTCTGTAGTTTTCATTTGCTTGTTCCACAGCTTCTTTGTAAACACTATTTTTCTTTTTAGCTAAATCATATTTTTGATAAGCTTCATTTACTTCTACTTTAGCTTGATCAATTGTTGTTTCTTTTTGCAGCTCATTTTCTAGTTTCTGCGCTTTCGCAATTTCAACTTCAGTTTTGTTTTTATACAAAGAAGACAAATCGTATTTCAATCCAACACCAACGTTTGTTGCATTGGTAATGGTCGCAACTTTGTTGAGATCCATCGCAATATAACCAGCGGAAACAGCTATCTGTGGATAGTAGGCGGCTTTTGCAATTTTGATCTGATTATCTGCGATTTGATTTTTCAAATCATATGATTTTACATCTGTCCGATTTGAGTAATCTGCAGCATTTTGATGGAGTGTTTTTAATGTTTCCACTTCATCAACGTGTACCATCTTATTTTCCTCTTGACCAGTTAGCAAGTTTAATCGGTAATTGATATTTTGGTATTGTGTTTTTGCTTCATCAATCGCAATTTGAACATTAGAAGCTTGTAATTTTGCTCGTAGTAAATCATTTCGGGCAATAATGCCATTATCCAAAAAGTTTTGAAAATCTTTTACGCGTTGATTTGCTCTCACTAAGTTTTCATTCAAAACATCGATAGAACGCTGAGTTTTGTATAAACCAAAGTAAAAGTTGATTGCTTGCCAAACGACATTTTCTTTGGTTGCTTCGACTTGTAGGTTTGATAAATCAACCATCAGTTCATTGTTTTTTATCGAATTTTTAATTTTAAATCCGGCAAATACAGGAACAGAAGCGCTTGCCTGGCCTAATAATAATTGATTTGGTTCAACAGCCATTCCTCCGCCAGAGGTTTGCATTGGGAGTTTAATGTCAACATTTGTTGTCGTAAACAAATGCATATATTGTCCACTTAACGAAATGTCTGGTAAACGATTGTTTTTAGCGCTTTGTACTTTATACTCACTTGTATTTTTCGCAGCTTCGGCAACTTTCACAGATTTGTTGTTCTGTAAACTTTGTTGAATGACTTCCTGTAAAGAAACATTGGTTTCTTGCGCCTGAGTGAAAGTAGCAACAACTAAACAAATCGGTAAGAAAATTTTATTTTTCATCGTATAGTAAAATTGCTTTTAAAGAATCTATTAAATAAGGGTAATATTCTTTGTGAATATGTTCAGTGAACTCTTCATGTGAAGTTAATCCCCATTGTTTCATATATGTTTTTTCGTTTAAAATCAGGTATGAAGTTCCTCCGATTACAACCATTACAACAGCTTCAGCAGGAGCTTTTCGCTTAAAAATTCCTTTTGAATTGCCTTCATGAATAATGTTTGTGATGTAGTCCAGGTTCTTGATTTTTAATTCATTGATTTTATTGTCAACTTCTAAAATAGAGTCACGTTTCGAGTATTCTCTAGCCATAATTCGATGAAATTCTGGTTTATCCAAAATTCTATTCAAATATGCTTTCAAAACTCCTTGTAACTTTTCGAAAGGTGATAAAGTTGTGTTTTGTGAAATCAATTCCAAAGCCGTATTAAAAGTTGAAATACGCCAACTGAATAAATTTTCAACCAATTTATCTTTTGACCCGAAATAATAGCTGATCATGGCAATATTAATGTTTGCTTCTTTCGCAATTTCACGAACACTTGCAGCATCAATTCCCCTTCTTCCAAATACTTTTTCAGCCGCAATTAAAATTTCGATTTGTTTATCACTTAATTCCATCGTATTAAAATTGAATGCGCAAAGTTAAACAAACGTTTAATTAATTTTTAATTTTTAAGTATTTATTTCTAAAATTTATTCTAATAATCTGATTATCTTTTAGCTATGAAAGAAATTTTTCTACATTATATCTGGAAATTGAATCAGTTTTTCACATCAAAATCTGCAAACTTTTCATGGAGATTTTATTGAAATAGTGAAGATAGGGAAGTTGAATCATCATGCCGGGCCAGATTTTTTAGAAGCTGAAATTATAATTGGAGATAAATTATGGATTGGAAGTGTTGAAATGCATGTCAACTCTTCCGATTGGAACATTCACCAACATTCAGGTAATTTGGCTTACCAAAATGTGATTTTACATGTGGTATGGAATCACGATTGTGAGGTGGATATTTTACGTCAGAAAAATGTTCAAACATTGATTTTGCAGGATTTTGTAAAACCTGAAATTGTATTCAATTACCAGAATATAATTAACACGAAGTTAGATAAAATTTATTGTGAAGAATTGTTGAGATCAATTGATTTGGGGCAATTTTCTTTCTGGTTTGAACGTATTTTAATCGAACGTTTCGAAGAGAAAACAAAAGAGATCTTGAAAATGTTAATTAAAAATCAGGCCAATTGGGAAGAGACACTGTTCAAAAGCTTAGCAAAGAATTTCGGATTGAAGGTGAATGTAGAGGTTTTTGAACTTTGGTCAAATTCTTTTCCTTTCAGCGTTTTACAAAAAATACAATTTAATCCATTAAAAATTGAAGCTTTATTTTTTGGTCAAGCAGGATTTTTAGAAGAAAATCATGAAGATATCTATTTTAAACAGTTAAAAAATGAATATAGTTTCCTAAAAAATAAATATCAATTGCAGCCGATTTCCGCTAGTTTATTTCGGTTTTCTAAAATGCGTCCTCGAGGTTTTCCGACCATTCGGTTGGCACAGCTGGCTTCAGTTTATACCAAATATTTGAGTTTATTTTCTGAAATTACTCAATTTAATAAATTAAAGGACTTCTACAGAATTTTTGAAAAAGTAGAATTAAATCCATTTTGGCATACACATTACACGTTCAAAAATGAATCAAAATTTCAATCGAAGCATCTTTCGAAAGATAAAATCAATAATTTATTGATTAATTCGATTATTCCGATTCGTTATGCGTTTGAGCGACAAAAAGAAGATGTCGAAATTGATTTCTATTTGGACTTATTGAATGAAATAGACGCTGAAAAGAACACGATTTTAGATGACTTTGAACGGATTGGTTTTAAAAATAAAACAGCAAAAGATTCGCAACAATTAATTCAACTCAAAAAAAGGTATTGCTCCGAGAAAAAATGTTTAAATTGCGCTATCGGACAACAAGTTTTACGTTAAATGAAAGACAAAATTAGAAATTTTACCGAAACAGAGTGGTTTAATGTGATTTCACGATTTGCAGATAAACTGGGAATTCGTGTAGCTAAATTACGTTTAATTTTCATTTATTTGACATTCGCAACCTTTGGTTTGGCTTTCGTTGGGTATTTCATCATGTTGTTCTTCTTTTGGGTGAAAGATTGTTTTGTGATCAAACGAAAATCTGTGTTTGATTTATAAGGTTTAAGTTTTTCTACCAATTCTACATGGATACTTCTACACCATTATTGTTATTTTCTAAATATTTGGCTTCAAATTCATCACAAATATCATCGTATTCTTTTGGGGTTACAACTTTTCCTTTATTCGGTTTTTTAAACGATTTTTTTTCTTTTATGATTTCAATTGTTGTACAGATGATTTTTTCTTTAGACCAGCCTTCTATTTTACTTTCAGCTGTTTTATTGACTTTTAGAATTAATCCAGGAAGACCTTCATACAAATCAGGACCATTTTTATAATTTAATTTAGGCGAAAACCACGCTTCAATTTTTATAGAATCTCCTAATTCTGAAATCGCTTTTTGTGTTTGTTGCCCACAAATTTCTTTTGTTTCGTTAAGTATTTGCCAATTGTAATTTCTTAAAGAATCTCGGATTAAAAATTTCTTAGGAAAACTAACCGTTTTTATAGAGAAGTTTTCGCGTAAATTTTTATATAACATCTCACCATCATCCCCATAGGTCGTAATAGAGCCATCTTGATTATTGCTGATTTTCGGTAAAAATTCATAATAAGATTCATTTTGATTCAACGTTAATTGATAATCTAAAATTTCGTTCGCAATTTCATTTGCAAATTTTATTTGTTCTTTTTCTACCTCTTTTCCAGAAACACCATTTACTGTAACAGATTTTGGATCTATTTCTTGCCGATGTTCAAATTTTATTAACATTGTTTTATTTTCCTGCGCGTATAAAGAAACGCAAACGAAGCCTATAATAAGTAAAAATATTTTTTTCATTTAGTAGATGTTTTGAGTTTGTAATAAAGATAAAAAAAATCTCAATATTTCACTCTTTGGTGTTTAAAGTAATTATTTACAAATACTTAAAACCTATTATTAAATTTTCATTTCTTAACTTGTTAAACCGTTGAGAAGGTTATATCGTTTTTTCGATAATGTAAGTGTGTGATAACAACTTGATTTTTTCACCTCTTTTGGAACCCAATGAAATATTTAAGAAAATCTACTTTTTATCTGAATAAATCGCAACGATTTGGATTGTATTTATTATTTATACTGATTTTGTTATTTGAAGTTTTTCAGAATTTATCCATTCAGAAAAACACCTATCAATTATCAGAAGCAGATAAGATTTTGTTGGAATCTTACAGAGAAACTTCTAAAAATTTTTCTAATTCTTCTTTTAAAAATAATAGTAAAGATTCAATTCAACCTTTTAATCCAAATGATTTAACCTTAAAAGATTGGATGAATTTAGGTTTCTCGGAAAGACAAGCAGAGGTCATTCTGAAGTACAAAGGAATTGTTGGTGGAAAATTTACCTCGAAAGAGCAAATCAAGAAATGTTATGTTATAGATGAGGAAAAGTACAATGAATTAGCATCTTTTATTCTTTTACCTGAGCAATCAGAATCCGTTTTTATAGAGTCATCTTCTTTAAAATCGAAGATTGTTTATCAAAAATTTAATCCGAATGATTTGCCTCAACAAGGTTGGATGAAGCTTGGTTTTTCACCTAAACAGGCAGAAATAATCATGAAATATAAACAAATTATAGGTGGGAAATTTACAAGTAAAGAACAAATAAGAAAATGTTTTGTGATTGATGATGAAAAATATGCTGAGATGAAAGCGTATATTTTGTTACCCGAAAAGTCGAAAGAAGATGACAGGTTGTTGAATAAACAAACCGGTAAAAAGGTTTACTATGTACAATTTAATCCAAATGACTACACGTTGAAAGATTGGCAAAAGTTAGGTTTTTCTTCAAAACAAGCAGCATCTATTCTGAAATATAAAACTATTTTGGGAGGTCGGTTTAAATCAAAAGAACAGTTGAGAAAATGTTATATGATTTCGGATGAAAAAATATGCTGAAATGGAACCTTATATTGATTTTTCAGAGAGCACAGTAGAAGAAATTGAACAAAAGACAATAGAAAAGAGTGTTGATAGAATTGAATTAAATGAAAAGTTTAATCCAAATGATTTGAGTCGTGATGATTGGGTAAAACTTGGTTTTACAGAGAAACAAGTGAATACAATTCTAAATTTTAAACGTTCGTTAGGAGGTCGTTTTAAGGATGCAAAAATATTAAAAAGATGCTATGCGATAAGCGAGGAAAAATTTAAAGAATTAGAGCCTTATCTTGTTTTCGAATAATATGTTCAGTTTTTATGGGGGTAAAAATAAACGCGTTTTAGACTTTCCTAAAACGCGTTTATCAATAATAGATTTTAATAATTAAATAAATCTTCTAATGTCAATTCTTTTACTTGACCTAATTTTTGAACAGAAGGCCAGTCTAAGTTTGCTTTATTTCCGATTAATCCTACATTGTACTTTTGCCCTTTGATATGTTGATTAAAGAAATCATTCAATTGATCCAAAGTTAAAGTAGAAGTTTGTGTATAAATATCTTTGTTGATATCATAATTTAATCCACGATCTTGAAGAGATAACCAGTAAAAGAAAATATTAGATTTTATATAACGCTTCGTCGCAATTTGTTTCAAAGCAGCTTGCTTTGAATTTTCGAACTGATTTGGTGCTTTCGGCATATTATTCATCAATTCATTCATTGCTTCTACCGCTTGTGGCAATTTGTTCGCTTGTGTACCAATATTAGCTCTTACATAGTTGTATAAATCGTTTTTAGTTGCATTTGCATAATTTGCACGTGCGGAATAAGCCAATGATTTTGATTCACGAATTTCTTGAAAAACAATAGAAGATAAAACCACCTCCGAAATATTCGTTGAAAATACCTGAAGACGTCAATAAGTTTTTATCAAACTTGTTATCTCTTGCAATAAAATTAATTTCTGCCTGTACCATATCGTAAGGAGCGAAATAAACTTTACCATCTGTAACAGGTTGTGGATAATCTTTTTTCTGAGGGTAAGCTAACCCTTTTCCAAAGTTATGGTATTGTTCTAATGTTTTTTTTTGTTGCAGCCTCATCATTTCCATAAAAAAATTTGGTGCTTGTAGTTCAATACCTCTTTGATGATTTGAGTTAATTCATTCGGATTAATTGTATTTAATTCTTGCTCAGAAATAATGTCTCTAAAACGATTGTTTTCTCCATATTGTGCATAATTATTAAGTGCTACAGCAATTGCATTTTTATTTTTCTTTGAATTTTCTCTCGATTTCAGAATAGTTTTAACATACTCTTTATAAGATTGTTGATCTGCTAGAGCATCATTCAATAAATGTTCAAATAATTTGATACCTTCCGGTAAATTCTTTTGCAATCCTGTTAAATAGACAAAACTTCTGTCTGTACCGGAATTTACATTGTATTCAACTCCGATTTTATAGAACTCTTTTTTCAATGCTTCTGGCGAGTATTTTGAAGTTCCTAAGTAATTCAGATAATTGATGGCTAATCCTAATTTTTTGTTGTGATCAGATCCCATATCCAAAATATAATAAACAGAGCTTAAATCATTCGAGTTATTTTTGATTGAAGTAAAAGTTGTGTTTTTTAATTTTACTTTCTTTTAATTCTTTCTTGAAATCGACAAAAACCGGCTGAATTTCCTTTGTTTCCATTTTCATGAAATCTTTGTAAAATTGAGATTCCGCATCACGATTCAACTGAATAGGAGTAATCCCGGGATTAGAAACACGAACTAAATCCTTGTTTTCTCCTTGGCGTTTGTAGACAATGACATAATTATCGTTGTAATTTTTCTTTGCAAAGTCCATCAATTGTTGTTTTGTAACTTTTGATAATTCATCGTATTCACCTACAACATTCGCCCAAGGAGTCTCGTTAATAAAGGATTTGTATAAATTAGCCGCTAAAGCGCGAGAATTTTCCCAGTTTTGTAAGCGAGATTTTTTTAAATCATTGACAACTGCCTCAATCATCCAGTCTTCAAATTTTCCCTGTTTAATATTCTCAATTTGTCCTAAAATCAAGTCACGAACTTCTTCTAAACTTTGACCTTGCTTCGGCGTTCCTGAAAAAGAATGCATCCCTAAATCACGGAAAAAAGAAGCACCACTTCCTGCACCTAAGGCTTTTTGTTGTTGATTGATATTTAAATCGATTAATCCTGCCGTAGAATTACTTAAAATATAATCAATCAATGTTACATATTTTACATCGTTGCTATTTGCTCCATTGAAACGATATGCGAACTGTACACGTTCTGATGAAGGGCTAAAAACCTCGCTTGTTACAATAGATTTAATCGGATCTTCTTTTGCTACATATTGCTTTGGGGCAGGTTTTGTTGCATAGCTGCCAAAATATTTGTCAATCATAGGAACAGCTGTATCAAAATCGAAATCACCAATTAGCATAACGGCCATATTACTTGCGACATAATATTTATCAAAATAATTATGAATAGCTACCATCGAAGGGTTTTTCAAATGTTCTGAAGTTCCAATTGTTGTTTGCGTACCGTAGTGTGATTTAGGAAATAAGGTTTCCATCATTTTATAGAAAACCAAACGACCATCGTTATCTTGTGAACGGTTAAATTCTTCGTAAACAGCTTCTAGTTCTGTATGGAAAAGTCTTAAGACCAATTCATCAAATCGTTCAGCTTCTACTTTCAACCATTTTTCTAATTCATTGTTTGGAATATTGTTATGGTAGATGGTTTCTTCTAAAGAAGTATGTGCATTTGTTCCTGAAGCGCCCAAAGAAGAAATTAATTTATCGTATTCATTTGCGACAGCATATTTTGACGCTTCTTGTGATACCTGATCTATTTTTTTATAAATTTCAATCTTTTTAGCTGGATCTTTTTCAGCTTTGTGTTGTTCATATAGATCAGAAATTTGTTGAATCAAAGGTTTTTTCGACTGTCCAGTTTTGGGTACCGATTTTGGAAGTTCCTTTGAAAACCATATGTTCTAAGTAATGAGCCAAACCGGTATTGTCTTCCGGGTCATTGTTAGAGCCTGTTTTTACAGCAATATGCGTCTGAATTCTTGGTTCATCTTTTAATTGAGCCAAATAAATTTTTAACCCGTTTTTTAAGGTATAAATTCTAGTATTTGAAGGGTCATTTTCTACGATTTCGTAGGTGTAACCTTTGTTGTCAGTTTTTTTCACAGTCTTTAATTGTGCGTGAGTAAATACAGAACCAAGTATGATTCCGCAGATCAAAATAGATTTCCTCATGTGATAATTTTTTTATTTCGTTAAAAATAATGTTTTTTTTATCATCTATGATGTTGATTTAACCTTGATGTTTTGATTTATAATGTTTAAAATATGTACTATAGGTATGAAATTAATCTTATCACAACTAAAAATAAAATGATTATGCTAAATGTAAACCCCAAGTATATAAAAATTAAACCTGCATAAATAAGATAATCAAAAGGTAAATATTCTAATTTAGTTGACCATCCAACTAAATTAATGAGATAACCTAAAAGAATCATTAAAATAGAGAGAATGAAATATTTTGATAATTTTATCTTCTTCAGATGTGCTGTATTCAAAATATAAAATGTTTAGTAATTCCTGTAAATGAGTATATTACTTTTCTAAAAAATATTTGACAGCATTTGCAACTTTTGCTCCGTCCATTGCAGCAGAAATAATTCCACCGGCATAACCAGCACCTTCTGCACAAGGGAATAGTCCTGAAACGTGTACATGTTCTAAAGTTTCTTCGTTACGAGGAATACGAACAGGTGATGATGTTCGTGATTCTGTTGCAACGACATTTGCATTTTCTGTAAAATATCCATTCATTTTTTTACCGAATGTTTGAAAACCTAATTTCAACGATTGATGAACTTCTTTTGGTAAAACATCATTTAATAAACCGGATGTTAAACCTGGTAAATAAGAACAGTCATTCAATGAATTGGATAATTTTCCTGAAACGAAATCGGTCATACGTTGAGCAGGAGCTTTTAAATTTCCACCACCAACTTGCCATGCTTTTTGTTCAATCATTTGCTGAAATTTCATTCCGGCCAACGGTCCTGTAAAACCATATTTGGCAAAATCTTTTTCATCTACCGTCACAACCATTCCTGAGTTGGCAAAAAGGCCATCACGTTTCGAAGGAGACCAACCATTGACCACTAATTCTCCTTCATCTGTGGAAGCAGGCGCTATAATTCCTCCGGGACACATACAGAAAGAAAAAACTCCTCTACCAGCTTCTTGCGAAACGAGTGAATAAGAAGCAGGAGGAAGAAGTTCGTTACGTTGACTTCCAATTGGACAATGGTATTGAGAAGAGTCAATCAAATTCTGATGATGTTTCTACACGAACTCCTAAGGCAAAGGGCTTAGCTTCAATCAAAACATTTTTTTTCTCCAACATTCTAAAAATATCACGAGCAGAATGCCCTGTGGCTAAAATAAGTGATGAAGTTTTAATTTTTTTATCATGATTGATTTCGATTCCCTTGATTTGATTTTTTTCGATTAGAATATCAGTCAATTTAGTATCAAACCAAACTTCTCCACCACATTCAATGATAGTTTCTCGCATTTTAGCAATAATACCCGGAAGTTTATTTGTTCCGATATGTGGATGAGCTTCTTGTAAAATTCGTTCAGTTGCTCCAAAATAAACAAACCATTGCAATGACTTTAAGATATTTCCACGTTTTGTAGAACGTGTGTATAATTTTCCGTCTGAGTAAGTTCCGGCACCACCTTCACCATAGCAATAATTTGATTCAGGGTTTACTTTCCCTTCTTTATTCATTGCAGCTAAATCTCGGCGACGATCACGAACATTTTTTCCACGTTCAATAATGATAGGTTTTAGTCCTTGCTCTATCAATTCTAAAGCAGCAAACAATCCGGCAGGACCAGCTCCTGCAATATAAACTTCGTGTTTGTTTTCTACATTTTGCAAATTTGGATGGAACTCGAATGCATCAGAAAATTCTTCGTTGATGAAAACATTCACTTGTAATTGAGTCACAATGTTTCGACTTCGAGCATCTAATGAACGACGGATAATTTGATAAGCGTTTATATTTTCCGGTTTTGTTTTTGCAGCAACTGCTAAACGTTGTTTCAAGACTTTCTCATTTGCAGCTTCTGCCGGAGAAATACGTATTGTTACATTTTGAGGCATAATTATTGTCTAAAAAATAAAATGCAAAATTAATTGAAAAAGAAGTTAAATGAATAATCTTGTAATAGTTTTTGTATAAAATAACCAAAATAATAAATTATGATAAAAAAAAGTTTACTAATTATTGGAAGTGTAACTTTGTTGAGTGCTTGTGCAACAAGTGCAAACAATGAGAAAACAATCAATTTAGATACCATCGAAAATGAGAGAACAATTAATTTAAACGTTGGAGATCAGGTTAAATTAGAAGTGACTGCTAATCCATCTACGGGATACGACTGGTTTACTTCTGAGGCAGAAGATTGTAGTGTAAAAATTGTTAATAAATCGAATGTACGTAATCAACAAGAGGGAATAGTAGGTGCTCCCGGTAAAAATATTTATACAGTGAAAGCTGGTAAAAAAGGGGAATGCACGATACAGTTTGATTACAAAAGAGGATGGGAAAATGTAGCTCCGTCTAATACGAAACAAATTACATTTAATGTAAAATAATAAAAGCTCCCGATTCGGGAGCTTTTATTTATGATAAAAATTAAATTGTTTTAAATTTCATTAATAAAATATTTCCTTTATAAAGATGTAACTCTTTTCCCGTTATTTCGTAACGGTTTACATTTTTTAACATTGATAAAAATGCTTTTTCTTCTTGCATGTTAGGACATGCCATTTTTGTTTCAGAAAAATTGACAAAGCTTGTGACTCCACCTACTTTTGTGAAAGCGGCATTGAAATTATTGCACCCTGCAAAACCACTTACAGTTGAATTTGCTTCATCGATTGTTAGCATAACATCTTTTTCATACAAACCTTTTACCACATCGTTGTCATTTATCAAATACCAATTTTGATTTGAAATTGAAACTTCAGCTTTAGGTTTTAATTTTGCAGTATTTGCACTTGTAGAACAAGATGTGGCTACAAAATTCATCAAAATAGTAGCTGAAAATAGGGTTACAATCTTTTTCATTTTCGGAACATTTTATCTCAACTCGGCGTTGAATTTTTCTTGATACAATTTGATTAATTTATTCATTAAACCATCAATTTCTTGATCACTTAATGTTTTATTCTCGTCTTGAATCATAAAACTTAGCGCATATGATTTTTTACCAGAAGCTAATTTATCTCCTTCGTAAACGTCAAATAAATTAATGGCTTTCAACAAGTTTGTTTTAACTTCCTTCGTCGCTTTAAATAACTCTTCATACTTTACAGAAGAATCAATCAGTAAAGCTAAATCTCTACGAGAACCAGGGAATTTAGAAATATCTTTGTATTTCAAATGATGTTGATTTGCTAAGGTAATCATTGTTTCCCAATTTAACTGAGCAAAGAAAACATCTTGGTTAACACCTAATTTTTTCGCTAACTTTTTGCTGATGATTCCAAGTTTTCCCAATGATTTTTTACCTGAAAAGAATTCAATCCCGTCTAAGAAATTATCATCCTTCGCAGGAATTTCATCTGTAATTTGAATATCTAAACGAACGAAAATCTGCTTGACTAAACCTTTTAAATCAGCAAAAGTAGATTTGCGTAAATTTCCTGTCCAAGATTCGCTGTTGAAGTTACCCGAAAGAATAATGCCTAAACACTTATTTTCTTTGTAGATTCCATCAATTTTGCGGTAAACTTTGCCAAATTCAAACAATTTGACATCTGAATTACGACGATTGATATTGAATGCTACATTTTCTAATAAACCATTTAATAATGTACGACGCATGACCGCTAAATCAGCAGAAAGCGGATTTAACATGGCAACACTCTCTCCTTCAGGGTAAAAGAAAACGTCTTCGTATTCTCTTTTCGTCAATGAATTGTTCATTGCTTCATTGAATCCGAAAGAGATCAATTGACGTGCAATAAAATCTTCAATTTTATCGGGACTAACTTTTTGATTTGGAATATAAGAAAACGAGAATTTCGAAGGAATTTCTATATTGTCATACCCATAAATTCTCAAAATATCTTCAATTAAATCTACATCACGTTGTACATCTACACGATAAGCCGGAACTTCTAAATCTAAAATACCATCATTTTCTGACAAAATTTTGATTTCTAAGTTTTCTAAAATTGCTTTGATTTTCGTTTCAGCAATCTCAACTCCTAATAATTCAACAACTTTACCTAAACGTAATTTTACATTAAAGTTTTGGATAGGAGTTGGATAAATATCGTCAATATTTGAAGCAATTTCTGCTCCGGCAATTTCAACTAACATCATGACTGCTTTTTTCAAGGCGTCAATGGTGATATTAGGATCTATTCCACGTTCGAAACGGAAAGAGGCATCTGTGTTTAACCCGTGAGCTTTTGCTCCTTTACGAATGGTTACAGGTTCAAAATATGCTGATTCTAAGAATATATTTGTTGTAGAATCTGAAACTCCTGAATCTTTTCCTCCGAAAACTCCTGCAATACACATGGGGTTGTTTTCATTGCAAATCATTAACTCAAGTCCTTTCAAACTGCGTTCTACACCATCTAAAGTGATAAATTTTGTCCCTTCAGTTAATTTTTGAACGATAACTTTATTTCCTTCAATTTTATCCGCATCAAAAGCATGTAAAGGTTGACCTAAATCGTGTAAAATATAATTTGTAATATCAACAATATTATTAATTGGAGATAAACCAATTACTTTCAAACGATTTTTTAACCAATCCGGAGATTCAGCAACTTTTACATTTTTTAAATAAACACCTGCATAGCGAGGAGCTGCTTTTGTATCTTTCACTTCGATAGAAATTGGGTTTTGACCAAAATCTGTTGTTGGGTAATTTGATACATCATATGTTTTGAAAGTAGAGGCAATATCGCGGGTTTTTAATGCGGCGTGTAAATCACGTGCTACACCAAAATGAGACATTGCATCTGCACGGTTTGGCGTTAAGCCAATTTCAATTTCGTGGTCAATTTCATCATTTTTTCCAAAAAGATCAAATGTAGAAGTTCCCGGTTTCAGATCTTCCGGCAAAACTAAAATACCTGAATGATCTGTTCCTATTCCCAATTCAACCTCAGAACAAATCATTCCGAAAGATTCTTCGCCACGAATTTTTGCCTTTTTGATTTTAAATTCTCCGTCTGGTGAAGGTAAAATCGTTCCGACTGTTGCAACGGGAACATTTTGTCCGGCAGCAACATTAGGAGCACCACAAACGATTTGCGTTTCTTTTCCGTCTCCTAAATCTATTTTAGTAACTTTTAATTTATCTGCATTTGGATGAGGTACTGCTGATAAAACTTTACCAACTAATACGGTCTCCAAATAGTTTTTAGCCCCACCTATTTGTTCTACACCTTCTACTTCAAGACCTGTACTTGTCAGTGTAGAAGACACTTCATCAAGTGTTATGTCAGTATCAATATAGGTTGTTAGCCAATTGTATGAAATTTTCATTGTATTTCTAAAAATGAATTTTATGTATTCTTGATCATTATGCGTTTAGCATTACCGGCATAACTAACATTAAGATTTCTTCACCATCTTCAAGTCCATCAACTGGTTTGATGATTCCTGCACGATTAGGCTCAGACATTTCTAATGTTATTTCTTCTGATTGTAAATTGTTCAACATTTCAATTAAGAAACGAGAATTGAAGCCGATTTGTAAATCTGTTCCGTTGTAATCGCAAGGAAGTCTTTCCTCAGCTTTGTTAGCGAAATCAATGTCTTCTGCAGAAATTGTCAACGAATTTCCTACTAATTTTAATCGAACTTGATTTGTTGTTTTGTTGGAGAAAATTGCCACACGTTTTAAAGATGTTAAGAATAAATTTCTGTTAATCGTTAATACGTTTGGATTTTCTTTAGGAATTACCGCTTCATAGTTTGGGTATTTACCATCAATTAAACGACATGTTAATACAATGTTCTGAAAAGAGAAACGTGTATTTGTGTTGTTATATTCAATTGTAACATCGTCATTATTTCCTCCTAAAATATTTTTCAATAAGTTAAGCGGTTTCTTTGGCATAATGTATTCTGCTGCTTGTAAGTCATTTAAACCATTGCGCGTATATTTTACCAAACGATGGGCATCCGTCGCAACAAAACGGAAAATATCTGAACTTGCTTGGAAGAAAACTCCAGTCATAATAGGACGTAATTCGTCATTTCCAGTAGCAAAAATAGTTTTGATAATCGCTTCAGATAAAATGCTGGCACCAAGTGTTGTAGAGCTGGCGTCTTCAATATCCGGCGTTTGAGGATATTCATTTGCGTCTTCAAATGCTAACTGATAATTTCCTTGTTCAGAAACAATCTCCAGTGTGTTTCCTTCTTTCTGAATAAAAGTTAAAGGTTGCGCTGGAAAAGTTTTCAACGTATCTGTTAAGATTTTTGATGGGATCGCAATTTTTCCATTGTCATTAGATTCAACTTCTAATGTTGTTGAAATTGTTGTTTCCAAATCTGAACCTGTAATTCTTAATTGACTTCCATCTAATTCGAATAAAAAATTATCAAGGATTGGTAAAGTATTATTAGAGTTAATAACTCCACCTATTAAGTTAACATTTTTTAATAACGTGTTGCTCGATACAATAAATTTCATATGAAGAATAATTTCCTTAAAATATCTAACAAATGTATGAAATAATCAAGTAAAAAACTCATCCCTATACATTAAATATTATATAGAATGGTTTATTGTTGATAATCAAGCAGAAAGCTGATTGTTAAGAAAGTATTATTTTTTATACAAGTTTTCTTTGAATAAGAAACTTTTCGCCCTTAAATTTGTCTTGTATAGCTAGACTTTTAACAATTAATTTTAATTGAATCTCGTCTAAAAAGGCTAATTTAAATTCAAAATAAGTTTTTATGAAAATCGAATTGAACTTAGAGGGTAAAAATGGAGTTTTTGTCTTGCTTGATGAAAATAACAAAGAAGTAGGAGAGTTAACTTTTATGCTGAAAGAGGAACAAATGTTAATCAATCATACGGGTATAAACCCTGAATTGAGAGGACAAGGCTTAGCCGAAAAATTAGTGTTAGAAGCGGTAGATTATGCAAGAAAAAATCATTTGAAAATTATACCATTTTGTAGTTATGTCAGTGTTTATGTTGGTAAACACCCTGAAGTGCAGGATGTAATTTAAAAATTATGAATTTAGAAAAAGTTTTTGAACACAATCAAGAGTGGGTCAATAAAAGATTAAGTCAAGATACTGATTATTTTGATAAACTTTCTGCCGGTCAGAATCCGGAAGTTCTTTATATAGGCTGTTCAGATAGTCGCGTTACAGCAGAGGAATTATTAGGAGCAGAACCAGGAGAGGTTTTTGTTCACCGTAATATTGCAAATATGGTGATCAGTTTAGATATGAATACCACTTCTGTTTTGGATTATGCCGTTGAACATTTAAAAGTAAAGCATATTGTCGTTTGTGGACATTATAATTGCGGAGGGATTAAATCTGCCATGACTCCAAAAGATCTTGGAATTATGAATCCCTGGCTGAGAAACATTCGGGATGTTTATCGTTTACATTCAGAAGAATTGAATGCGATTGAAAATGAAGGGATGCGTTATAACCGTTTAGTAGAGCTAAATGTACAGGAACAATGTGTAAATGTTGTGAAAAATCCTTTTGTACAACGGGCAATGAAAAATGGTTTACAAATTCATGGCTGGGTGTTCGATCTGTTTACAGGAAAACTAATTGATTTGAATTTAAACTTTGATTTAATTCTGGAAAATATTAAAGAAATTTACGATATCAACGAATAGTTTTAACATTTTTTTAGTTTGGTATAATAATTGTTTTACTTGTATTAACCAAACTATATCAATGATTAAGAACCGTTGGATAAAAAGAATCGGTATCGCTCTAATATCTGTTATTGCGATACTTTTTGTTTTAAGCTTTTATATCAGCTATTTTCTCAATGACCGTCTTCCAATAATCATTGCAGAAAAAAAACGATACAGCTTACAATTTAACGTATGAAGATTTAAGCTTCTCGGTCTTTAATTCATCTCTTTCCTTAAAAAATGTTGAAGTTTCTCCCAAAGATTCTTTGATGATAAAAGATTCTATTGATGCGACTGGAAAAGTCAAAGAAATAAAGATTGTCGGGATTAATTTTTTCAAATTAATTACTCAAAAAGAAGTAGCCGCATATTCAATCAATATTAAAAATCCAACAGTAAATTATTATTTGAAAGAAAGAACAGATTCAATTCAAAAAGATACCGTTCAACCAAAAGTAGGACAGAGTATTGACGTATCAAATGTAAACATCAAAAACGGAGAATTCAATTTATTTTCAAACTCAGGTAAAAGACACATTGCAAATGTTTCCAACTTTAGTATCGATTTTGATGGGGTTCGTTTTAATGAAAAAACAGCGGATAAAAAAATACCATTCAAATATTCTGATTTTGAGATCAAATTAGATTCAATGTTTTTTGTCATAAAAGACAAACAACTGATTAAAGCGAGAAAAGTTCGTTTCAACGAAACAGATTTTGAGTTAGATAATTTTTCGATGAAACCGCTTAAAATGAATGGTAAATTGTATGTGCCAAATGATTCTGAAGCAGATTTATTGGATATCGAAACGCCTTTACTTTCACTTACAAAAATGGATTGGGGGTTTACTTCAGAGGATAAATTCTATTTCAAGACTGATTTGATTAAATTCAAGAAACCAAAGATTACTATAATCACTGCAAATCCCGGAAATAAAGTTGAAAAACAGCCAATTAAAAAAGTGAATATAAAAACAGATGATGCAGAGCTGATTAATATTAAAAAACTACAAATAGAAGACGGAAAAATCCGATCACTTTTTTCCAATGCACAAACAGTTCAGTATGCCGTGAATCATGTTGCCTTGAACATAGAAGGTATAAAAATGAACGCATTAACCCGAACAAATGATATTCCGATAGATTATAAGACATTCAGAATAAAGCTGGATTCGATGTATTATCGTTTGAATGAAATGCACACGTTGACGGCTTCTAATTTTGATTTGACAGAAAAGAAGTTAACGTTGAAGAATTTTAAAATGAAACCCTTGATTTCAAAAAATCAATTCAATCAAAATTTTACAAAATCGAATACGTTGCTAGATGTTGAAGCTCCCATCCTAACTTTAAATAACAACAGTTGGGGAATCAAAAACGGGAACTTTTTCTTCCATTCGAATTCAATTAAGTTGGATGAAGTAAATGTAAAAATCATCGATCAAAAGAATGAAAAAGTCATTGCTGAAAAAGCGGAGAAAGCAACACAAAAATTTTTGATCAATTTTAACCTCGGAATAGATACTATCCAGGTGAAACAATCCCGATTTATTGCTTCGCAAAAATTTGATTTCAATAATGTTAATTTAACTGTTTTAGGATTTAGAAATGAATATGGTAAAGAATTGCATGTTCAACATGTTATTTTCAAAAATCCAAAATTTACAATATATGGTCAACCAAGACGAGTTGCTCAGCGTGAAGGGAAAATGTCAAAAGATTTTAACGACATTATAAAAGTTGATAAAGTATCGCTGGTAAATGGTCATTTAGATGTTATTCCTTATCAACAAAAAAATCCAAATTTGAGTTTAAAACAGATTCAACTGGTGTTTAATCAAATTAATGTTGATCCGAAAACCATACAGGAAGCAATTCCGTTTTCTTACCATTCGGTTTTATTGAATTCATCTGGTATTGACTATGATTTGGGAAAAACATATCGATTAAGTACCGGAGGATTGCAATTTCAGAACGGAAATCTAGTCTTGAATCAACTGAATTTAACGCCAAAGGTTTCTCGAAAGACATATACTTCTTCGTTGAAAAAGCAAGCCGATTTGTACACAGTTTCTGTCAAGCAGTTAACAGGAAATGGTATTCAATGGGGGATTTCGCCATCCAAAGATTTCTTTTTGAAAGCAAATCAGTTTAAATTAGACCGTCTTTATGCAAATATCTACAGAAGTTTAGTGCCACCTGATGATACAAAACGTAAAACAATGTTTTCAGAAAAACTTAGGGAAATGAAGTTTGATTTAGGAGTAAAACAATTACACTTGGTAAATTCTAAATTAGAATATGAAGAAGAAACACCCAAAAGTAATGGAACAGGGAAGTTGACTTTTTCTTCTGTGAATGCTACAGTCAAAAATGTAAATTCGGGTTATAAGAAAAAATCTTTACCAGATGTGGATGTGAATTGGCGTTCTGAGTTTATGAATGGAGATTTACGTGCAAATTGGACATTTAATCCAATGAATCGGTCAGAAAAATTTAACATCAATGGTTCGATTACGAATCTTCCAGCGAAAAATCTAGACCCTTTTGTAAAACCTTATCTCAAAGTTTCTGTTGATGGATTCTTCAATAGAATCAACTTTAATTTTGATGGAAATGATAAAATAGCAGGAGGAGATTTTGGTATAAACTACCAGAATTTGAAAGTAAATGTTTTACGAGATGATGGTTCGAAACGCAAGCTTTTGTCAGCTGTAGGAAACGCGGCGGTTAAAAATGATTCACGTGGAAAAATGAAAGAAGAAAAAGTAGAAAATGTCGAGCGAAAACAAGATAAGTCATTTTTTAATTTCTTTTTAGCTTGTATCTTAGGAGGGCTTAAAAAAGCACTTTTAATTATTTAAGAAACATGAAAAGAACAGTCTTCATTACCGGAGCAACATCTGGCATAGGAATGGCGACAGCAAAGAAGTTGGCACCAAATTATCGTTTAATTTTATGTGGTCGCCGTCAAGAACGATTAGATGAAATTCAGGCAGAATTAAATCAAATTACAGAAGTAAAAACAATTCAATTTGATATTCGTGACAAGGAAGCTGTTTTTTATGCAGTAGAAAGTTTAGAGAACGAGTGGAAAAGTATTGATGTTTTGGTCAATAATGCAGGAAATGCACATGGATTAGCTCCTTTTGATACTGCAGATTTAGAAGATTTAGAAGCAATGATTGATATCAATGTAAAAGGATTGATTTATGTTTCAAAAGCCATCATTCCTTTGTTGAAAGCATCTCATAATGCACATATTATTAATCTTTCTTCAATTGCCGGGAAAGAAGTTTACCCCAACGGAGGAACTTATTGTGCTTCGAAAGCTGCTGTAGAATCCTTGAGTAAAGGGATGCGATACGATTTGTTACCCTACGGAATTAAAGTTTCGAATATTGCACCTGGAGCAGTGGAAACAGAGTTTTCTTTGATTCGTTTCAAAGGAGATAAAGATCGTGCTGAGAATGTATACAAAGGTTTCGAACCTTTGAAAGCGGATGATGTAGCCAATACAATCGACTATTTGTTGCAGCAACCGGAGCATGTACAAATTGCTGATGTAACAATTTTTCCGAAAGCACAAGCAGGAGGAACTGTTTTCTTGAAAAAATAATTTATTTCGAAAAATATTTTTATGTATAAAGTCTCTTTTTTTAGAGGCTTTTTTATTTTGTTCAAAAAAAGTTTAAATTTAGATGTAACACTTCGTAGCACTTAGATGTCTTATTAGTAAAAGCACTAAATATGAATCAGGAAACGTTTAAAACATCGGTATTTGTCCATAAGGATAAGCTGTTTCGTTTTGCACGAAGAATCCTGGTAAGTGACGATGAAGCTTATGATGTTGTTCAGGAAATTTTAATGAAATTATGGGAAAAACGTAATTCATTGGCAGAGGTGAGCAATATAGAAGCGTATGCGATGCGAATGGTAAATAACGAATGTGTTAATCGATTGAGAAAATTTGATGTTCGGGAGAATTATAAAAACGTAGTACAAACTGATTGGTGTATTCAACACGAGCAACAAGAAATAAAACCGCTTATTCTCAATTTAATTGACCAATTGCCAGAAAAACAGCGCAAAGTAATGCATCTAAAAGATGTTGAGGAACTTGAAATAAAGGAGATTGCAGGAATTTTGGAAATGGAAAGAAAATACAATTCGAGTCAATCTGATGCGGGCAAGACAAAAAGTAAGGGAACAATTAGAAGTTTTTTTTGAACATGAAGAAAGAGCAATCAATTATAAATAAAGATGATTTTTTTGCCGGAAAGTTGACCGAAGAGCAAGAAAAACAGCTGAGAAATAATGAAAAAGATCCTTTTTTTGAAATTTTGAAAAAGGAAAAAGAAATAAAAATGAAGCTAAGTTTTGATGATTTTATGACAAAGGTTGAAACGAATCAACAAGAAGTTGTAGAAGAACCAAAAACAAAGAGGTTTTTGTGGTGGAAAATATCAGGAATTGCAGCTTCAGTTTTAATTGGAATCGGAATGATGTTTTTCTTAGGAGAATACAGCGAAGTCGACAAAGATTCAACGGTTGTTAAAATTATTGAACCTGAAAAATCAACCGAAAAAAGAGAGAATATAGTTGTAAAAGAAGATGTAGAGAATATTCCATCATCAGAAAATTTTCTAATAAAAGAGGAAGAAAAACAATTATCGAAAGTTACAAAATCAATCAAAAATGAAAATAAAAAGTCAACAATTCAATCAGTTGGTTTATCTATAGCAAAATCTGAAAGTACAGATGAATATTCGTCAGACTATGTAGTTGTAAATGGAGAACCAGTTGAAAATTTTGATGAGGCAAAAGTTTTAGCTTATACGACTATGAAATTATTTTCAAGAAATATTGATCAAGGAGCTAAAGCAATCGGACAATTAAAATCATTATCAATAGAACTTTAAAAAAAAGAAAATATGAAAAAATATGTATTCATCTTAACCCTGTTTATCGTAGGATTTGCAAATGCGCAAACAAATAAATTTGTTGAATTATATAATCAATTTCAGGATAAAAAAGGAGTTACAACCATTACAATTAATAAGGCAATGTTTAATATGATGGGAGATTTTTCGACAGACGATTCGGATTTGAAAGATTTGGATGGTTTGTTCAAAAAAATGAATTCAATCAAAATGATTATGGTGGATAATGAAAATAACGAAGCCAAAAATCAATTAAAAACAGCTTTTGATAAAATGAAATTGGAAGAATTGATGTCAATCAATAAAGAAGGAAGTAAAATTCGTTTTTTGACAGAAAATGCCAGTGCCAAAATCTTTAAGAATGTTTTGATGAGTATCAACAGTGATAATCAACAAATGTATATGATTATGGATGGCGAAATTTCTGCTGATGAGATGAGTAAAATGGTAAAAGAATCCAATAAATAATAAAAAAAGAAGCTGAACATTTGTTCAGCTTCTTTTTTTATTATAAAATCTTCTCATAACAGACACTTTCTTCTATCCCTTCATATTGGTCATAGTTTTTAATTTTTTGATAATTGCACCTTTCGTACAAGGCGATTGCTTCAGGTTGTTTCAATCCTGTTTCTAAAATGCATCTTTCGTATCCTAATTCTGTAGCCCAATTTTCCAACTCATTCAAAACTTTTGCAGCAATTCTATTTCCTCTAAAATCGGGATTTACAAACATTCTTTTTATTTCCATTGTTGTATCGGAATAATGTTTTATAGCTCCGCAGCCAACAGCAGTATTCTCGATATAAGCAACAATGACATGTTGAATTAAATCTGTTTTATTGTATTGTGCAAAAAAAGAATGAAATTCTCCATCTCTTTTTCTTAGGTCAATATCTAACTCCTGAACGAGTTCTTGAAAAGCACTATTTGTAGAATCGGTACGACTTAATTTGATAGAATTCATGTAAGTAATCTTTTCTCAAATTTAATAAAAACATATACATCTTACAGGTTAAATTCTATTTTGCTCACTTGTTTTCTCAATTTGTTTCGCTTCTTTCACTTTTTGGTTTCCGAAGTTGTATTTGAGGTTAAGAATAAAATATTGTGTGTCACGATAATCTTTGAAATATTGGTTTTGGTCTGCATATTTAGTTGAAATGGTTCCAAGATCTGTTTTGAAAATATCGTTAAAAGTTAATCCGATTTCAAAACGTTTATCCCATAATTTTTTGTTTAAAATTACATATGTATTTTGAGAGGAACTAATGTTGAAAGATCCTTGAATAGCCTTTGAATTGTAGCGATATCCTGCCGAAAGATTGAACGTTTTTGCCCGATCCAAATCCAATTGTGTGTTGAGTGAAAGATGATAAAAAAAACACATCATTCTTGTATTGTTTTTTGATCCGGACCGAAATAATAATTTTCATTGTATTCTCCCATTGCAAATAAATTTAGTTTCCACCAGGATTTGAAATTGAAATTTTTCGAAAGGTTAGCTCCAAATGCTTCTCCGTTTTTGATATTTGTAAAATGGTAAAACTGTTTCAAAAGTTTCAGGGTTTTGGATAGAAATTTCCATGGCAGGATCTTTTTCGTAGCGATAATAAGTTTCAAAATTCCAGTCTTTTAGTGTGTATGATAAACTTAAATTATGGATAATCGTTGAAATGGCATTTGCATCGCCCTGAAAATAAGAAAACATATTATAATATGATTTTGAAGGGTTTAAAAAGTTGTAATCGGGACGATCGATTCGCTTTCCGTAATTCAATCCAATTTGTCCTGCATTTTCGAAACTATACATTAAATAGAATGTCGGAAAGAAACCTGTATTTGTTCGTTTGTTTTTTGTAATGGGATTATCCGAAATAGTATTGATCCAAGTTGTTTCTGATCTCAAACCGGCTTTTGCTTCCCATTTTTTCCATTTGTAGTTAGACGAAATATAAAGGGCGAAAATCTGTTCTTTGTAATTGAAAACATTGCTTTTATCAGGTTGATATTCGATAGTGTTTTGGATTGACTCGAAAAAATCTAAATCATTATCGTTTTTCACGAAACTATATTTTGTACCGGTTTCTAAACCAAAATCTTTGTTGGTGAAGGTGTAATCTATTTGTGTTGAATAAAGATTTAATTTTTGAAGCGCATTATTCAAAAACCTGTTTTCTTCATAAGGTTTATCTTTGAAATTTAATTGCGTCAGTACATCTTGTTTTTCTTTGTAATAACGGTGACTGAAATTATTGGACCACGTCAAATTATTATTTCCAAATTTTTTGTCATATACCAAATAACTGTTTAAAACTGTTTGAAGATTCGCGACGATCATTTTGTGTGACATAATAAGATTCGAGTTGATTATTGTCTATATTGTAAATATTGGTCGGAACATTGTAATTTCCAATAGAAGCAGGATTTCTATATCCATTCATTCCAAATTGTAGATTTTGTAAACTATCAATTGTATATTGAGAAGCAAAGTTGTATACGTGCTGTTCTTTTGCAACAGTTCGGCGAATCATATCACTTTCCCAGCGAGATTTATCTTGTTCATAAGTGGTTACATCAAAATTTTTGCGAACATATTTTCCATTCACAAAATAATAACTACCGGTTAATTGCCATTTGTCTGTATTATAAGATTGTGAAGTGCCTAGCATTCCTTTGCTATAAATAGATTGATGATAACGGGTAGCAACTTGGCCTTTATAGCCGGAAAGTACATTTTTTTTCATTTTGATGTTGATAATTGCACTTCCGGATGCTTCGTATTTCGCAGGGGGATTGGTAATCACTTCAACAGAAGAAACAGTAGTGCCATCAGTGTTTTCTAACAATTGTTTCAGTTCGTCTTGTGTCATCAATGTTTTTTTATCGTTTATTGTAACTAAAATTTGTGTGTTTCCACGGACACTTAACTGATCATTTTTTAAGATAACATTGGGCGTGTTCTTTACAATGTCCCAAGCACTCAGATTTTGTAAAGGCGTATTGTCAACATTGAATTCAATCCGGTCAATTTTACGTTTTAATAAAGGTTTCTGACCTGAGACGATTACGTCTTTTAGTTGGATGCTTTCATCTTTTTTTAATGTAATTGTGAGTGGTTTTAGGTTGTCAGTCTGATAAACTTCTTCAAATTCCTGGTAACCAAATTCTTTGATGTAAATTGTAAATGATTTGGCTTGATTGAGCTCAAAACTGAATTGTCCATTTTCATCTGTTTCTAGTACAATAGGTTCTAACGAAGGAATTTCGACTTCTACGGAACTACTTTTTATGGCTTGATTCTGTTCATCAATCAATTTTCCTGTCGTTAACTGAGCAAAAATTAACTGAGGAAAAAAGAGTAGAAGATAGGCTGTTGTTTTCATGTGATTATTTTTAACAAAGTTGATTTTAAAAACAAATCCTGTCAGTTAATGAATGGTTAACGATGAGTTAACGTATGATTTATGAAAAAAATCAATGTATTTTTGAGATGATGAAAAGCTTATGAAACTTTCCAAAAAATATTATACACTTATATTCTCTTTTGCACTGACAATTTTAGTTGCATTGCAAGCCTATTACATTTATAATTCGTATCGATTAATCACAAAAGATTTGAACAAAGAGGCGCAGGAAATTGCAAATAAGGTGATGGATTACATGAAGAAATATGAAACGGATAACAATGATGATAAGATTATACAGTATTTTAAAAAATTGAATCATGATGAAAAAAAGCAGTTTAATGAGTTGCAAATGATTCGGGAAAAAGTAGATTATAATTACAAAATATTTACACCTCTTGTCGATTCTTTATTGGAAGTTTATTCGAAAGATAAAGGCTTTGAAATTTCACTCCGTACAGATGTTTTTTCTGTTTATGACGGATTAAATCATAAAGAATTATTACAAAACAAAAATTATGTCATTTACGAATCGACTAGGAAAATGAGCCATCCTGTTAATATTAATCAAAGTATATGGTCTTCTGATGATATTAGCAATGAGCGAGATACCGACCGAGGAATTGAGTCGAATGAACGACATAAATACAAAATAAAAGGAAAAACGGATTATGAATTATTGAATATTAGGTTCTTAATTCTAAAGAAAATTATTCCACTTATTATAGTGAGTGTATTGATTGTTGCATTGATAATTTTTTTATACTGGAAAAGTATGCAGAATTTAGCAAAACAAGAAGAAAAGATTAACCAACTGCATGTAACAATAGACTCCATTGCACATGAATTGAACACACCAATTACGACCATGAAATTTGCATTGCATCAAATTCAACATTCAGATACAAAAGAGATGATGAATAGACAAATCAATCGTTTGGAGAATACGGTCGATTCCATTTTTGCAAAAAATGAAGAAAATAATGAGTTGTTAAATGAAATTATTTTGAGTGAAATTATTCAGAAAGCGAAACGTCAATTTCATACAATTGAAATCATTAGTCAAAGTTTATTCGAAAAAAATAATAAGTTGCAAGCAAATGATTTCCAACAAATATTTCAAAATTTAATAGAAAATTCCGTAAAATATGGCGCATCTAGAGTTGAGCTAAATTTAAAATTTCAACATGAAATTATTTTGAAATTTTCAGATGATGGAATTGGAATCCCATCAAATGAAATTCCATTTATTTTTGATAAATATTACCGTATAAACCGATCAATTAATCAAAATGTGAATGGTTTAGGAGTAGGTTTGTATTTGGTGAAGAATATTGTTGGACGTTATTCAGGAACGATTCATGTACAGAAAAATAAAGAAAAAGGTGTTGAATTTTTAATTAGAATGCCGAATGAAAACTAAATTGATTTTGGTTGAAGATGATCAGGATTTGGGAACAGTTTTGAAACAATATCTCGAATTTTCTGATTTTGAAGTAACATGGTTCAATCATCCGCAACAGTTACTAGAAGATTTATCCGTATTGTCTGCTGTTCAATTGATTATTTTGGACGTAATGCTACCAGAAATAGATGGGTTTACATTAGCTAAAAAAATAGGAGAAAGCATTACAATTCCTTATTTATTTTTAACTGCTAAAGCACAAAGTTTTGATCGTGTTTTGGGATTGAAATTAGGTGCTGATGATTATATCACGAAACCTTGCGATCCTGAAGAATTGGTGTTGAGAATTAAAAATATTTTAAAACGAAACCAACCGATTTTAGAAGAAGTGATTTCAATAGGAACGTATATGTTTAATCGAAACCAATTAACGTTGACTTTTCAGGATGAGGTTTTTCAATTAACAGAAAAAGAAACAGAATTGTTGAATTATTTTATTCAAAACAATCAAAAATTAGTGACTCGAAAAGAAATTTTAGAAAAAATTTGGGGTGAAAATGATTATTTCATGGGGAGAAGTTTGGATGTTTTTATGACGCGTCTAAGAAAATATTTTCAATATGATAAAAGTGTAAAATTTGAGTCGGTTCGAGGAGTAGGTTTTAAAATAGATTTACCTCTAAATTAAAAAAAAAGCCGAGAATTTCTCGACTTTTCATAACAAACAATTGAATTTGAATTCAGCAAAAAGACCGAATTCTATAAATGGATTTTTTTAGACTTAATTCTTTTGATAAAATTGAGTGTTGATAAAAATACATTGAAGAGTAAATAATAGAATGATTTTTTTAATTAAAATTTCGAATATTTAAAGAATTGATAATTTTAAAACCTCTAAACCTTTAGGTTGATAATTTTTGAAACAAAAAAAGCAAGAAAATTTCCTGCTTAATAAATTTTATGTTTTTTTAATTTTTTTAAGACAAATGACTATTTTTTGAAAAAGCCACCTAATAAGCCCATTGCATCTCCAAGACCTAATTGTCCGTCACCATCCTGGTCTAACAATTTTTCAAATCCTCCTAAGTTTATTCCTCCTTGATTAGCTTGTGCAGATGATCCTCCAACTAAACCACCTAATAATCCTGCAATTCCAGTAGAATCTAAACTTTCAGATTGTTTTTGTTTTCCCAAATATCCCATTACAATAGGAGCTACCAGAGCTAAAATTTGAGTTACTTGTTGCATGTTTAATCCGGATTGTTGAGAAATTGCAGCTTCTACGTTTTGTTGTTTATTTCCTAAAACATGTCCTAAAATTCCTAAACCATCTTGTTGATTTCCTCCTTGGTTTAAAAAACCGGAAAGATTATCTAAAATACTTCCGTCATGCTGATTTAAAGCATTCGAAATTCCTTCAGCACCACCATTTTGCGCATTTTTATTTAATGCAGATAGTAAAAAAGGTATAGCAGCGGCGACAGCAGTTTGTGCCTGAGATTCGTTTATGCCCAATTGTTTTGCGGCAGAACCAACTACTTGTTGGCCAATAGCTCCTTGAATTAAATTTGTAAAGTCCATAAGTTTATATTATTTAATCAAATATAGTACTTTTAGAAGATTAATTTCGATGAATATATAACGAGTGCTGTAAAGTATTTCTATTTTTGTACATTCAATTTTGTAAATGAAACAAGTAAATCTTTTTTTAGTTATTCTTATTGCGATTTTAGCTTTTTTGCCAATCGTATTACCTGACCGTTTTGATGAAGATATCGAATACGAATTTGATGCACCTGTAGGATTAGTTTATGATGAATTTTACAACCTTCGCCAATTTTCTAAATGGGAACAATTCACGGCTGCAGATTCGTTAACAACCAAAAAATTTTCAAATACACAAGAAGAAGATGAAATATCGATGACTTGGGATTCAGAAGATGCTGCTATTGCTTCAGGAAAAATCACAATCGATAATTTTTTCGGTGAATCGTTTAGTTAATTATACAATCAAATACGATGGATGGGAAAAACTGGATAGTTTGAATGTGAAGTTTGATCAAAATGAAAATGGTAAAACCATTGCAAAGTTGAATTATTTGAGTCAGAAAATCCCTTATTTCTATCGTTATTTTGCTTATTTCAAAAACCCTGAATCAAAATTTGAAGAATCTCTGGATGAGTTAAGTAAACGAGTGAAAATTCGTTTAGATAAAGATAAAAAAGAAGGAAGGTTAAATTATGGGGAGTTTCGAATTGGATTCTTAGGAAAACGAATTTGTTAGCCATTAAAAAACAAACGAAGATTTCAGATAAACTGATTATGGAAAAAGTAGATGCTTCTTTCGAAATTATTTATAAATCGTTGATGAATAAAGATGAAGGAGGGCTTGATTTTGATTTAGGTTTTCCATATATCTATTTTACTGATTTTAATAAAGAAAAAGACCAAGTTACTTTTTTCTCCGGTATACAACTGATAGAGGATCTACCTTTGCAGAAAGGAATGCAGAAAGTAGTGGTTCCGGAAGGAGAATATTTATTGACCTTGCATATTGGACCTCGTTCTAAGCGAAATCAAACAATAGAACGAATGAACAGTTATGCGCAATCAAAAAAAATTAAATTAGGAACAAGGCAATTAGAGGTGATGTTGAATGATCCAAAAGAAACAGATAGTTTAAAACTGATGTCACGCATTTATCTTCCGATTATTAAATAATAAACCATTAAGAATTAACAATTTTTAAAATGAACTAAGCCACAAGAATGTGGCTTTTTTTGTATTTTTGCAACTTCTTACAAATGAACATGGACAAAGATTTTATTGAAGTTTACGGTGCACGTGAACATAATCTAAAAAATATTGATGTTAAAATTCCTCGCAACGAGCTTGTGGTTATCACCGGTTTGAGCGGAAGTGGAAAATCATCGCTGGCTTTTGATACAATTTATGCAGAAGGTCAACGTCGTTACATTGAAACTTTTTCAGCTTATGCACGTCAATTTTTAGGAGGTTTGGAACGCCCTGATGTTGATAAAATTGATGGTTTGTCACCTGTTATTGCAATTGAGCAAAAAACGACGAATAAAAATCCACGTTCTACAGTAGGAACAATTACTGAAATTTATGATTTTCTTCGTTTGTTGTATGCCCGTGCTTCAACAGCATATTCAGTAGAAACAAATGAGAAAATGGTCGCTTATTCGGATGATCAGATTATTGAATTGATTCGAACACAATATGAAGGGAAAAAAATTGCGATTTTAGCACCGATTGTTCGTTCACGTAAAGGGCATTATCGAGAAATTTTTGTAACCTATTCGAAGAAAGGTTTTCTGGAAATGCGTATTGACGGTGAATTGAAAGATATAGAGCCTGGAATGATGCTGGATCGTTACAAAACACACGACATTGAATTGCTGGTGGATAAAATGATTTTGAACGACAAGGTGAATGACCAACGATTACGTTCAAGCATCGATCATGCGATGCAGCAAGGAAACGGAATTACAATGGTTTTTGGATTATGAAACCAATGAAACACGCTTCTTTTCTCGTTCGCTGATGTGTGCGAGCTCCGGAGTATCATATGCGTTGCCCGAACCAAATACATTTTCGTTCAATTCACCAAAAGGAGCTTGTTCTACATGTACAGGTTTAGGAGAATTGAAAGTGGTGAATCTTGAAAAATTATTTCAAGATAAAGAAAAGTCGTTGTTCGACAATCTGGAAGAATTGTTTGAAGCCTTAAAAACGTCTTCTCGAATCGAAAAACAATTAGAAGCCATTTTTGTGAAGTATCATATTGATCAAAAAACAGCTTTCAAAAAATTGCCGGAAGAATTGATTGATGATGTAATGAATGGTTTAAAGGAGACGTTGAATGTCGATTTGAAATTTGCATCAGTTAAAAAAAACATACAAGATAGATTTTGAAGGATTAAACATGTTTCTTGCTGAAATTATGGAGGATAAGAATAATCCTTCATCTAATTCAATCAGTAAAAAGTTTGGTAAAAAAGTAATTTGTCCAACTTGCGAAGGAAAGCGTTTGAAAAAAGAATCACTTTTCTTCCGTATTGATGATAAGAATATTGGAGAAGTTGCTGAAATGGATCTTAAATCACTTCAAAAATGGATTGAGGAAGCACCGGTTTCAATGACTTCAAATCAACAACAAATTGCGCACGAAATTCTAAAAGAAATTTATACGCGTTTATCATTTTTGTTAGATGTAGGATTGGATTATTTGAGCCTTAATCGTTCTTCTAAAACGCTTTCCGGGGGCGAAGCACAACGTATTCGTCTGGCAACTCAAATAGGCTCGCAATTAGTAAATGTACTTTATATCTTAGATGAACCGAGTATTGGATTGCATCAACGTGATAATGTCAGATTAATAGAATCATTGAAAAAACTGCGTGATATAGGAAATTCTGTTTTGGTAGTAGAACATGATAAAGATATGATTCTGGAATCAGATTATGTGATTGATGTGGGGCCGAAAGCTGGTAAAAAGGGGGGGCAAATTGTTTGGGAAGGAAAACCAATGCAAATGTTGAAATCAAATACATTGACTTCTAATTACCTGAATAATAAATTACAAATAGAGATTCCGGAAAAACGTAGAAAGGGAAACGGAAACGAATTGAAACTTTATGGGGCAAAAGGAAATAATTTAAAAAATGTAAACCTTACGATTCCATTAGGTGAACTGGTTGTGGTTTCCGGAGTTTCCGGAAGCGGAAAATCAACATTGATTAATGAAACCTTATACAGAATTCTGAATCAATATTTTTTTAGAGCAGAAAAAGATCCGATGCCTTATAAAAAAATTGAAGGTTTGGAACATTTGGATAAAGTAATCGAAGTGGATCAATCTCCTATCGGACGAACACCTCGTTCTAATCCTGCAACATATACAGGAATTTTCTCAGATATTCGTTCCTTATTTACAAATTTACCTGAAGCAAAGATCAGAGGATATAAACCGGGACGTTTTTCATTTAATGTAAAAGGTGGTCGTTGTGAAACTTGTCAGGGTGCCGGTTTGCGTGTAATTGAAATGAACTTTTTACCTGATATTCATGTAGAGTGTGAAACGTGCAACGGAAAAAGATTTAACCGCGAAACATTAGAGATTCGTTATAAAGGAAAGTCTATAGCAGACGTGCTTGATATGACGGTGAATGAAGCTGTAGAGTTTTTTGAAGCAATACCGAAAATATATCGATATGTAAAAAATGTTGCAAGATGTAGGATTGGGTTATATTACACTTGGGCAGCAATCAACAACATTGAGTGGAGGAGAAGCGCAGCGGGTAAAATTGGCGACGGAATTAGCGAAAAAACAAACCGGAAAAACAATTTATATTTTAGATGAACCAACAACAGGTTTGCATTTTGAAGATGTAAGTGTTTTGATGAAAGTTATCAATAAAATTGTTGAATTTGGAAATACCGTTATTATTATCGAACATAATTTAGATGTGATAAAGTTAGCCGATTATGTAATTGATATCGGTCCTGATGGAGGAAGCAAAGGAGGGAAAATCGTTGCGGAAGGGACACCGGAAGAAATTGCAAAAAATCCGAAAAGTGTAACGGGGAAATTCTTGAAAAATGAATTAAAATAACATAAAAAAGCACTCTAAATTTAGAGTGCTTTTTTATGTTATAAACCGATAGAAACGCCCATAAATGGTTGAAAACCTGATGAAAATATACTTTCATTTTCCTTGTATAAGACATTGTACATGACACCTGCCTGAAACCTAACCGGTCCTCCGGATTGGTATCCGGCTCCAAGCCATAATGCAGATTCATCTAAATTAGATTCATACATAGTATTGTAATAAGGAGTACGATCATTGTATTCTTGTTTTCCTGTATAATACATATAATTCGCTCTCAAGAATATATTCTCGATTGGGAAAAAATTGATATAAGGACCAGCATTAAATAAATTTAATTTAGAATAATCGTTTTTTGCATATTGATAACCAGCTGTAGCGCCTAACTCTACATTATTCGAAACCATATAACCAACACTTGGAGATACGTTAAAACCAAAGTAACTGTTGTTTCCAAAAGACAGACCAATTCCACCTCCAAATCTCCAATTGTTAGTAAGGTTTTGATTTTGATTAATTTGCGAAAAAGCAGTAGTACCTAGGGTTAAAGAAATGATAAATAAAAGAAAATTTTTCATAGAAATTTAATTAATTTTTAACTTTTAAAAGTGGCTTTAATTGAAAAAAACCACTATAAATTTGTCCCAACAAAACGAATAATTCTGTTTTAATAAAAACATCTTATTTACGTTTTGGTTGTAAAGAGTCGTTCATAGTTTTTTAATTATAAAGGAATAGAAATAAGATTTAAAAAATCTATACCATCTACCCTTTCTGGTTTTATCTTTGCAGTAGTAAAGTTAATCAAAATAGACAATATAAAAATTTAAACAAATGAAATTATTATCGCCAGAAAAGAAACAAAAGATTGCTGATATTTTAATTAAATTATTAGCAGACGAACATATTTTATATTTAAAAACAAGAAATGCACATTGGAATGTTGAAGGTCCAGATTTTCAGACTATACATGTGTATTTTGAATCGTTATACAACGAGTTACAAATTGTCATAGATGATGTTGCGGAAAAAATTCGTCAAAAAGATGTTTATGCACCAGCAACAATGGCAGAGTATTTGCAGTTAGCTCATTTGTCAGAAGCAAGAAAAACGGAAAACAAAGATAGTTTAAGTTTTATTGCTGATTTGCTACACGACCACGAAATTATTATTAATTTTTTGGCAGAAGCTGTAGTAGAAATTGAAAAGTTCAATGATATTTCAACTTCGGATTTCTTAGTTGGATTGTTAGAACAACATCAAAAAACTGCTTGGATGCTTAGATCGCATCTAAAATAAAGTTGAACATTATTTTACTTCATAAGTTTTTAGTGTTAATTCATATTAGTGTTAATTAGGTTGAGCCTTGGATTTTCCAAGGCTTCAGCTTTTTATAGAGGTTTGTGTTTTATCCCTCAACTTCTTTTACGCTTGCTTCTAAAGCGTTTGTTTTGACAGAAGCAATTCCGTTTCTAGCACCAGATTCTGTTTCATACGATTGGCTTGTTCCGATAATTTGTCCATTTGAAGCTTTCAGATTGAAATGCCATTTCCCGGAAGCACCTTCTTTTAATTCGAATTTAGCATCATCCTGCGAATTCTTGCGTACGGATTCGATTCCGTTTTCACAACTTGCTTTTTGTTTATATCCTTCGCTTGCTAAAATGTTTTGCCCGTTTTTAGCTTTCAAACGAAAACGGTATTCTCCTGCTTTGTCTTGATAAATTTCAAACATAATGAATAGAATTTTAATAGTTTATGATGAATATAAATTTATAAAAATTATTTGATAGTTGTGAATTAAGAAGTTAGATTCATAAAAAAATCCTGAAAAAATTTCAGGATTTTAAATTTTATTGAATTCTTTTTAAATCGTTGACATTGTCTTTGTGTACATATAAAGGGATGTGTTCTACGACAACATCATTTTTTTCAAGACCAAATGATTTTGGAATATTGAATTCTATCTTCTTTAAAATGTAATATACTTTCAAAGTGAAGAACTCTTTCATACTTAATTTTGTTTCAATAGAAGGGAATTTCTCAATTAAAACGAATTTCATATCCGGATCTTGGTTGTATTTTTTCAGACAAGGACTTAAATACTTCAGTTGTAATTCTCCATCTGCATACATATCATTAATTACCTTTTTAATATACTGTTCTGTTTTTGGTTGAACCCTGAATCCAATGTTGAACGTAATTCGATAAATCTTTTGGTCTACAATTGGCAAAATTTTATAATTCAATGTATATGGCTCACTGTCTCGGCTAATGTTGACAAACCAATACACATCTGCACGTTTAGGTCGTTTTGATAAAATAGATTGAATACTGTATTTTTCTATCGTTTTTGGATTTGTCGACTTCGTTAAATAAAATAAGAATGTCGAGTATTTGTTTACTGTTTTATCTTCACTTAATTCTGTTAAAATATTTGCATAACGTTTAATTTTTACAAACTCCAGGTTTCGTGAATTAAGAATTTTTCCATAAAAAACTACAGTACATGATGATGAAGAACAACCATCCCATTAATAAGGCCAAATAACCTCCGTCTATAAATTTGACAACATTCGCGACAAAGAATGATGATTCGATTGCAACAAAAACAGATAGAATTGCAACAATAAATACTTTGTTGAATTTTGTATAATAGTTGAGGTAATAGGACAATAAAAAAGTGGTCATTAACATGGTGACGGTAATCGCAAGTCCATATGCGGCCTCCATATGAGAAGAATCTCTAAAGTATAAAACAATAAATACACACCCGGCCCATAGCATGAAATTGATGGTAGGGATGTACACCTGGCTTTTATGTTCGTTTGGTTGAATAATCAATGTTCTGGGCCAGAAACCTAAATTGATTGCTTCATTGATTAATGTAAAAGAACCGGTAATTAACGCTTGAGATGCGATAATTGCAGCTCCTGTCGCAATGCATATTCCCGGAATTAAAAACCAGTCGGGCATCATTTCGTAAAATGGATTTCTACCGTCTAATATTGGGTCATCTTGATGCATTAACCAAGCAGCTTGCCCTAAATAGTTTGTAACTAAACAAATTTTAACATAGATCCAACTGATACGGATGTTTTTTCGTCCACAATGCCCCAAATCTGAATACAATGCTTCCGCACCTGTTGTACAAAGGAAAACAGCACCTAATATCCAAAATCCATGTGGGTAATTCATCAAAAGATTGTAGGCGTAATATGGATTTAAAGCCTTGATAATACTCGGA
Source organism: Mylabris phalerata (assembly GCA_020740385.1). NCBI lineage: Eukaryota > Metazoa > Arthropoda > Insecta > Coleoptera > Meloidae > Mylabris > Mylabris phalerata. The sequence goes on from JAJEOX010000120.1 coordinate 228,104, forward strand.
TGATGAACAATGTGGTAAATTCCTAATCCTAAAAGCATCGTAAACCATAAGACCATAAAAGGGCCAAATATTTTACCGACTTTGTTTGTTCCGAATCGTTGAAAAAAGAATAATGCAGAAAGAATAAAAATGACAATTGGTATAGTAGGGAGGTTTTCCAGTCCGTTTAACATTCGTAGACCTTCTACGGCGGAAGAAACAGAAACGGGAGGAGTAATAATCCCATCTGCTAATAAGGCGGATGCTCCAATAATGGTTGGAATAATAAGATTTTTTCCTTTTTTCTTGATGAGTGAATACAACGAAAAAATACCTCCTTCACCATCATTATCTGCTTTTAGTGTCAACCATACATATTTAATAGAAGTTTGAAAACATAAAGTCCAAAATACACACGATACGCCTCCATAAACAATGCTCTCTTCAATTACACGATTTTCTCCGATTATCGCTTTCATTACATATAATGGACTTGTTCCAATATCACCGTAAATGATTCCAAATGCGATTAAGAGGGTTGCTGCCGTTACTTTATTCATCGTATGGTTTGATTCCATAAGCACTATTTTAAAATTTCTACGAATGTATGCCGTTGAAAAGAGATTAAACAATCTTATTTATTTATAATCATAAAGCTACTTTATATTTATTTTCGATTTTAATATGGCGTATTTATACACTACTTTTTCTGTTTTGGATTCAATTGAATAAAATTAACTATTATTTATTCATCATATTTATTTCTTTAAGATTAATTTAGTCTTATATGTTTTTGATAAATAGTATATTGTATCAAATTATGTTAAGAGATATTAAATTTTAAAATGTTATTATGCTTGCATAATAAAAAAAGATTATATTTGTTAGACATACACTAAAATATGTTAAGAGAAGATTTAACGATAGATTATTTATTGCGTTCAACATGGCTTTCTGTGCAGAAAATGTATAATGAGCAAGCAGGAGCTTACGATTCCACAATGGTGTATGCATTTACATTATTATCGATTGACCCGAAAGGAGGTACACCAAGTACTTCATTGGGACCAAAAATGGGAATTGAACCGACAAGTTTGTCTAGAACTTTAAAAAACTTAGAAGCAAGAAATTTTATTGTACGAAAACCAAATCCGGAAGATGGGAGAAGCGTTTTAATTACGTTAACAGAAGAAGGTTTACGGATGAGAGATATTTCGAAACATTTTGTTTTACAGTTCAACGAATCAATTAATAATCATATCGAACCTGAGAAAATGCAGATTTTCTTAGAAGTGATTTATAAGATTAATCAATTAATATCGGACAAAAAAATATTTAAAAACAATTATGAGAAGACACGTTAAACACGTAACTGTATTAGGATCAGGAGTGATGGGTTCTGGTATTGCATGTCATTTTGCAAATATCGGAGTCGAAGTCTTGATGCTGGATATGGTTCCTCGCGAGCTTACACCACAAGAGCAAGCGAAAGGACTTACTTTAGAGAGTAAAGTAGTTCGTAACAGAACTGCTCAAACTCACTTAGATGCTGCTTTAAAAAGCAACCCTTCACCAATTTATGACAAAGCATTTGCTTCTCGTATAACTGTTGGTAATTTTGATGATGATTTCGAGAAAATTAAAAACTCGGATTGGGTAATAGAAGTTGTAATCGAACGATTAGATATTAAACAATCAATTTTCGAACGTGTAGATAATTTCCGCAAACCAGGAACTTTAGTAACGTCGAATACTTCTGGTATTCCAATTCATTTGATGGCAGAAGGTCGTTCGGAAGATTTTCAAAAACATTTTTGCGGAACGCACTTTTTTAATCCACCACGTTACTTAAAATTATTCGAAATCATTCCAACTCCTCAAACAGATCAATCTGTCGTTGAATTTTTCCAAAACTATGCGTCGTTATTTCTAGGTAAAACACCGGTTTTATGTAAAGATACACCAGGTTTTATAGGGAATAGAGTAGGAGTCTACTCGATGGCGAAAGTGATGGAATTGGCACAGGAAATAGGATTAACAATTGAAGAGGTTGACACATTAACAGGATCTATTCTTGGTCGCCCAAAAACAGGAACTTTCAAATTAGGAGATTTGGTTGGTTTGGATACAGCGTACAATGTAACGAAAGGGTTACAGCAAAATGCACCAAACGACGAGATGATTCAAGGTTTGAAAGATTCGAAGTTTTTTGAACTTCTTGATTGAAAATAAATTCTTAGGTGAATAAAACGAGAAAAGGTTTCTATTACAAAGAAATTGATAAAGACGGAAATACAAATCGTTTTGCATTAAACCTTGATACATTAGACTATCGTCCTATGGAACGTGCTAAAGTTACTGCTGTTGAAACTGCGAAAAATGCAGGCTCTATGCGTAATAAATTAGGCGTTTTATTGAAAGATTCTGGTAAAGCAGGAGAATTAATCCGTAAACATTTTGCTTCATTATTTGCGTATGTTTCGCAACGTATCCCGGAAATTACAGATGTATTATATCCAATAGATGATGCTTTAAAAACAGGGTATGCTTGGAAATATGGTCCATTTGAAACATGGGACTTAGTTGGGTTGAAAAACGGAATTCAATTAGTAGAATCTGAAGGATTCAAAGTGGCTGATTGGGTAAAAGAGCTAGCAGCTACTGGAGCAGATTCTTTTTATAAAATAGAGAATGGTAAAAAACTTTTCTATAACCAGGATTCAAAACAATTCGAATTAATTCCGGGGCAAGATGCATTTATCATTTTAGATAATATCCGTAAAACAAATGAAGTTTGGTCTAATCAAGAAACTTCTATCCAAGATTTAGGTGATGGAATTCTTAACATTGAATTCCGATCAAAAATGAATTCGCTTGGAGGTGGAGTTTTACAAGGAATTAATAAAGGAATTGAACTTGCTGAAAAAGATTATCGTGGAGTTGTGATAGGTAACCAAGGTGATAATTTCTCTGTTGGAGCAAATTTAGCAATGATTATGATGATGGCTGCTGAGCAAGATTGGTGGGAATTAAACATGGCAATCAAAATGTTCCAGGATACGATGATGCGTGTTCGTTATTCATCTATTCCGGTAGTTGTTGCTCCACATGGAATGACACTTGGTGGAGGATGTGAAATGTCGATGCATGCAGATAAAATTGTTGCAGCTGCAGAAACTTACATTGGTTTAGTTGAAGTTGGAGTAGGATTAATTCCAGGTGGTGGAGGTTCGAAAGAATTTGCTCGCCGCGCAACTGAGTTTGCATTAAAAGATGATGTGAAAGTAAATCATTTACGTGATAACTTCATGAATATTGCAACAGCCAAAGTAGCGACATCAGCTTATGAAGCTAAAAATATGGGAATTATTCGTGAACAAGATGTTGTCGTGGTAAATGCAGAACGTCAAATTGCAGAAGCAAAGAAACATGCAATTATTATGGCAGAAGCAGGATATACGCAACCTATTCAACGTAGAGTAGAGGTGTTAGGGAAAGAAGCGATGGGTATGTTCTATGTAGGAACTGATTCTATGGTAGCCGGACGTTATGTTTCTGATCACGATCGTTTAATTGCGAATAAATTAGGATATGTCATGACAGGTGGTAATTTATCTGAATCTACTTATGTTTCAGAACAATATTTGTTAGACTTAGAACGCGAAACTTTCTTATCGCTTTGTGGAGAAAGAAAAACATTAGAGCGAATCCAGCATATGTTGAAAACAGGTAAACCTTTGCGTAATTAAAATTATAGTATTGGGATTTTAGATATTAGTATTGAGATGCATAAACTTGAGGATTTAATAATTTGGAAAAAAGCAATTGAGCTTACAAAACAAGTTTATTTGATTTGTTTAGAATTACCTCAAGACGAAAAGTTTGGTCTGAATAGTCAAATTAAAAGAGCTGCAATTTCAATTCCTTCAAATATTGCAGAAGGAGCTGGAAGAAACTCAAATAAAGAATTTGTTCATTTTTTATCAATTGCAAATGGATCTTCTTATGAATTAATGACTCAATTAATTTTAGGGATAGAATTACAATTATTCAAGAAAGATAAAACAGAACATATTATTTTATTATTAAATGAAATTCAGAAAATGAATTATGTATTTCAACAAAAACTAAAATCTAGAATCTAGAATCTAACATCTAAATTTTTAAAAAATGAAACAAGCATATATAGTTACAGGATATAGAACAGCTGTAGGGAAAGCGCCAAAAGGGACATTACGCTTTACGCGTCCTGATGAGATGGCTGCTACAGTAATCAAACGCTTAATGCAAGATTATCCAACTTTAGATCCGGCGCGTATCGACGATTTAATTGTTGGGTGTGCAATGCCGGAAGCAGAGCAAGGATTAAATATGGCACGTCTTATCTCATTAATGGGATTGGATACAGATAAAGTGCCAGGTGTTACAGTAAATCGCTACTGTGCATCAGGTTCAGAAGCAATTGCGTTGGCAGCTGCTAAAATCAGAACAGGAATGGCAGAATGTATTATTGCAGGAGGTGCAGAATCGATGTCGTATATTCCAATGGGAGGATACAAACCAATTCCGGAAACAGATTTAGCCAAAGATCACCCAGATTATTATTGGGGAATGGATTGACGGCAGAAGAAGTCGCAAAAGAATTTAAAGTTTCTCGTGAAGACCAAGATTTGTTTGCGTTTAATTCGCATCAAAAAGCGTTGAAAGCAAATGCGGAAGGAAAATTTGCATCTCAAATTGTTCCGATTGATGTTGAATACAGTTTTTTGGATGACAAAGAAAAAGTTCAAACCAAGAAAATAGATTTCAAAGTTGACGAAGGACCACGTGCAGATACTTCAGTTGAAGGTTTAGCAAAATTACGTCCGGTTTTTGCGCAAGGCGGAACAGTTACAGCCGGTAACTCATCTCAAATGTCTGATGGAGCTGCTTTTGTAATGGTGATGTCAGAAGATATGGTGAAAGAACTGGGACTTGAGCCGGTTGCTCGTTTAGTCGCTTATTCAACAGTAGGTTTAGCGCCTCGTATTATGGGAATGGGACCTTTGTTTGCAATTCCTAAAGCGTTAGAACAAGCTGGAATGAAGTTAGAGGATATCCAATTGATTGAATTAAATGAAGCGTTTGCTTCTCAGTCTGTTGCAATTATGCGCGAACTGAATTTGAATCCGGATATTGTGAATGTAAATGGAGGTGCGATTGCTTTAGGGCATCCGCTTGGATGTTCAGGGACGAAATTAACAGTTCAATTGTTACATGAAATGGAAGCGCGTAAAGCGAAATATGGAATGGTAACAATGTGTGTTGGAACCGGACAGGGAGCGGCTTCAATTTTCGAATATTTAAAATAATGCGGTAGGAGAGTTGGTAATGATTTCTTTCTGATCCGGCTCTTCTTTTTACAAAATAACAACCATAAAACAATTACAAGAATGTCTACAAATCCAAATAGATTAATCGGAGGACAATATCTAATCAAAGATGCCTCTTACAATGATATCTTTACTTACGAAGATTTATCAGAAGAACAACAAATGATTTTGCAATCTGCAAAAGAATTTATCGATAAAGAAGTTGTTCCTAATAAACACCAAATAGAGAAAAAAGATTATGCTTTAATCGAAGAGTTAATGCGTAAAATTGGTGAATTAGGATTGTTAGGAATTTCTGTTCCGGAAGAATACGGAGGTTTAGGAATGGGATTCGTAACAACCATGTTAGTTTGTGACTATATTTCTGGCGCAACAGGTTCGTTGGCTACTGCTTTCGGAGCTCACACAGGAATTGGTACAATGCCAATCTTACTATATGGAACAGAAGAGCAAAAACAAAAATACTTACCAAAATTAGCAACAGGAGAATGGTTTGCTTCTTATTGTTTGACTGAACCTGAAGCAGGTTCTGATGCAAATTCAGGAAAAACAAAAGCTGTTTTATCAGAAGATGGAAAAGAATACATCATCACTGGTCAAAAAATGTGGATAACAAATGCAGGTTTTGCAGATTTGTTTATCGTATTTGCTCGTATTGATGACGATAAAAATATTACGGGTTTCATTGTTGAAAAAGATAAAGCAGGAGAAGGGTTCTCTTTGGGAGAAGAAGAAGATAAATTAGGAATTGTTTCTTCATCAACTCGTCAGGTTTTCTTTAACGAAGTTCGTGTTCCGGTAGAAAATCTTTTAGGAGAAAGAAACGGAGGATTTAAAATTGCGATGAATGCTTTAAATGTTGGTCGTATCAAATTAGGTGCGGCTTGTTTAGATGCTCAACGTCGTATTTTAGATTATTCGCTACAATATTCTTCAGAACGTAAACAGTTCAATACATCGATTAATACTTTTGGAGCTATCAAAGAAAAGCTAGCGGATATGGCTGTTGCTGCGTTTACTTCAGAAGCGGGAGCTTATCGTGCTGCGAAAGATGTTCAAGATGCAATCGAAGATAATGTAGCAAAAGGAATGCCGCACAATGAAGCTGAATTGAAAGGGATTGAAGAATATGCAATCGAAGCTTCTATCTTGAAAGTTTGGATTTCTGATGCTGCACAGGATGCGGCAGATGAAGGAATTCAGATTTATGGAGGAATGGGATATTCAAAAGAAATGCCTATGGAAGCAGCTTGGAGAGATGCACGTATTTCTAGAATTTATGAAGGTACAAACGAAATCAATACATTGTTATGTGTTTCGATGTTAGTAAAACGTGCATTCAAAGGAAAATTAGATTTAATGTCGCCGGCCATGAATGTGGCAAATGAATTAATGTCGATTCCTTCTTTTGATATTCCGGATTATTCTGAATTATTTGCACAAGAAAAAGAGATTCTTGCAAATCTAAAGAAAGCATTCTTTATGGTAGCAGGATCAGCATTGCAAAAATTTGGAGCTGAGTTGGAACAACATCAACAATTAATTATTGCGGCTTCTCGTATTATGCAAGAAATTTATATGGTAGAATCAGCGATGTTGCGTGCAGAAAAAATTGCAACGACTAAAGGAGCTGATGCTGCTAAAAATGCCGTAAAATTAGTTCAGTTACAATTGTTCAAATCTGTGGAAATTATTAAAACAGAAGCGACTCGTGGTATTATTTCTTTTACAGAAGGTGACGAGCAGCGCATGATGTTGTCAGGATTAAGAAGATTTACACGTTACAATGAATATCCGAATGTCGTAAATCTAAAAACTGAGATTGCAGATTTATTAATTAAAGAAAATAAATACACTTTCTAGTGGTCGTTTAGTTAAAATAAAAAAAGCAGTCAATTATTGACTGCTTTTTTATTTTAACATATTGAGATTTAATTTGGTATATCATTTGATTAATCTCGCTCAAGTACTAGTCTTTATATAAGTTAGTTGAGTTTTCATGGTACTTAAGTTTTTAGTAGAGAAAAGCCTCAGTTGTTCCCAATTGAGGTTTTTTTATGGCGTATAGTAAAGTTTATTCATTAAAAATAAACGAGTTACACTTGTTTTTTCTTTTTGAAATACAAGTGTAAAGAAATGAATCGTTGTAACTTTAAATAAAAATATTAATTCTAAAAACGAAAAATATGATGATTAATGCAGCTATTTTAACAGTAACGATGTTCGTGACGTTCAGTGTGATGTGTCTGGTCAAATTAAACGAATTTAAAAAATTGAAATAACGTGAAGCTCCATTTGTACAAATGGAGTTTTTGTATTTATAACGCTATATTTACTTCAGAAATGAAATGTAAAAATGAGAAAGAAATTAGTGGTTTTAACAGGGGCAGGAATTAGTGCTGAAAGTGGGATTTCTACTTTCAGAGATGCGAATGGTTTGTGGGAGAATCATGATATTATGGAAGTCGCTTCTATCGAAGGTTACTTGAAAAATCCGGAATTGGTACAGGAATTCTATAATCAGCGCAGGCAACAATTGTTCGAAGTAGAACCAAATGCGGCACACCTTTTTTTAAAAGAGTTAGAGAGCGATTTTGATGTATCTATTATTACTCAAAACGTAGATGATTTACACGAACGTGCAAATTCTTCAAAGGTGATTCATTTGCACGGTGAATTAAGAAAAGCAAGAAGTGAAAAAAATGAAAACCTGATTATAGAATGGAATAAAAATATAAATCTTGGAGATTTAGCTGAAGATGGGAATCAACTTCGTCCTCATATTGTGTGGTTTGGCGAAATGGTTCCGGAAATAGAAAATGCAATCGATGAGGTTCTGACTGCGGATATGTTGATTATAATCGGAACATCAATGCAAGTTTATCCTGCAGCTTCACTTAAAGATTATGCAAAATCAAATGTACCTGTTGTCTATATAGATCCATCAGAGACTTTTGTAGATTCCTCAATTACACACATTAAGAAAAAAGCAACAGAAAGTATTGAAGAATTAAAAACTATTTTGAATAATTTTTAATCTTTTACGTTTTAATTTTGTTAAAATAATTTTCATGTGATGAAGTATATCTATTTACCGATAATCATTTTTATTGTCTCAATTGGTATAAAGGCTCAAGAATTTAATCCGTTTTATCAATCGATTGTTACGCAGGTGAAATTCGATTCGGTTCAACAGAAATTACAAAAATTTCAAGATTTCGGAATTAAAACTGTCGGATCTTCTGCACATGACAATGTATTTAGTTGGTTGAAGTTGTATTATACAAACTATGGTTATTCGAATATAGAACAACAATCTGTGAGTGTTTTCGGGAAGATTGGATATAATTTAATTGTTACAAAAATTGGGAAAAAGTATCCGGATGAATTTATTATTATCGATGGACATTATGATACGTTAAATGGTCCTGGAGCAAATGACAATGGTTCAGGAACAGTTACGTTACTGGAAATAGCAAGATTAATAGCTGATGTCGAAACAGATTATTCGATAAAGTTTATTCATTTTACAGGAGAAGAACGTGGTTTGATAGGAAGTCAGGAATATGTGAATAAAATTGCCGTTCCTCAAAATCTAAAAATAAAAGCAGTTCTTAATATTGACGAGGTTGGGGGAGTTGCAAACAAGATGAATACAACAATTGTTTGTGAGCAAGACGAAAGTAATCCAATTTCTAATAATGCAGCTTCATCTGAATTGACAAATCAAATGGCTCGTATTTTTCCATTGTACACTTCTTTAAAAACTGAAATTTCGAGAGCGTATAGTTCTGACTATATGCCTTTTCAAGCAGTTGGTTATCCTATAACAGGGCTTTTCGAGAAAAATGAAACGCCTTATGCGCATACTCCTCAAGATACAATTGATCGTATGGATGTAAAGTATCTTACAGAAGTGGTGAAAGGAGCTTTGGCGACTTTATTGCATTTTTCATTTGCACAAGAAAAGTTGAATACGATTGAAAATTCAATTTCTACTTTACAAGTTTATCCAAATCCTGTCGTTGAAACCCTTCATTTTTCTCAGAATTTACAGCAGCCGACAATTATTATATATGATGAATCCGGAAAGCAGGTTTTTTATAGAAAATTTCAGACAAGTGTGCCTCAAATCAATTTAGAACATCTTGTTCCCGGAGTTTATTTCGTTACAATCAATTCGGATCAACATTATAATTTTAAGATATTAAAAAAATAGTATTCTTTGGTCTAAATTTTATAGACTAGCATAATTAGGTATGTTGATGTAAAATGCTTAGCAGTCAATTTCTTTACTAAAAATGTTTTCATATCACTAAGGATATGAAAAACTTTTTGAACATAAACCTTGTTAACGTTTCATTCAAACATGTTCTTAACTTGAGAGTTTTAACACCGTTTTTTTATTTCCTTTTTTGTAATTTAGCAAATAGTAAATGGTTTGCTATTGTGGTGCTAAATTGAAAGTTTATGCTTCTATTTCCGCTACTATTGACAAACTCCGAACCGTTGGAGGAAATATTCCCCAACCAGTGCTTAATCTTAATAATGAATCCAGAACTAAAAGAAATAGAAAAGCAAATTAAAAAAACTCATAAATTTGCTTTTACTCCAAAATATAAAACTGAATTTCACACTCAACTTTCTGGGAAAGCTTTTTTTGCTATTACAAATCAAGCTTTTGAAAAATTAGAATGGGATATTATTTATGTTGATGAACATTCAATTGAGGCTAAGCGAAAGACAAAAAGTTTAGGAATGACTCAATATACAGAATCCATAATTGTATCTTACAATTATGGAAATGTAGCTGTAAAAAGTGAATCTTTAGGTAATGAAATGTGGGACAATGGGCGAAATTCAAAAAGAGTTCATCTTTTCATACAAGTAATTCAAGACATAGAAAGGAATTATAATCGAGAAGAATTAAGACAGCTTGAAAAGGAACAAGAATCAAAAGATAATTGGGATGATTATAAAATTCCGACAGAATTACCAAAGCCAAAAGCTATACGAAAACCTAACATAATCTTTCCTATTCTAATTGCAATTGTTTCTTCTATAATATTGGCATTTATATTAGCTAAAATATCCTTAACAGGGAGATATATAATTGTCTTATTTGAATTTCTTGTTGGTTTAACTTTGGCGTTTTCTTTAAAACTTGGAATTAAGTTAGGGAATTTTACCAACTTCAATAAATTAATAAACATTTTGATTTGTTCAATATTGATTGTTTTTATTGGAAATCAAATATTTCAATATAATATAATCTTGGCTGAAAGTAATTTTGAAAGAATTGGATTTTTTGAATTTTTGAAACTTAGACTTCAACAAGGTTTAACAATCAAAAGTTTAAATGTTGGAAGTGTTGGATTAATAATTAGTTGGATTATTCAATTAGGACTAACGTTTGTATTTGGTTACTTAAACTTGACAAGATTTTTAATTTCATATGTCATAAAAAGAATACCAACAGAAGTTATTGATTTTACATTTTTTCATTTTGTGAAAGAAAAAGATGAGCATCAAGTTAGAACAGAACTAGCGTTTTTAGGCTGGACGAACGAACAAAATCAAAATGAAGTTTTTGAAGCCATTAATGGAATTCAAGAAAACAACGAAATGAACAGAACAACTTAAAAAAGATACTTCCGCTAACAAAGATTTTGTAAAATGGCGGATTAAATATAAAATAGGAAGCTTTTGGCTTCTTATGTAGCAAAAAGCCAATTGCATGGACTTTTTTATTGAATTAGCAAAGACAAATGGCTTTTACTACGTGTCGTCTAAATCGAAACTTTCCATCTTCGATTATCCGCTCCTCCGCAAATCACTCAAATGTTAGCGGTTATTATAAAACGAGCCTTAAAAAAGATAAAAAAATATGACCGAAACAGTAACAGTTGACGAAGCGATTTCAAAAGGACATAAAATGGTCAGTTACCCCGTTATGATAATTATGTGTGGAACCATTGGGCTTACGCTTTATTTAGGTGCTCAAAAACTCATTCCTACTTGGAGTTTTCTAATTGGATTTGCCCTTGCACTTGTTTTTGCTTGGTTATGGTGGAGTTTTATGATTACTAAGTGGCGACTTTGGGCTTTTGAAAATGTTAGAAATGTTCACGAACTAAAAAAACGAGCTATTCAAGAAAAATTAATTTGGGTAGACAATAGTGTTTTTGAAAAGACAGAGATTCGTACTGTAACAGACAAAGAGAAATTAAATACCTTATCAAACAAATTCAAGCAAGACGACCTTTTTCAAGACGACTTAACTGTAGCAAATGAAACTGTTATTTACTATTCAAAAGGTAAAAATTCTGTTGAAATGGTGATTATGTTTTGCTGTTTAGGTATTGGTATCTATTTACTTCTCAAAACTGATAGTTATATCATTGGTTTAATTCTTTCAATAGTTGGTTCATATTTTGGTTACAAGGAGTACAAAAGAAGCGACAAATACAGACCCTCAAATCATAATTAATGACAAAGGAATTAAAACTATATCAACAGACTTTTATAGTTGGAATGACATTGAAAACGAAGAAGTCATAAGTAAGGGTTCGGGAAAGCATATTCACTATTACTTGACTTATAATTATCGAGACGGAAGAGAATATTTGCAAATTGACGATTACGATATAGATATGAGAGGTTTAAACAAATTACTGATTTTATATCGTGGGCGAAGTAATAAAAAAGTCATAAACTGTTAAAAGGAGTTTGTAAAAATACTGAATCGAGCACGAAATAGAAAAGAATGAAATACTTCTTTATAAAATTTAAAAATAGGTGTAAAATATGGCTTTATTTATAACGCTTGATAATGTTTATAGTTTATATGATCTTGATTCTACAAAGAAAATAGAGGGTATTGTTGTTTTTCATCAACACAATAAGGAAAATCAAAATTATAAGAAGCATAGTCGTCTATTTGAAGGTCTGTTAGTAGGTGTTGTATTAAAAGGCTCAATGAAAACCCAAATTCATTTTTCTGAATATGAAGTAAAAGAAGGTGATATAGCTGTTGTGCCCCCACAGGTTATGATAGAAAACAAAGTCTTTAAGCGAAGATGCAGAAATCGTTACAATAGGTCTTTCTCTAGATTTTATTTCAACATTTCCAATCTTAAGAGAATTTGTCATGAACGATCAGATTCGTTGGCAGCCGATTATTAGATTGGAGCCGGATGAATTTCTTTTACAAAAAGAATTCATCCGGCTTATTGAGAAAGTATACAACAAGAAACAAAGCAGTCATAAAACAGAAATGCTCAAGCATCTTGTGATGGGATTGATTCATTTGATTACTGAAAAATATCAGAATGCAACCTTCTCATAAAAGCCAAGTAAAAAACCGAACACATGAAATTATCGATAACTTTTATTCGTTGGTTTCTAAATATGCGCACAAGCAACGAAGTGTACAGTTTTATGCAGATGAACTACACTTAAGTACGCAGTATCTTTCTTCTTTTTTGAAACAAAATACAGGGAAATCTACTTTACAGTGGATTGATCATGTACTAGTATTGCATGCTAAAACATTGCTTAAATCCTCAAGCTTATCAATAAAAGAAATTAGCCATGAATTAGAATTCACAGATACTAGCGTATTTTGTCGATATTTTAAACGCAATACAGGTAGGTCTCCCAAATTATATAGAGAGGAGGAATAGTGTAAGGTGTGTGAGTGTGTACATGGATAAAAGATAGTTTAGAAATAGTACCTAAAACCTAGTAAATTGTCAATAATCTATTTGGCAAACGCTGTCTACTTTTATCACATGAAAAAAGCAGATAAAAAAGCGGCGGTTAGATTTATATTTATTACACTATTGCTAGATATAATAGGGTGGGGGATCATACTTCCTGTCGTTCCGAAACTGATAGGGGAACTTATTCATAGTGATATTAGCAAAGCAGCAACGTATGGAGGTTGGCTTGGTTTTGCCTATGCATTTACACAATTTGTATTTTCACCTATAGTTGGTAATCTTAGTGATAAGTATGGTAGACGTCCTATCTTATTGATCTCTCTTTTTGGTTTTTCTATCGATTATATTTTGTTAGCTCTTGCACCTTCTATTGGCTGGTTATTTGTAGGCCGTGTTATTGCAGGATTAACCGGAGCTAGTATTTCTACAGCAAGTGCTTATATTGCTGACATATCTACGGATGAAAACAGAACAAAGAACTTTGGGTTAATTGGAGTTGCATTTGGTTCAGGGTTTATAATAGGTCCTGTTTTGGGAGGTTTATTAGGATATTATGGAGTGAGAGTGCCTTTTTATGTCGCAGCAGTATTATGTCTACTGAATTTCTTGTATGGGTATTTTATGCTTCCTGAGAGTTTAGATAAAAGTAAAAGAAGACCGTTTGAGTGGGAACGTGCTAATCCGATAGGTTCTTTGAGGTTTTTATTTAAACATCCTAAAATTTCTAATTTGGTTTTCGCTTTAGTGTTCGTTTATATTGGACTTCATGCCGTTCAAAGTAATTGGCATTTTTTTACGATGTATACGTTTAATTGGACAGAAAGACTAGTGGGGATTTCTTTAGGAATTTTGGGTCTATGCATTGGATTGGTACAAGGTGTATTGATTCGATGGAGTGCTCCTAAATTAGGAGAGCAAAAAAGTATCTATTTAGGATTGTTATTTTATGCGTTAGGACTTTTATTGTTTGCTTTTGCGAATGAGGGTTGGATGATGTTCGTTCTTTTAATACCCTATTCTTTAGGAGGGATTTGTGGACCTTCTCTCCAGTCTTTAATTAGTAAAAGTATTCTCCCCGATCAGCAAGGAGAATTACAGGGAGCATTAACAAGTTTAGTAAGTGTTACTTCTATTATAGGGCCACTTATTATGACTAATTTATTCTATTATTTTGCGCATGAAAGTGCACCTTTTGAATTTTCGGGTGCTCCATTTTTATTAGCGGCTATATTTATGTTTATAAGTGCAGTGTTTATTTATTATGGTTTTAAAAAATATAAAAACTAAATGTTTATCTAGGATGGAATATTTACAAAAGGATATTGTGTAGCATACGTGATTTATAATATCCTTAAAAGGATTAATGAAGAAGAGAAACACATCTTGATAAAGAAGAAATAACGTATTGCATCACTTTTCCGAAAATTTCATGACAGAATATTCTTCATTTATCACAGGGTAATATACCGAAGAAAATATTCAGACTATTACTAATGTGGAATTGATAATGATTCCTAAAAATTATAATTGACTTTTTAGCAAATCAAAGTCTCAATTGACTGGTTTTTTAAGATTAGTAAATGATAATCAGTGTGTTGGTTTTTTATTTAGGTGTTCCACAAGGATATTTAAATTGTGTCGGACAAGAAATTTCTTTTTTAGACAAATGTCCTATATAAGTAAATATCCAATGAAGATATTTGTACTTTAATTAGAAAAAGAAATGGGTAAGAAAATTTTAATTATCAATGGGCATCCCAATAAAAATGCCTTCAATAACGGAATTGTTATAGCATATAAAACAGGTGCAGAAAATACAGGAGCAGAAGTAAAAGAAATTGTAATTGGAGATTTACAATTCAATCCAAATCTCCAATTCGGTTATCAAAAAAGGACAGAATTAGAACCTGATTTAATAGAGGCTTGGGAAAAAATTAAATGGGCAGAAACATTTGGTTTGGGTACATCCAGTTTGGTGGGGCGGACTTCCCGCCGTAACCAAAGGTTTTATAGACCGACTTTTTTTACCAGGGTTTGCCTTTCAATACAAAGAGAACTCTGTTTGGTGGGACAAATTACTAAAAGGTAAAACGGCACGTATTATTACTACACTTGACCAGCCGAGTTGGTACTATTGGTTAGTGTATGGGCGACCAAGTGTAAACCAACTAAAAAAATCAACATTGGAATTTTGTGGAATAAAACCAGTAAAAGTAACGTACATTGGTGTCGTAAAAATAGCTACACCGGAAATAAGAAATAAGTGGATAGAAAAAGTTGTTGCATTAGGAAGAAAACAAAAATAGCTCCATAAATAACGAATTGCTCACAAAGGTTGGCGAAAAAGCGAGGCAAAAGGGTGTAATGATTATTTTCTTCTTTTTTTCTCGCACAAGTCCTTTGGATTTTCTTTTTTCATAATTGAGTAAAAATCGAAATTGGTTTTGCTATGTGTCGTCTAAATAGAACTTTCGGTTTTGTTTTACGTCATTTTAGTAATAGCACAAAATATGGCAGTTAGTTTAATAGAACTTGCGCTTAAGAAATAACATATTATATAATTAAAAATTCAAAATGAGATGTAGCAATTGTGTAAAGCAAACGCCATCTAATAGAAAAGTGTGTCATTGGTGTAATAATGATAAATCTAAAGATCAACAAACACATACTATTATAATAGTATCAATTATTGTTGTAATAAATAGTATGGTTGTGTTCATAATAAATAATTAGATTACAAACAAAATTTAGTTACTACAAGTTAAAATACACCACTATTTCATGAATTTTAAGGGATTGATTTTTAATTATTCATCCAAAATAAGAGACATTATTTCTTAAATTATTTCGATAGAATGTTAAATATGTTATTGATATAAACTTGAGAACCCATCTTTTTCTATTTCTTTATTATTTACCTTTGAAGATAACAATGTATGCTTCTTCAATAATCTTATGCTAGGGGATTTAAATGTCCAACTCATGGGTCTGTCTAAGAAATAGTGATATTCTCCATTGCTCATTTTGATCTCAATAAGGTATAGATTGTATTTATTGATTGCGTTGCGAAGTCCGATACTCGTTATCTGTTCAATCTGATCCGCATGATATAAGACATCATCAATCTTAAGTCCCTGCTCTTCTAATACAACCTTGTGTAAATGAATGTTCTTTTTTAAGCGAAAATATCCCATAATGGATAGAAGGGATACAGAAATTATGCAAAACATGGCTAGGTATAGCAACAAAATAAAATCTCCTTCAGCTAGGATAAACATGAGCATCATAGCGAATAGCACAATTGGTCCAAAAATGACACAAGAATACATTAAATAATTTTGACTTAAAATCTTTATTTTCATGAAAAACGTTCTAATTATTAAATAGACTCCAATACCAAAACTACAAATTTTAACAGCTATCTCTTATAAGATTGTTGAGAGAATATTGTCAGTTCAATATTTGTAACAACTTTGTTGTACCTCTAGCAAGAAATATAAACATTATATACACTAAAAAGCTCTTTAAATCAAAAAAAAACATGGCAATTTTAAATACCATGTATTGACATTAAGCAGGTCTTTGAGGTTTTTTTAGAACGAATACCTTGCTTTCTACTTATTTTCCACGATTCAATAACCCGAATTTCTCCTCTCTTTTTTCTAATAATCACAAATCGCTAGTGATTTTCCGGTTTACCCTCTATAGATTTCGCGCTTGTTTTAGTAGTAATCAGGCTTTATTATGGTTTTAATTTATGTTTTTTTTTAAAAATATTTTGCGTGATAACAATGAGTTAGGGCTTTTGTGTAAAATAAATGTAAATTTCGTTTGGAGTTTCGGAAAAATGGGTTGTATATTTGCAATCCCAATACGAAAGACGAGTAGTATTGTAGTTGACATAGGGACTTATAAATACCGGAGATTATTTAGTTAAAACTAAATTTTGAGAGTTATAAATAAGTATTTAGTTTTTCGATGCGATTCTTTTATGAATTGATGAGTAAAGTTAAAAAGACTTGTTAAAATAAAAACTTTAAAATTTTTTCGAAATAAAATTTGGTAGTTAAAAAATAAGTATTACCTTTGCAACCGCTTACTGAGACAGCGATGTTGAAGTAAGTAAAGATGAGAAAGTTCATTTGAAATTATAATATAGACAGAAGAAAAAAATAAAGCCGATAAACGAAGTCAATCCTTTAATAATGGAGCTATAGGAAATTCGAAGTTGTAAAAAACAGAAGCATCTGCTTCACACGAAATTATTTACAATGGAGAGTTTGATCCTGGCTCAGGATGAACGCTAGCGGGAGGCCTAACACATGCAAGCCGAGGGGTACGATTCTTTCGGGAATCTGAGACCGGCGCACGGGTGCGTAACGCGTATGCAACTTGCCCTACTGAAAAGGATAGCCCTTCGAAAGGAGGATTAATACTTTATAACAGATTGAATGGCATCATTTAATTTTGAAAGATTTATCGCAGTAGGATAGGCATGCGTAAGATTAGTTAGTTGGAGAGGTAACGGCTCACCAAGACGATGATCTTTAGGGGGCCTGAGAGGGTGAACCCCCACACTGGTACTGAGACACGGACCAGACTCCTACGGGAGGCAGCAGTGAGGAATATTGGACAATGGGTGGAAGCCTGATCCAGCCATCCCGCGTGTAGGACGACTGCCTTATGGGTTGTAAACTACTTTTATCTGGGGATAAACCTACTCACGTGTGAGTAGCTGAAGGTACCAGAAGAAATAAGCACCGGCTAACTCCGTGCCAGCAGCCGCGGTAATACGGAGGGTGCAAGCGTTATCCGGATTTATTGGGTTTAAAGGGTCCGTAGGCGGATTAATCAGTCAGTGGTGAAATCCCGCAGCTTAACTGTGGAACTGCCATTGATACTGTTAGTCTTGAGTGATGTTGAAGTGGCTGGAATGTGTAGTGTAGCGGTGAAATGCTTAGATATTACGCAGAACACCAATTGCGAAGGCAGGTCACTAAGTATCAACTGACGCTGATGGACGAAAGCGTGGGGAGCGAACAGGATTAGATACCCTGGTAGTCCACGCCGTAAACGATGGATACTTGCTGTTGGGGTTTCGGCTTCAGTGGCTAAGCGAAAGTTATAAGTATCCCACCTGGGGAGTACGTTCGCAAGAATGAAACTCAAAGGAATTGACGGGGGCCCGCACAAGCGGTGGAGCATGTGGTTTAATTCGATGATACGCGAGGAACCTTACCAAGGCTTAAATGCATAATGACAGATCTAGAAATAGATTTTTCTTCGGACAGAATGCAAGGTGCTGCATGGCTGTCGTCAGCTCGTGCCGTGAGGTGTTAGGTTAAGTCCTGCAACGAGCGCAACCCCTATCATTAGTTGCCAGCGTTTAAAGACGGGGACTCTAATGAGACTGCCGGTGCAAACCGCGAGGAAGGTGGGGACGACGTCAAGTCATCACGGCCCTTACGTCTTGGGCTACACACGTGCTACAATGGTAAGTACAGAGGGCAGCTACTTGGCAACAAGATGCGAATCTCAAAAACTTATCTCAGTTCGGATTGGAGTCTGCAACTCGACTCTATGAAGCTGGAATCGCTAGTAATCGCATATCAGCCATGATGCGGTGAATACGTTCCCGGGCCTTGTACACACCGCCCGTCAAGCCATGGAAGCTGGGGGTACCTGAAGTCGGTGACCGTAAAAGGAGCTGCCTAGGGTAAAACTGGTAACTAGGGCTAAGTCGTAACAAGGTAGCCGTACCGGAAGGTGCGGCTGGAACATCTCATATTTAGAGAACGACGAATTTTCTTCTATTGATTAGAAGGTTGAATAAGTTGATTCGGCTTTTTTGTTCTGTTCTATGATAATTTTATAAATACAAAAATAGACCACTCTTTAAGAGTATTAAAGAGTCTCATAGCTCAGCTGGTTAGAGCGCTACACTGATAATGTAGAGGTCGGCAGTTCGAGTCTGCCTGAGACTACTGAAGAAGTTAGAGATATAGTTAAAGTTGGAAATGACTTATGACTTTTAACTCAACACTTATCACTTTAAAGAGGGGGATTAGCTCAGCTGGCTAGAGCGCTTGCCTTGCACGCAAGAGGTCATCGGTTCGACTCCGATATTCTCCACAAGTAGTCATTATGACTAAGAAGAGTTCATTGACATTATTGAAAAAAAACATACAATCAAAAACAGATTTAGAAATAAATCGAAGTTTTATATAAGGTATACAATTAATCAAGAAAACGAGTAAGATTAACATAACCGCTCAATAATATGACGGTTAAATCGAGAAAAAAGTTACAAAGGGCGTACGGC